>VXAU01003860.1:96048-106966 GCA_013399695.1 Formicarius rufipectus | reverse complement strand
AATCATCACCAAAAGCTTCCAAGCCCAAACCCATCACCACCCAAAACTTCCAAAACTACCAAAATATTCCAAACCCACCACCACCAAAAGCTTCCCAACCCCCCATCCAAAACTTCCAAACCCAGAAGCTTCCAAAGCCAAATCCAAAACCACCAAAAACTTCCAAATCTAAAACCACCAGAAACTTCTAAATCCACCACCAAAAACTTCCAGACCCAAACCCAAAAACTTTCAATCCCAAAATCACCACCAACAGCTTCCAAGCCCAAACCCACCACCAAAACTTCCAAACCCAAAACCACCAAAAGCTTCCAAAACCAAACCCACCACCCAAAACTTCCAAACCCAAAACCACCAAAAGCTTCCAAAACCAAACCCACCACCCAAAACTTCCAAACCCAAAACCACCATCAAAAGCTTTGAAACCCACCACTACCAAAAACTCCCAAACACCAAAACTTCCAAACCCACCACAAAATGCTTCCAAACCCACCACCAAAAATTCCAAAGCCAAAACCACCAAAAGCTTCCAAATCCAAACCCACCACCGAAAACGTCCAAGCACCAAAACTTCCCAACCCAAAAGCTTCCAAAGCCAAACCCACCACCACCAAAAGCTCCAAACCCACCAAAAACTTCCCAACCCAAAAGCTTCCAAACACAAAAGCCACCAGAAACTTCCAAGCCCATCAGCAAAACCTTCCAACTCCACCACCACAAACTCCCCCTCCACGGTCGGATCCCAAACCCAGCCAGGTGCTCTCCGTCCCCGCTCTGTCCCCCCACCTCGGGTCGGTGTCTGCCGTGTGCTCCGGGGCTCCACCCCGGGTTTGCCCGGCCGACACGGACTGACTGCCCGCCCTCCTCCTCCTCCCTTGTCCCGCAGCCATCCGGGGGTTCTCCCCGCAGCACAAGATCCGCAGCTTCGAGGAGGCGCGGGGGCTGGACCGGATCAACGAGCGGATGCCCCCGCGCAAGGATTCCCTGCACTCGGACGGGCCGCTCAGCTTGGTAACCTCGAACTCTGCAGACAAGAACGGCACGGGCAAGAAACCCCAGTAACGCCCCCCGCGCCCAAAGCTGCGCCACTAAAGGATCCGAAACTCCATGAATTTTATTTATTTATTATCGGGGCAGGGTGGGGGCGAGGGGGGGGAGAAAGCGGCGTCACCTGGAGGCACGGCCAGAAATCCAGTTCGCATCCGTTCTGTGAGAGAGGGCGACCATTTTGTAATTATTATTTTTTTTTTTTTAATTTATGTGTCAATATATATAAAAGAAGTCCTTTTTTTTCTTTTTTTTTTTTTTTTTTTTTCTTTTTTTTTTTTTTTTTAATTTAGAAACCAATCCAACTGCTAGTGCATCCCGAGAATGTTGTGCTGTCCAGCTGCCCTCCCCGAGAGGCCAGACCTCTGCGAGGGGTGAGGAGGGATTAAAGGAAACCAGTCAAACCAGGCAACTTGGGTCGTTGGCTTTGGGACAGTTTGGAGTTGGTCCTTCCCTTCAGGATAGGGTTGGGTTGGTTTTCCTTTTCATACCTGTTTTCTTCCCAGATTTTCCTGTTGTTTTCAAGTCCTTGCCTACCTGCAGCAGCTGCTTTAGCAACCGATTCCCTGGAAGGCACGTTGTGAGATCCATCCCTTTTCCAAGGTGACAGCCAGGATTAGCTCTGGAGGACTCCAGGGTGTTACACTGATCACAGCACCTTTTCCTTCAGGAATTCGGCTTCAGTCCAGTGGAATCCCCAAAAAAATAAGGGGAAGGCAGGTGGGGGAAGTGCTGCCCCTTGTTGCGGCTCTTCCCCAGCTCTCCCAACTCAGAGCAGCCACTTTGCAGCAGAATTCCCTTGGGAATCGCTCTGATTCAGAGCAGAGGAATTATCTCTGCTGTCTGATGATCTTTGGGAAAGCTGCCAGGCCTGAATTTTAAAGGAAAAGGGGATGATTTACAACCTGGGGAATACAGACCCCCTGTTGTTTCACCACCACGTGCTGCCGAGCTCCAGCTCTGGAATCGGCACTTGCTGGTCAGTCTGGGGTGGGGCCCCCCCAGGGTGCATTTTGGGGGTCTTTCACTCACTGTGGGTGACTGAGGTGTCACCCACTGTTAGGCAGTGGCTGTTCCTCCGACTCCAAAGGAGCCATGGACACCTCAACCCTTCCCAGCAGTAGGAAAAAAATTTGGGAGAAGCTGTGTGGGGATGCTGCTCTTTTTTGGGAGATGTGCTGGTTTCAAGGCACCCCCCCAAGTTTTGGAATCACATCTCCCCCCTCCTTGGCTGCAGGGAGGGCAGGGTGGTTTGACAGGAGATGGGGAGATAGAGCTGGGCAGATCTGGTAGTAGTTTTTGGAGGGGTGTTTGAGCAGTGCTGGAGAGGGATCTCCAGGTGCTCCCAGGGGACACCCCCTGTGTGGTGTCAGGGGTTTTGGAGCATTGGTCTGTTCCTTTCTCCTTTGGAAAAGGATTTCATGAGATTCCCATTCCCTTCCTGATGCTGTGTGAGCCACAACAGCAAATCCCTGCCCAGCTTTCTCTTCTCCCACCTTTTCCCCTGCTGTCCCCGAGCGGGCCGAGCCTCTCCCAAGGGATCTTTGCCAACACTTCCTCTGGATCTTGCTGTCTTCCCTTTGTGATTCCAGCACCAGAGGTAAACAGCAACTTTGCAGGAAGCTTTTGAACTCTCTTAGGATCATTCCTCCCTTGAGCTCCTTAGGATTCTGTGAGCAAACCACTGGGTTTCCACAAGTCACATGCCTCCACTTTTCCCTCTTTTTTTATTCCCCCCGCCCCTTCCTTATTCCCCCCTTTTATTTTTTTTTGTTAACACGCCCACTGCTTTGCATAAAGTGCGAGATGTTTGGAGCGAGCTTCCCTCCCCCCACCCGCGGCCTGGGGCCAAATTGCCTTTGTCTGTGAGTATTCTTTGTTCTTTAGGGGCCTCCTTTGATCGCCGTGAGCCCGTGTGTGGTATCCGAGCACACAGACCGTGCCCGGTGCTGCCCGTGCATGTTCGGGCGTGTTGTGCTGACCCAGGCTGGGATCTCACCCAAGCAGCAGGTTTCAGTCGGGAGATTTGGGATGGGAGCTGCAGGACCCCGAGCCTGGCACCCCCTCCCCACCCAGGTGGGGGTCAGCAGGGCCCAGCCCCTCGTGGAGGGGGATTTTGCTTTGCTGCCGGTTTGTTCACCCAACCCTCTTTTACTCTGGCATCACCAGTTCCCCCTCCCCAAAATCCCTTTGGACTTTGTGGTTTGGGGGATTCAGAGATGCCCCTCCATTCTTGGGGCTGGTGGGGCTGCAACTTCCCAGTGTCCTGGACCAGGAGAAGGTGACCAAGGGCTGGATGTTGGTCCCTCTTAATCCTTGGGGCTGGTGGGGCTGCAGCTTCCCAGTGTCCTGGACCAGGAGAAGGTGACCAAGGGCTGGATGTTGGTCCCTCTTAATCCTTGGGGCTGGTGGGGATGCACTTTCCCAGTGTTCTGGACCAGGAGAAGGTGACCAAGGGCTGGATGTTGGTCCCTCTTAATCCTTGGGGCTGGTGGGGATGCACCTTCCCAGTGTTCTGGACCAGGAGAAGGTGGCCAAGGGCTGGATGTTGGTTGCCCCAGCCCTGGAGAAGGTGGCCAAGGGCTGGATGTTGGTTGCCCCAGCCCTGGAGAAGGTGGCCAAGGGCTGGATGTTGGTTGCTCTGGCCGTGGGAGGGTGTCCAAGGGCTGGATGTTCCCCTCCCTGTGCCCAGAGCCGTGTGGCAGTCGGCACATAATGATGCCACACTTCCAGGTTCCCTCTTCCCTTTAAACCAGTTCCCAAGGGGGTGAGGAGCAGCAATGGGACTCTGGGTGCTAATTACCCCCTCAATTAACGACCCCTCCCTGTTCTGGCATCCCATTGGGAATGCAGAGCTTTCCCTGCCCCAACACCAAGATCCCACATCCACTCTTTTAGGGAAGGTGGTGATAACAACCTCAGAGCAGGACTCCCTGTCCTGACTCCCACCACGGCAAACCAAAAACAAACTCCCAAAACTTCCCAAATTCCCCCTTTCCTCCTGCCTTTCCCCCAAACCCAGCACCTCAGAACTGTGCATGTCTCAAGACCCCTCATCTCGGAGCTCCTGCCTGTCCCTTCCCCTCCCCGGCTGCCACCTGGAGCTTGGACAACCGGGATTCTGGGAAGCCCACCGGCCTTGGGGGAGCCCCCACCTCCCCAAGGGAGCCCCCAAATCCAGGGAAACCCCCACGTCCCCACAGCCTGGGTTTTTTTGCATGTTCTAGCAAGGTGCATGTCCAAGGAGGGGAGTCGGCAATGGGGCGGGTGGTGGGTTGAGCTGAAGCTTAAATTTTCTTTTTGGGATTGGGAGAAACCTCTCTGGCTGCCTCTGGCACAGATCCCAGCCTGGCCAGGTGAGCTGAGTGGGATGCAGATCCCACCACCTCAGCCAGGGAGGACCTGAAACCCCCTGGGGGTGCAGTGATGGTGATTTCAGGGTTCTCGATGCTGAAGGATCGTACGCCCGTTGCCTGGAGACTGCCTCCTTTTTAATTTTTATTTCTTGCTCTTTATTTTTTTTTTTTTTTNAAAATTGACGCAGTCACTTGACTCCACTGTGGTCTTTTGGGGGCTGGGGGGGGGGTCTGGCTCCTGGGCTGCTGAGCATTCCATGGGTGCTGTTGGGAGGAAGGATTTGGGGGCTTTTCCAGCCTCCCCAGGGTTGGGGCAATGCCCAGACGGCGTCTCCCAACCTCTGGCATGTCGGCACACACGGAGTGGCAGCTCCAGGGTGGGTTTGGAGAGCTCTCAGCTCCCACTCCTCATTCTTCCCTGGGCAAACAACTCTCCTGGATGCCAGGAGGAAGAGGAGGGGATGTGCCAGCTCTTGTTTCACCCCATCTCCTTCCTCGTTGCTTTTGGCAGGTGCTCCCTCCACACCCAGGGATTTCAGGGTGCAGCCCTGAGGTCGGGCTGGCCGGGATCCATCCGGCTGGGTCAGAGCTCCAAGGCCAACCTGGTTCCTGCCTGGGGATCCCCATCCTCCCTGGGGCAGGGAGTGGTTCCTGCAGCCACCTCTGCTCCAGCATCACCGCTCCCTCCCCGCCTGGGGAGCTGATGTGCCTCCCAGCTGTGCCTGCCACATCTGGGATCCATCCCTCTCCCACGGTGACAGCCAAATACTCGGGATCAGCTCTAGAGGACTCCAGTGTGTTACACCAACCACAGCACCTTTTCCCTTGGGAATTCCACCTCTCCCCTCGTGCTCAGCTCACCACGTGCTCGCTGTTTCCCACCTGTTCTCCTGACGGCATTCCCGTTCCCCAACCTCCGGATACATCCAGGGCGTGACCGGCAAAGGATGCTCCGGCTCTCCCACCCTTTTCCTGGGTGTTCCCACCGAACTGAGGGGGGTCCCCAGCACCCTTCCCCATCCCATCATCGCTCCCGGACCCCGCTCTCGGCACCGGGGAGGGCTTTGACAGCCTCCCAGCACATCCCTGACCATGGGAGCATCCCTGGGAGCATCCCTGGGGCCGGCTGCGCGCTCCCGGCTGGCATCGCCGCGCTGAGCAAACAGGAAACACTCGCCCTTTGTTAATCCCGGCTCGGGCTGCGCGTTAAATATTTATCTGTGAGCGGAGGCCGGTGCTGGAGCCGCGGGGAGGGAGGCACCGAGGCAGGGCCGGCGCTGGAGGCTCCTCGCCGGGCAAGGGGGCGAGGAGGTGAGTCGGGGCTCGGATGTTGGCCCCCTAGGGTGGGCTGCGGGGGCTTGGGGGGCTGCGACCACCCGAGATGTCACCTGGTGTGCTGGAGGGAACCTGGAGATGACATGGAGGGGATGGTCGCCCCTTGGCAGGCAGGGATGGGGTCTGGGGTACCCTCGCGGGGTTGAACCCTTCCCCTGGGTGCCCCTGGCTTCGCCCCAGCGCTGTTGCCTTCCCTGCCCGTCTCATCCCGGGCTTTTCCAGCAGGATCAGCCGCTGTCCCCAACCTGTGCCCTCCCCGCGGTGTCCCCAGCTGGCACCGAGGAGCTGCCCCGTTCCCGTGGCATTGGGTGGGCGCTGTGTCCCCCAGGGCTGTGGCAGTGGGGAGGACACCCGCCCGTGTCCCCGATGTCCTCAGTGTCCCTTGGGTGCAGCATCGCAGTCAGATGGGGCTCTGCCATCATTCCCCTCGTCCCCAGCGGCAGGGGACGGGTGTCTTGGCGGGGACCGAGGGGTGGCAGCTGAGCCACCATCCCTCCGGGAGCTCACGCGGAGCTCACGGGATAGAGGAAGGGCCAGGGCAGCCCCATTTCGGGGGTGTCAGCAGTTTTGGGGAGCAGGAAGTGGCCAGAGGCTGAGTGGAGGCTGCAGGCGCTGCTGGAGGGGGTGAGTGGGACACGGGGCACCCACAGAGCAGAGGACGGGGAGTGTTACAGGGGGGTCCCCAGTGCCGACGCTCCTTAGGGATGGAGGGGATGGAGTGTCACTCATGGGAAAGTGGGTGGCAGGAGGGATGGGAGCTCTGCAGTCACCAGATCCCCCATCCCGGGGCTTGGAGGGCCACGGGAGCACGGGCCCCACTCCCCACCTCGGTCCTGACCTCCGCCCAGCACTTCCCTCCCCATCCTCTCCCCAAATTCCCCCCGGATCCCCATCCCCATTTCAGAAGGGGGTTGGTAATGCCCCAAGGGACGAGGTGGGATACAGGGCACCCACAGAGCAGGGCACAGGGGTGTTACATGAGGGTCCCCAGCGCCCACAGGGATCCGGAGGGATGCTCACCCACGGGGAAGTGGGTGACAGTGGGGATGGGGGCTCTGCCCACACTGTGTCCCCCACACCAGGGCTCGGGGGGCCACGGGAGCACAGACCCCTCTCCACATCTCAGTCCTGACCTCCGCCCAGCATTTCCCGCTCCATCCTCTCCCAGAAACCCCCCTCCGGGTCCCCGTGTCCATCGCGGCGGGGTCTGGTGCCGCCGGGCTCGCCCCGTTTCGTAAGCGGGGGGCCGGGTGTGCGGGGACGCGTGCGCGGGGCGTGGGATGAGTTCAGCCTCCTGGCTCCATTCCCTGGATCCCATCCCTGGAAATGTCACTGGAAACTCTGAATGGGCCGGCCCCGCTCCAGAGCGGGGAGCGCTGGAGAGCGGGGGGGCCCCCAAAGAACCCCAGGGGGGGCACACGGGGACCCAGCGTCGGGGAGGACGGTGACTCCTGACCACCCGAGGGATGCTCCTGGGGGGCTTTCCCTGCTGAGGTCTCCCCACCTCTCCTTCTCCCAGCAAAGCCCGTGCCGTGGATTTTCCTTCCCTGCCGCTCGCAGCTCCGTCCCGCTCGCCCCCGGGGCTCCCCAAACACCCTGCGCCCCCCGGGGGTCTCCCCGGGTACCACCCAGGAGGTAAGAGCTGGCTGGGGTGGGGGGGAGCGGCCGCCGAGGAGGGGACGCCCGGAGGGGACCCCTTGGGACAGGTTTTTGGGGGGCACTCGGAGGGGCAGGATGCGGCCGAGCCCCGTGTGGGTGCTGCGGTGGCAATGGGGTGGAAGTTGTTGGGGTGTCCTGGGGGGTGGGAGTCTGCACCCCACTTTCTGTTGCCTGGGGCACATCGCTCCCAGCGCCTCAGTTTCCCCGCGGGGGTGGTAATTACCATTAATTACACCCTTCGAGCTGCGAAGACAGCGGCGGTGTGGGGAGCAAGGAGCTGACGGGTCCCCAGCCCGATTTGGGGGTCACACACACACACAGGGCACCGCGCAGGGCTGGCACCCCCCTGGCAACCCCTCCAGGCTACCCTGTTTGATGGAGGGTCTGGCCCTGGGTGGTATCTGTGAGCGCCGGGGGCGATCACCGATGTGGGGGACGAGCCAGGACACAGGTGTCCCCCCGCAGATCGCCCCTGGAGCCATCCCGGTGCCGGGAGCCTCTCGGGGGGTCCCGGCCCCCCCAAACGCCCCCCATCCCATCCCGTGCCGTGGTGACTCACGGCGCTGCCCTCCCGGCGGGCGGTGCCGGGGCCGGGCCGCGCGTTCCCGACTCCTCGTCCCTCTCGGTCCCCTCTCCCTCCCTGTTTGCGCTGCAGGGCGGGGGAAATATTTCTGCCCTGTCGTGTTCCCGGCCCTGGCAGCTCTCCCGGGCGGGCGACGCTGCTGCCGCCACGTGCCCGGGCGGGAGGGCACTTCGCCGGGATGCCAAGGTGATGGGAACGCGGCACAGCCATCGCCCTGACGCGCTCCGGGCTTGTTCTCCCCGAAGAGAAAGAGGGGCTGGATCCACCCGTGCAGTGCCGGGGCGGGGAGAGCGGCGGGTGGGTCTGGATCGGCACGGAGAACGCGCTGGGGAGCCGTGCCAGGGCTGGTTCCAACCGGGAACAGCCGCTCCCCACGGCATCGTGGGACTCCCCGAGCTGGGGATGATGCCACCGTGGTTGTCACCCCACTGTGGTGGTTGCCACCCCGCCGGCACTGGGAATGGAGCTGGGATGGGACTCCCTGGAGCTTCCAGGTCTTCTGCAAAGCCCAGGGGTGTCCGAAAAAACAGGGGTATGGAACACTCCATGAGTAAAGCCGCTTTCCTCACAGGACACAGGCAGCCCCAGGGCACTATCCCGGCACTCCCTGGCCATGGCAGGACACCTCTTGCCCACGGACACCAACCTGGGCATGCGGGATGTTCCCACCCTCCACCCACCCCTGCAGGTGCCCCTCCAGCACACGGTGACACGGGTGAGAAGGGCTGGGGGCTGCCAGGTGTAGGGGGGACTTGGTGGGCTGCACCCCTCCCTCCCCTTGCACCCCAACCCACACCGCCCCAGTGCCAGCCCCTCCGTGTGCCATAGGTGCCCATCATCCGCCACCGCGGCTGCAACACCCTCAACTTCCACTTCCACGACCCTGAGACCCGTGGCACCAAAACCTCAGAACCCAAAACCTCAGAACCCAAGACCTCAGAACCCAAGACCTCAGAGCCCAAGAACTCAGAACCCAAGAACTCAGGTATGGCCCTGAACATCCTCGGGGACTCCCCACGGGCTCCCCTCAGCGATGGTCCTCTGAGTGATGCCCACCTCGTCCCCAGTGAATGAGTGGTACCAGACCTGGCCGGCCAAGGAGGTGAAAGCCCCCATCACCCCAGTAACCCCCAGCCCCACGCCATGCCCAGGGGCTCCCCCCACCCGCTCGTGCCCCCCGGGCTGGTCGGCCACCTGGACCAAGGACAGCAAGCGGCGGGAGCGGCGCTGGGTGAAGTACGATGGCATCGGGCCCGTGGACGAGACGGGGATGCCCATCGCGTCCCGCTCGGTGAGTCGGGGCACAGGGCCGGGGTGCCACCCCCATGTTGTCCCCTCACCACCCCAGTGTGTCCCCCCAGAGTGTCGACAGCCCCCGGGACTGGTACCGCAGCATGTTCCGGCAGATCCACCGCAAGCTGCCAGGTGAGCTCAGGGTGCAGGCGTGGCACGGCGTGGCACGGCGTGGCACCCAGCTCACCTCCTCCGTCCTCAGAGCCTGACTGGGACACCCATCACTGCCCCACCACGGGGTCTCCATCGCCCCCCAAGCCACGTAGAAGGGGCTCAGCACCGGCCGAGCCCCTCGGGATGCCCAATGGGATGGACTGGTGAGTGTGGCACGGGGATGTGGGTGCCCCATGGGGGTGGGGGGCTGTGGGGGCTGAGCCCCTCCTGCATCTCCTCAGGACCCGCTGGGGTGACACTGGTGCCACCACAGAGCCTGGCAGCATTTTTGACTATGAACCAGGGAAATTCTCACCACTGGAGCAGGTAGGGAGGTCCTGGCATGGAGGGATGCTGGTGGGCACCGTGGTGGGCACACCCTTAACCAGTCCCTTGCCCTTTCCAGCCCCCAGCAGCAGCAGCACGGCCAGCACGGGCTCAGTCCATTGAGGTGAGGTGACAGTGGCATGTGGGGGGCCAGGGGTGGCACTGGGGGTCCTGCTGACCATGGGCAGTGCCAGCCTGGCCTGCCACAGCCCCATCCTGCCCATGAAGGTGCTGCTGGAGCAGGAGCTGGAGCAGCTCAGCGAGGAGTTGGACAAGGACATGAGGAACATGACGACACGCCGGACCCCCAGCCAGGTACCCCAGGACCCCTGTCAGCTGCCCCTCGCCCCCCCTTAGGGCTGAGGGGGTGTGTATCCAGCTGTGGGCACATCCAGCTGTGGGCACAGCCTTTGTGCAAGGCTTGAACATGCAAGTGGTGGGGGGCACAGCTTGATGTGTGTGTGCATGGCTGGGTGCATGCATACATGGATTCATGCACATCTGGATGCAAGCGTGGCTGGGTGCACAGCTGCACAGATGCATAGCTGGATGTGTGCACATCTGGATGCATGCACATCTGGATGCATGCATGCACAACTAGGGGTGTGTGCACATCTGGATGCATGCACATCTGGATGCATGCATGCGCAACTGCCTGAGTGCACAACTAGGTGTGTGCACATCTGGATGCATGACTGCACAATTGCATGCGTGCACATCTGGGTGCACACACCACTGGATGTGTGCACAACTGCATGCGTGCACATCTGGATGCACGCACCACTGGATGTGTGCACAACTGCACGCGTGAACATCTGGATGCATGCCCCACTGGCTGTGTGCACGGCTGGCTGCCTGCACATCTGGTTGCACGCACATCTGGCTGCACGCACAGCTAGCGGCACGCGCGGCTGGATGTGCGCACAACTCGGCGCCCGCCCGTCCGGGCCCGCGCACATCTGGATGCGCGCACATCTGGATGCCCGCACGGCTCCTCAGCCGCCTGGAGCCGCGGCCGCGGGACTAGGAGTGGCTCTAGGACCCAACCCGTCCGTCTGTCCGGCGGTTATTGGCGCAGCCGGGCTGGACTCCTTCGCTTCCCGCCGAGACTCGGCCTCCTGGATGATTAATTTTTCTCTCCCACCCCCTCCCGCCCCTCCCGGCA
>VXAU01003860.1:63155-79973 GCA_013399695.1 Formicarius rufipectus | reverse complement strand
TGCTGGGCTGGGTTGTTGGGGAGGGGTGTGAGGATAATGCTCCCGGGTGCATTGCAGGAGGGGAGGAAGGAGCGGCTCTTACTCGAGGGGGGCGACCAGCCTGCAGAGGTGTTTTGGGGGCGGGTGAGGAGGGGTTCGGGCCGGGGGTGATGCTGTTTCGGCGCTGATGGAGCCCCTCCCTCATCGTGTCGTCGGGTCTGCGCGGGTCTGTCAGGTGAAGAAGACGCGGGTTGTCTCCGACCAGGTATCCCATTATCCCTCCACTTCCCCCCCACCCCTTCCCTTTCCTGGTGTTTTCCTACCGCTACTTGGGTTTTTTCCTCCCCAGCGGCGAATCCCAGAGCCTTCAATCTCCTGTATCCCACGGCTTCTTCCCGGGAAACGTGAGTGCTCATCCTTACGGTGCCCACCCTTACAGTTAGGGGATGGATCCGGGTGCTGGGGGGGAGGCGGGGGGTCCCTGGCAGTGCCCTCCAGGAGGGTCGGCTGGGTCACAGCCTGAGGGAGAGGGTTTTTTGGAGCACACCGACACCTGGAGGGAGGGGTCTTATTCTTGTCCCCACCCTTCCCAGCATCAAACCTCTTCCAATCGCTCCTCTCGGCTCAGTTGAGCCCTCCGGGGTGAGGAGCAACGAGCAGGAGATTCGGAGGGTGGGAAAAGGACAGGGATGGGCATCTGGGCACTCCTGTCCCCTGCTGCTCCTCTGCCACCCCCATCTGGGCTGGCTGGACATCTTCCCCCTCACCTGGGGGACCCCTGTCTGCATCTCACTGGTTGATCCCAAAGATTCTGAGGCTGAGGTGATCCTAATTCTCCTTTTGAGACCCATGTGAGGAGGAGGAAGGTCTGAGCCCGTCTCTCCCACTCCAGTGACTCTGGAACGCCTGGGCCAAGCGAAAGCTCCCAAGCACCTGGCCAGGAAAATCAAGGTGTGGACCCAGGTGTGTGCTGATATTCCTGGCAAGGGTTAATTCAGCCAGTTTTGGGGGGAAAACCCTTGGAATTGGTGCTGCTGGACAGCTGGTGGGATGGCATCTGCAAAACCTGTTCCCTGGAAGTTTGTCCCAAAGGGGATTAAGGACTTTGAGGAGAAAGGGGGACATTTGGAATGCTGGAACACAACTGGGCTCACTGGGAGCAAATGATGGGAAGGAAAGAGGGTGGCCCCATGGAGACACTGTCCCTACAGCCACTCACATGGGTCATCCTGGAGCAGTGCATCCCTCCCCTCTGCCTCTGCAGCTCTGGGAGCTGATGTCTCTCGCTCAGTGTCTCAGCCAAGGCTCAGAACATCCCACATCGTAGAGTTAATTTTCCCTGCCAGCTTCCCCTATTAACGCTGGGATCTTGTGGGTGGTGCAAAAAACCTGGTAATTATCCAGTTTTTACTATAAAAGATGGAATTCTCCACCCCAGCCAGTGTGGAGACTACACAGCAAGAATCCATGGGAACACTTGGGTTAAGCTTCCAAGGGTGAGACCCCTCTCTGGAGTGCAGGAGGAGCTGATGGCACAGACTGGGAGCTGGGATTGGCTCTGTGTGGATGCACTGGATGATGTGGGATGCTGGGAATGAGGTGGATGGAGAGGTCTTGCTGCCCTGCATAGGGTGACACAGCCACAGCCACCAAGTGGGCTCAGGTGAGCCCTGAATCCAGGGAGGAATCACTTCCAGGTCATGGAGAGGCTGCCATGGGCTTTTGTCTACCTGGGAGCCACCCTGAGGTCTGCAGGGCCCAGATCCCATGGGAGAATGTGCCCCTGCTCCTGTGTGGCAGTTAAATATATATAAATATATAGAATATATATATATATTTAGCATCCCGGCCCTGGGTAACCGTGGCAACGGGGTTTATTTTGCTTAAACCTGGCCCAGCATGTGATGCAGTTGGGAAGGAACAGCTGAGGGGAGAGGGAGAGATGAAGTTCTCCGTGCTGGGAGCTGGGGAGGAGCCTTGGCACAGGATGTGGCACGGGATGCTCTTGGGGGGGCCTTGCTGTGTCCCTCCAAACAGCCTCACTGGCAGGCCATGGGAATGCTGGTGGCTGTGCCCCATTCCCTTTGCTCCAGCTGGGAATGGGAAGCTTTGGGTTTAGAGGCGGGGGTCCAACTCCCTGTTTTTTGGTTTCCCAGGACACCCCTGTCCTGCGCAGGGTCTGGTTTGCTGAATCCAGGTGGGAAGAGGCTGTGGTGGTTTCCCTGAAGTCTGGAGCCGTGTGCCCTCACCTGGAGGAGCAGGAAGCCTCGTGCCATCCAGAGGGCAGAGAAGGGACCCTCATTACCTCCACCACCAACCCACCACGGTGGGCTTCCAGCCCCTCATCCCAGGACGTGGCAGGCCTTCTGCAGCCTCTGGAAAGCACCGAATTCCCTGTATTTTACTGGAAAACTCGTGGTTTGCTGACACAGTTTCCTTTCCGCGCCTCTTCGGGGGGGCGGGATATTCAATCCCCCTTTTTTCCCCTTCCAGCCCCCCCCCCAGTACCTTTCCTGGGTGACACCCCCGAACCCCCCCCGTGTTCCCCCATCCCGGTAGTGGCGAGCAGGCGGCGGCAGAGGGCGACAGCGACCCGGCGGTGGCCCGAGGCCACTGCGCTGGGCACCGACAGCGACACGGCCCGGCCGGCGCTGCGCTCCCAAAAACTTTATTGGAGAAGAGCGGAGAAGCGCCCCTGTGCCCTCCCCCGGACGCCGAGGAGGACCTGCAACCCCCTCCTCCGCTTTTCCCTGGATTTGCTCCTGGTTGGGTTGGATCCCTCCACCTGTCTCTGCCCTGGGGTCTGGGATCGCGGTCCCCCTCTGTGGGCATCTCTTGCTGTGGGGGTGGGCACCTCCTGCAGCCCTCCCCCGGCTGTGGGGCCAGAGGCACTCTGTGCCAATCCTGTGTAAAGAGGGAAGGATGCTTGGCACGGGGATCATCACCCTCTCTCAGTGCCTCAAAAAAAACGGGATTTGAGTGATTTTTACCCTCCTCTGGGCTCCTAAGGCACAAAATAGAAGGGGTAGGAGTAGGGGGGGGGTCTCATGCTCTGGGAAAGGCTGTGGACTATGGCGGTGCTTGGAAAAGGCCAGCAGCTCCCACTCCATTCCCATGTTCATCCATGTGGGACACCTGCCTTCCCTGCCCCACCACACCCTCCAATTTAAGGCAAAACCCATCTGTGGGGGAGGCACAACCAAGCAGGGGGAGCCCCACTGTGCCCCCTCACCCCTTGTCCGGCCAGGAGCGTGGGGCCAAGGGGAGCATTCCCGCCCCCTGTGTCCATCCCTGGGACAGGAGCTGGGGTTGAGGGGTGGAATTCCCAGAATTCCCAACCCCCATCACCAGCACCCTCAGTCGTCAGCCACGATGGAGAGCGCCCGGAGCTCGCTCAGCTTGGCGTCGTTCTCCCTCTCCCGCTGCTCATCGCTCAGCCCGGGACGGTCGATCTGCGCCGTCAGGTCCCCAAAAATCTTGTGCATCTCCGTGTAATAGACAACCTGTTGGAAAAGCGGGATTGGGGGGGGAAGGAGGGAAGGCTGGGGGGTCCCCTCCCCCCGGCGGGTGCCCTCGGTAGCCCCTCGCCGCAGCGTTTGTGTCGAAAATAGCTCCCTCCCATGTGGCGATGCCACCCCCTTGGATTATTATAACTCAACACGTTTTAATAACACGCTGCCCTTCTCCCGCTCGCTTCCCATCTGGGAGCGACGTGTGCGGGGCTGCCACCGGCACCCGCCACCCTCCTTTTGTCCCTCGTTTGACACCCGGTGTCGCCGGCACGGGCCAACCTGCCCGCGGCTCGCCGGGATGCTCACGGCGAGGTGGGCACGGCGAGGGGCACGGTGGGCAACGGGGGGTGTCACGCCCGGCAGCGCCCTTGCCCTGCCGAGATGCACGGGGAAGAAGAGGAGGAGGGGTGTTTTAATAACGTGCTAATTAGCACCGCCAATTATCTCCGGCAGCGAGCAGCGCTTCCCTGGAGCGGGAGCCGGTGGGTCAGCGCAGGCAGATGGCAGCGGGTTGGCTGCTTGGGAGGGGGCTCCGGGGAGGGGAGGGGGGCACACAGTCCTGCCTGCGGGACCCCCGGCGCTGCCTGTGGGAACTCCAGCGCTGCGGGACGCCAGCGCTGCCTGTGTCATCCCCGGAGCCGTGAGACGCCCGCCCAGGGTGTCGCTGCCACTGCAGGACCCTCAGTGCTGTGGGACCTGCCTTGGGTGCTGCAGAACCTACGGGTGCCACGGGATCCGGGGCACTGCAAGACCCCCAGTCCTGCCTGTGGGACCCCTGGCATTGCAGGACCCTCACCCCTGCCTGTGGGACTCCTGGTGCTGCAGGACCCTCAGCCCTGCCTGCGGGACTCCTGGTGCTGCAGGACCCCCCAGTCCTGTCTGTGGGACCCCTGGCACAGCAGGACCCCCAATCCTGCCTGAGGGACCCCTGGTATTGCAGGACCCCCAGCCCTGCAGATGTGGGATCCCATCCCGGGCATCCCCCCACCTCCCTCAGGGTGGGATGGGGAGCGTAGCCCCCTTTTTCCAGAGGGGCACAAGCGCAGCCCCAGCAGCACCAGTGCGGAGACACACACGGTCTCCATGGAGACCAGCTCCCCTAATCCTGCTCGAAACGATGCTTATTTTGGGCAGGCCCAAGAGGGGATGTTGGGCCCCACAAGCTGGTGCTGCTGCCTGCACCCCCCTCCCTGGGTCGGGCCATCCCAGGGGTCCAGGAGCCACTCCGGGGCCGGGTCTCCCCACCCAGTGGGATCTGGATGAGTCACAGCAATGCTTATTTATACAGTGACTAATGAACCCTGCGCAGGGCTGAGCTGGCAGGAGCCCCCCAAAATCCCTGCACCCCCCCCAAACCACAGCCTTACAGTCAGCTGAGCCCACAGAAGCCCCTCACAAGGAAGAGATGCCAAGAATACCCGTCAGCACCGAGATCCCTCTGCAGTGCCATGGGCGAGCACGGATCCAGGCTGGAGGGATGCCACGTGGGTGCTGGAGCTCTGGAGCAGCCCCCTGTGTCCCTTGTCCCCAACCTGGAGTCAGCTGGGCTCTGTTCAGTCACATATGGCCCAGTGGCACTGCCAATTCCAGCACAGAGGAGGTGCCAGCACATCAGAATGGA
Organism: Formicarius rufipectus; assembly: GCA_013399695.1. NCBI lineage: Eukaryota > Metazoa > Chordata > Aves > Passeriformes > Formicariidae > Formicarius > Formicarius rufipectus. The sequence goes on along the minus strand of VXAU01003860.1, from coordinate 74,861 downwards.
TCTCGCCAGGGCTGGAGACACATGACGCTCCCCAAGACTTACCCCAAGATTTCTAACCCCAGGATTGTTTCCCCACCAGGACCAGCCCCCAGGATTGCCCTTCAGGACTGCCCCCCAGAACTGCCCTCACACCAAGATTAACCCACAAGATTGCACCCCTCCCAGGATTAGCCCCAGGATTGCTTCCAGCATTTCCCCAGGATTGTCCTCAGAATTGCCCCCCAATATCAACCTTCAGGATTGCCCCCCTCCCAGGACTGCCCTCAGAATTGCCCTCTAAGACTACCCCCCAGAATTGTCCCCCAGGACTGCCCCCCATAATTTACCCCAGGATTGCCCTCATCATTACCCCCAGGATTGTCTCCCAGGGCTGTCCTCAGTCTTACCCCCAGGACTGACCCCCAGGATTGTCCCTGATTGATGATTGTCCTCTAGAACCGTTCCCAGTATTACCCCAAGGATTGTCCCCCAGAACTGTTCCCAGTATTATCCCAAGGATTGTCCCCCAGGAGTGCCCTCAGTATTATCCCTAAGGACTGTTCCCAGGATTATCCCCCAGCATCCACACAGACTGAAGGGGCAAAGCAGAGCAAACTCTTTCTGGTGCTGCTCCCCCACTCCCCACATCCTGCAGCCACCGAGTCCTTCCCATGGGACACACCGTGTTCCCAGGGCTTGGTGGGTGTCCTTGGGGATGCTCTTCTCCCCCAGGAAGCCCCAGTGCCAAACCAGTAGGGAGTCACTGGGGGCACTGCCAGCTGATCCTCCCGAGCTGCATCAACAAAATCTCCCTGGCATTGATCCCCCCATGCTTTGCTCCCACTGGAATAAGAGTAAAAACCATTCCTGCCTCCACAGGGGTCCCAGGGAGGAGATGCCCCTCAGAGTGACAAAAGTGACAGCAGGGGACCCCGTGGCTCCACAGGCAGCTCCCCCTGCCCTACCTGCTCCCGCCAGCCCAGTACTTTTCCAGCTATGGATACCATATGCTCTGTCCCCATCCCATCAAATCCCATCTCCAACTCGCCTTTGAGCCCGAGCCAAGGGCCCTGAGTCCACCTGTCTTGAACTAATTCTGTTTGGGGACACGGTGTTCCATGGATTTTCTATAGATCCCGCTCACAATGGCCCAGCCAGGCGGTGCCCGCTTGTGTTTGGGTCAGCCCTACCCAAAACAAACCCGGGGTCACTGCTCCCCCATTCCACAGCAACGCCCCAGCCTGCCAGCCCCATCTTTCCCCTCATCTCATTAAAAACCAGTGGAATATCAGGTTTTCCAGCCGGAAAATAAAGCACAAGGCGGGAAGGAAGTTTGTTCACGCCTCACACCAGCCACAAGCTCCAAAATCTCCCCCTTTCATCTCCATGTGGCCACTTCAAAGCCCCCAGCCAGGGAAATATTTGCCTCCCTTGGCTTGGCCCGGGCACGTGGGTGGAGGGAAGAATTTGGAGTTGAATGTTAGAGCCCTGCGAGCTCGGGACATGCCAGGGTGTCAGGAGACACCCGGCACCGGGAGCGCGGCCAGGCTGTGCCATGGGAACTCGGCCGCCCGGAGAGGAGGCCTTGGAGGGTCTCCTTGGGTCAAAGCCACGGAGCAGCTCTTGGAGCAGGGTCCTTTTCCTTTACCATGGCATGGAGAAACAGCTGGTCCTTTCCCAGCTCACCGCCACACATTTGTCTCGCTTTAACCCTCTGCTTTGTCCAGGGCCAAAAATGTAGGGAAAACGACATAGTTTTGCCTTTGGATGGAAGCTTTGACCCAGGGACAACAGCCCCAAAGTCATGGCCACCAGCACGGTGCCAGCTGTTCCCAACCTCTCTCCATCCACCATTGCCCTTGAGGGATGCACTTTCAAGCCCATCCCAACCATCACTCCTAGAAAGGTACCCACGGAAGAGGCTGAAAACAGAAATTCCATCGAGGAACACAAACCCCTCCCCGAGAGGCTAAACCAGCTCAGGGAGGCAGGGAGGGACAGAAACTCAGGATGAATGGGGCTGGCTGGGCAACATTCCCATGCCAGCTCTCACCTGGGAAGGGGATGCTCCGGGCATCCCCCTGGCATCCCCACAGCCGCCCTTCCCAGCCAGGTGCCTGCAGGTGAGCAGCTCCTGGTGAGTCAGGGCTCCAGGTGCTATTCCTGGCTCGCCACTGACTCATTACCCTTGGCAAGCCACTTCCCTTCTCCTCTTCACTTCAGCTCCTTCGATGGGAAAATTCTTCCCAGGGCTCCTAAGCAGGGGGGACACACAGCCTGAGCCCAGCCTTGGCTCCAACATTCCGAGCTCTCCTCCTGGCATTCCCTCCCTGCGGGTGGAAGGGTGCAGCCAGTGCTGGGGGAGAGGGATGAGGCTCCCATGGAGGCTGGCAGGGAGGGAGGGAGGGATGTGAGCTGCATCCATCTGGGACCAGATCTAATCCAGCCTATGGGAGATGCATCGGCTTTGTTATGATGCTGCCTTTTTTTGGGTAATAAAAACGGGATTTAACCCGACTTTCCTAAGAAATTCCTCACCTGAAGAGAGGCAGGGCAGATGGCTGGCAAAGAAAACAGAGGATTCCCAAGGAAGAAGAGGGATATGAATGAAGAGCTTTACAAACAGCCACAGCAATGACACCCTGCTGGTCCCTGCTTGTATCTCTGGGTGCTCCGAGCACATCCATCCCAACACGCTCTCACCCCAAACTCCCTGGGAATCGGGACGCAAATGGAATGAGGGACAACGTGCTCAAAGTCAGAGGGGCAAAGAAGCTCTCTGAGGATGAAACACCTGGAGATGGCAGAGAACATTCAGGTTCCAAGGTCTCACCCACGCAGCCAGACAGGGTCTGAAGGGGGGGAAAGGGCCGGCGAGACTCTGCTGGCTCTGGGAACTGCGGCTATTCCGGCTGGGCCGGGCTGGAACAGGGAGCCCCAGTGCTCAGAGAACAGCGGGACCAGCATCCCCAGCACCCACCCTGCGGCACAGGGAGCATCGGCACCATCTGGTAGGTGAATCAGCCTGCAGACAACTCGCTGGCAGCTCCGTGGAGAGGCTCCCCCAAGTCGGAGGTGAGATGGATCATGTGCTCCCGGCACGGCCCTGCAGCCCCCCCTGCACCCGAGTCCCTTCCCAAAAATCCCACGGGGAAATGGCCACGGTGGGAAGAGCGTGGGGGTTTTGTCCCCCACCCGGTGCTGGACCACCCAGTGGTCTGGGGTAAGAGGTGCCAGAGGTTCAAAGCTTGATTAGATCCCAACCCTGTCCCCTCTCCAGCCTAAGGAGAAGGGCAAAGGGGGAAGGGAGGTAGGAGGAGCGGCAGCAAGTCCCCAAAGGAGGCTGGAAATGAAAGCTGTGGGTTATTTAGGCCACCCCTTCCTGCAAATCCTTGGTGTAGAGAAGTCCCAGGAGCTTCCTCTCCGCTCACCAGGAGCCACAAGAGACTCTTCAGATGAGCCCTGAGTGTCTCATCACCTCAAACAAGATCCAACCCAGAGCTCAGGGCTCCAAATTCAAGGTGGATAAAGCCATCAAAATCCAGCAGATAATGTATAGCCAGGGCTGGAACTGTGGGACAGGACGTGATGCATGTACCAGGAGTGTCCCAGATCCATATAAAATCACCCTCCAGCTGTTCTTTATCTCCAGCACTGCACCACCACAGGTACCTGTGCCAGGACAAGGTCCATCTCACCTCCCACCCATCATCCCACTGCTCCCCATGCCCTCCCACTGGGGTGACAGAATTCCCGGGGACACAGCAGAGGATTGCTGCAAGAAAGCACCTTGCTCTGAGAGGAATTCCCACCCATTTGCTCTGCAGGAGGATTCCCACCAAAGGATTTCCCCCTGGCAGTGCCCAGCAGGTAGGAAGAGCCTCTCACCTGTGCCCGCACCAGTGACTCAAAGCTGGGTTTGAAGTAATCGATGCGGCTGCTGTAAAACTTGGGCATTTCCTCCAGGAGCTGCTTGTTCTTGGCTTCAAAGTCCTCCTTCACAGGGCGCAGCTCTTCCCTGGCCTGGGAGAGGAGAGGGTGGGAGTCACACACCTGGGAAGATTCCTTTGGGAATACCTTCCAAGAGGTCAGCCCAGGACAGCGGAATGCTCCGCTTTGACCTGAGGATAACCAGTGACAGATGATGGAGTCTGGTGGGACCCGTGGGATCATCCAGCGGTGTCAGGTGGGACCCATGGCATCATCCAGCAGGGCTGGGTGGGACTCCAGTGGCCATCCAGTGGAACCTGGTGGGACCCAAGTGATCAGCTAATAGGGCCTGGTGGGAACCATGGGACAACAGAGTCCAGTGGGATCAAAATGACCAGTTAATGGAACCTGGTGGGAAACAAGTGATCACTTAATGGAGTAATAGAATCTGGTGGGACCCAAGTGACTACCCAGTGGAGCCTGGTGGGACCAAGAGACCAATTAATGAAACCTGGTGGTACCAAAGTGACCATCCAATGGAGCCTGGTGGGAACCAAGCCCTGCCCCCGGAAAGGATGGGACACCCACAGAGGCTCCCATCCAGGTGGTCTTCCTTGCCTTAGGGAAAACATGGACAAAAACCAGCCCCACAGCTCAGTCAGGCTGGAGAACACCCCTGGCCATGCCCATGTCCCCTCTCCCTGCAGTTCCCAGGCCCATCTCCCCAGGATCTTGCCCCCACCATCCCTTCCGTCCGTGACCTTCAGCTCAGCGCGTCCAACTGGCTCCTTTAAACAGAAGCGTGGGGAGAAAGGGAAATGTCTCAGGGATGGTGTGGAAAAGGGCAGGAGGGGGTGGGCTGTGAAACACTAGACCAGTTCAAGTCTGCCACTTAATCCCAGTGCCATTCCAACGGGAGGGGGGTGCAGGAGATCCGAGCCCAGCCACGGCGCCGGTCCCGCTCCCGGGGACGGGCACAGGATGCCACAGGGATGGCATGGACAGAGCTCCAGGCTGGCAAAGCCTCAAATCATGCCGGACTGAGAAGCAAAGGAGCAAATTCATGAGCGGTGAAACTCCTGGGATGGAGCTCACAAAGAGAAGAAAACTTGGGAGCAAACAACTAATTAAATTTGCAGTTCCATAATTAAATACCTGGATGAGACAAGGCCATTTCCCATGAAATCTGGACCTCTTGGATACCCTGTTTGGGATGGCTTAGGACCTCCTCCCACAGGTGTTTAAGCTCAGGCAGTGTTTAGTTAAGTTTTCTTTTGGGGGGGGGAATTAGATCAGAAGTTCATTAAGGGGAAAAAATACATTAAATAACTAAAACCTGCTTAATCACCAGGACAAAAGCATTCACACTTTTCCAGCCCCAGCTTTAGTCTCCGAGGCTGAGCAAAATAAGCTGCTTACTGTTAAATCAGAGGTGTCTTTTGTTCAGGCTTTTCTTAAACACAAAACTTCATTTTTTGGGGGGGAAAACTCATCAGAAAAACACATTTTCTTTGATGCTGGGAATCAATTGTTCCTTCGAGGATCAGGCCACGTGCTGTTGGAGTCAGAGATTTGGGGAGAAACACTGGGGAAGATTTAATTAAAAAAAAAAAACAAAAAAACACCCAACCCTAATAATGATTCCACTAAAAAAAAAAAATCTGGCACAACTTCCTGTTAACCAATTACTGCGATTTTCCAAGACGAATTTTGGGAACAGGTGGTAAACACAAGGCTGGGGAATGCTCTGATCTGCCCCTTTTCCTATCCAGCTGCTCTCCCAGATGTGCAGGTCAGGGGAACCCCCCCGTGCCTCACCCTCTGCGCACCCCCAGCTCCTGAGGCTTCGAGTCCACTTCACGTTGGAAAATATTCCTTTCCATCCTGGAAAAGTGACTCTTTCCCTTCACCGAGTGCTTTAAAATCCCTCTTATCCAAATGGGGTTTTTCCACAGATAAAAGACATCCTCCCAAAATGTTATATCTCACAGATGCCAAGAGAAAAGCTCTTCCTGAGTTTTCCTGGGAATTCTCTGTGAGTATCTTGGTTACCTGGTGCAGTTTGGCCAGGACAGGGCCCGTCCTCTCCTTCTCCTCGTATTTTTCCACCTTGGATTGCAGGCGTTTGTAGTCCTGGAGGGTCTGCTCCCGCCTCTTCACTGCCATGTTCAGGCTGGGGAAGACGCTGCTGAACCTGGAAAAAGGATGGGAAAGGCTCGGGATGGGGTATTTCAGATGGATGGATGGATGGGTGGGTGGATGGATGGATGGATGGATGGATGGATGGATGGATGGATGGATGGATGGATGCAGCATTCAAGGCAATCACTGGTCCAGGTTCCACAGAATGAGATGGGCTTTTCCAACCCAAAAGCATCCCAGGAGTCTTTGATGAGCACGGAATATACCTAATTAGGGTGGTATTTCTCCAATCCCCTGTTTGGAAGTGGAACGAGCAGGCAGAGAAAGTGGATTAAAAGACCAGGAAAAACAAACATGAACTGCAAAATAAATACTAAGTGCAGCAATTTTTGCATTTATTTTTTGCATTTTTCATTCTTTTTGTTAATTTTTCACCTTATTTGTTAATTTGCATTTTTGGGTATTTTTTTAAAAAAAGTTTTTTGTTATTTTTTTCATTTTTCGGGGGGGGACACAACTTTTCTGCTATTTTTGGCAATTTTGGGGTTGCAAACTCAGCTCAAAGAGGAGCTCTGACCCCTCCCCAAGAGGATTAACACCATCCAACAATTATCCAGGCTATGGGAAGATTCATATTATTAAAATGTGTTACAAATTGAGGAAACACGAACATCTGACGGTGGAGACGAGAGAGAATATTTTTGAATGTGACAGAAAAGGGAAAGGCAGGGACTGGAGCTTTGCTCTTGTCTCCCAAAATTCCAGTAAATCAAATTGTACTGGATACCAGGGCTGGGCTGTGGGTTCATATCAAATGGGTGATGCTCTCTCAAGATATTGATTTAATATTCATAATTTATAGGGTGATCCTGGGGGGTCAAAGCCAGGAATTGGTGGTGAAAAGTGTATCTGAACAGCCTGGGGATGGATTTTACTTCCAAGAGGGAACAAACAGCTTTTCCACCTCTTTAAATGGAAAAAAACACATATACATAAAGTGATGGGGGGCACATTAGCAAAAAGAAAAGACACAAACACCACTTTATGAGTGTAATTTGCTTTAGCTGTGACCTAAATCCAGAGTTCAACCAAAACCACGGGTGTTCCCAGCCCCTCCATCCCCTATTAAAATCCCATTTTCCGCTGCCGTGCTCGCTCCAGAGGGTGTTGATGGGTTGGACTGGTGGGTGCTGAGGGAAAACTTCTATCCCTGGGCCTCAGTTTGCACAGGGCAAAAGCCAGGAGAGATGGAGAAGTGGGAATATTTTGTGTGGAGCATCCCTCACTGAGATGCTGAAGAGGGATGTGCTCCTCCAATCCCGCCCAGCCCGTGCTCATCCCCCAAGGCTCTCACTGCTTGGCACAGAACAAATACACATAAATATATATTTATCCCATGATATTCTCCCTCTGACCGACCCTGTTGCGACACGCTGGGGCTGTGGCACGAGGAACAACCTGGAAAAGTCATCAGGGAGCTTTTCCAGCTGCCCAGGGAGGATCAGATGCTCTGCCCTGACATTGCTTTTTATGGGCATCGTCCCACACGGTCCCATTATATTTAAATGGGTGACATGTCCTGGATGCACTGGGCTCCAGGCATGGCCTCACCACCTCCTGGGCTGCTGAAATATCTCCTTCTCTCTTTATAAAGTCCATAAAGACACCAGGAGAGGGGTCAGGGACACAGGGATGGGAGGGAAGGAGGGCAGGGAGGATGGGAAGGTGTGGTCAGGTTGAGAATCTCATAGAGTAATGGTTTGGTTTCACAGAATCATGGAATGGTCTGGGTTGAAAGGGAGTTTAGGGACCATCTAGTTCCAATCCCATGGGCAGGGACCTGTTCCACAAGACCAGGAGTCTCCAAGCCCTGTCCAATCTGGCCTGGAACAATTCCAGGGCTGGTTTTAAACCAGGTCTCCTCAACAAAGATGTTTTTTGCCAACAGCACAGACTTTCTGTCAGCAGCTGGAGGATGCAGCTTCTTCAGGAATTTCTCCCAGTTACCCATGATGGAAAGGATGGATCCCACTAGGCCAGAGGCTCTCTCTTGGTTTTATTTCACGTTCCATCCCTGATGAGGGACGTTTGGCAACAACATAGAATCTCAGACCTAAAGATTGTAGGAGCACAGAACAAGGACCACGGGGAAGAGCAGAGCTGCTCCTCCACCACAAGCTGCTCCTCCCCAGTGAGGATCCAGGCATGGGAATGTCAGAGGACATGTTCTGAGGCCAGGAAATCCTCCCTTCCCACCTGTGCACCAAGCACTGAGCATGTCCTGGATGTGGCCATCACTTCCCACACATCCATCAGCCCTTGGAAAACGCTTACTGGGATGTCTCCAAGCCACCAAGCCTTGTGCTGGCACCTCCAACCAGCTTTTAGTGGTGTTTTCCCCATGGGCCAGCCTTTCCCTGACACTTCCACGGTGCTCCTGCATTAACACAGTCATGAGACACCAGAGAATCCACACACACCCACTTCCACCCCCGAGCCCCTCCGCAGGGAAGAGCAAACCCTTTGGTTCGGGAGTGAGGACACAGAAGACAATCAGCAATGCAGTTTCCATTTACTTTGAAGTCAAATCTGCTTTGCAGAAAGCAAAGAAGGCTCGATTTTGATTTTTCCCCCCTGCTTTTTACTCCCAGTATCAACTTGGTGCAGTTTTGCAGGCTGAAAGGGAGGGACACTGCTCTGGCAGTGCTTTAAAAAATATCCACAGGGCTGGATGTGAAGAGGTTGTAACTGCGGAGGCACAGCAGCTCCTGCTTCCCAAGGACTTCTAATGCACAGATTATACATTTCAGAGAGAACGGGGTGCTCAGCTCTCTGGTTCTGCAGCCCTGCCCAGCTCTGAGAGTCCTGAATTCTTAGAAATCATCGAATCATGGAATGGTTTGGGTGTGAAGGGACCTTAAATTGTCTTTTTCCAGCCCCTGCCATGGGTGGCGACACCTTCCCCTAGACCAGGTTGTTCCAAGCCTTATCCAACCTGGCCTTGGACACTTCCAGGGATGGGGCAGCCACAGCTTCTCTTGGACAAGCTGTGCCAGGCCCTCCCCAGCCTCACAGGGAAGGATTTCCTCCTAATATCTAATTTTTATCTCCTCTTTTCTAGTTTAAACCCATTTCCCTTTGTCCTTCCACTCCCTGAGGTTGTGCCAGTGTGGTGGTCCTTCACCTCCAGCACCAGCAGGAAGGATTGGGTCAGTTGTGGCTCCTCTGGACACCACCACTGTGCCAGCCAAGCTCTTTCCACACCAGCCAAGCTTTTCCCAGGCCCACCAATCTGTCCCTGTGCCAGCCAAGCCACCTGGTTTAATTTTCATGCAGGATAAGCTCAGCTCAAGCACGGGAGGATGCTCCTTCCCTGGACTGCTGTGGATCAAGATCCTGAAGGAATCCCCCCATCTAAACTCCCTGTGGCCCCAGCAGCTCTGAAATCCTCTGGGCTTCACTAAGAAGGGGTTTCTTGCCCATGCTGAAGCCCTGCCCAGGTTTTGCTCCCTGTGTGGACAGAAACATGATCCCAAGTGGAGTGCCAGGGGTGGAGAACACCCAGGGAGGGTGAGAGGGAGATACAGGCTCGTGCCAGTGCCAAGTTATTCTGATGACTCCATAACTTCACATGTCGGCCTAGAGCCTTCACAACTATCTCATGCATGTTATTTACACATGCTGCTGGTGCAGAGCCTGGCACAAAGGCCCCTGCAGAGCTCCTGCCATCCACAGGCACCGCCAAGCCCTCCAAGAACAACCCTACGGGGATCAAAGACATTTCCCAAAGCCTCTGGCTGAGGAGTGTGAGCCCTCCTGGCACCACACAAGGGGCAAGGACCATGGCAAGTGCCATGGGAAGGGAGAAACACCCAAACAGAACCAGCCCCCTCTGGAAGTGGAGCCTGAGCAACTACACCCAGAATTTCAGGGAGCCAGAGAAAGGAGCAGGGAAGACTCACAAGCAAACCCTGGTTGTTTCACCCACCCATTCCACCCACACATGGAGCAAGGGCAACAATTCCTATCACTGTGAGATGCGCAGATGAAAACCCTGGAGCAGACATGGGAATTTATCACAGGATCATGGAATCATTAAGGTTGGAAAAAACCTTTAAGATCAAGTCCAATCATCAGGTTCAGCACTAAACCATGTCCCCAAGTGCCACATCCACATGTTTTTTGAAAAGGGATGGGGACTCCACCATGGCCCTGGGCAGCCTCTTCCAGTGACCCTTTCCATTAAAAAATTATTCCTAACATCTAACCAATAATCCCAGCACTGTCCTCCTCCCTGTGCTCCTCCCAGCCCCTGCTTCCATAGGGAATGAGGGAGCCTGACAGCCATAACCGACCCCAAATCCTCCCCACCATCCTCCACTACCAGAGTTCTAATTTTTTTTCCCACACAAAACAAAGACAATTGAAGCCGATTTTAATAAATTTTGGTGGGAATGGTGGTGAAGGTAAAACAGCAGCACGGGGTATTAGAGCCCCCGCCACAAAAGCAGCTTGTGGAATAAGCTGCTGTTGTTCCCTGTCACTTTTTAGGGAAGGCTGCTGAGAGGGGATTACAGCCCAGGCAGCTTAAGAGGAGCAGGTGAGGGGAGATACGCAGGGATAACGAAAAGAAAATACAAATTCCTATCTGCCTGCTGCTGCGGGGGGGAAGAGGGGGAACCTGCTGGTGAACTCCTCTTAGGATGACAGGTTAGCCTTGGGAAAACATCTAAATCACCCCGTCCTCTGAATTATAAATCAGGTTGCCACCTCGTCTCCACGCCAGCCTCCCTTCAGTTTCCTGTAATTAAAGGATGGGGCTGGTGAGACGCTGCCACGGGAGATAAAAGTGCGCCCAGGATTCCCAGCACTGCTGGATCCCTTTGTTTGTCAGCCCAGCTGACAAGTGTGGGGCTTGGAAATTGAAAACTTCCCATTCCCTTTGCTGGGAAGGCCCGGATGGAGATGGTGGGGATGCTGGAGGAGCGGGGACATCCCATTGCCTCTCTACCTGCGGCTCTTCTCCTCGCCCTCTGCATCCCAAATCCTCCTCCCACGGCTTCTTCCAGCCCATTTTTCATGCCAGCAACGGGAATGAGGTGCTACGGCTTTGGCACAGGGGAAAACCGTGGTAAAACCTTTCTTTCTCCTAATTTTCAAGCGTCTCAAACACTCCCTTTGGCAACCTCTGTGCCGGACTAGCCTGGCACACAGGTGGCTCTTCCCTGTGGCATTGGTTTTGGGATTATGGCTTGGATAACAAAGCCAAAGGGAGAGGGGCTGGTGTTGGACAAGGGGAAAAAAAGGGAATAATAGAGCTGGGAATCTGGGAGAGGCACCAGGACGGCTCAGGGGATTCCTGCCATTCCTCAGCCCGTGCCCACACATCCGCCGTGGGCTCATCCATCCTCAGGAAGGGGGAAATTCCACCCAGCCCTTCCCAGGGGAGGGAAGGGGCCCGGGAGCGGAGCGGGATTAGGTGGCACAGGGGCCATGTGGCTGCTCGGCCTCCAAAGCCTCATTAGGGGCTGGATAAGGACAGGAAAGCGGCTTTTCCTTCTTCCGGGCCGGCACCCCGGGAGCTGCTCCTGGTGGGAAAGGCTGTCTGGGGGTTATGGAATATGGGGGTTATGGGAATGGGGGAGTTATGGAATG
>VXAU01003860.1:35225-62767 GCA_013399695.1 Formicarius rufipectus | reverse complement strand
GAGGGAATAGTGGGATCTATGGGAATGGTGAGGTTTATGGGAAACGTGGGTTTATGGGAACGGGCGGGTCTATGGGAACCATGTGGTCTATGGAAACAATGAGGTTTATGGGAATGGTGGGGTCTATGGGAACGGTGGGGGTCTATGGGAACGGTGGGGTTTATGGGAAATGTGAGGTTTATGGGAATGGTGGGGTTTATGCGAACAGTGGGGTGACAGCAGAGGGTGAGGTGGGAGAGCCCCCCTCTGTGGGTGCTCTCACTGGCAGGTTGTGCTGACTTGCAGCTCTCATTGAGTTTAGAGAGCAATCTGCTGCAAACAACCCCCAGGAAGTCCCATGGGGCTGACACCCACCCCTGGGTGCTGGCACCCCGCTGGCAGCACCCTTTGTGTCACTCCTGCCAAAGCCAAGGTGACCAGGGCACCCCCATGACCAAAGACTCTCCAGTTTTGGGAGCAGGACCAGGTGCCAGCCAAAGTGACGACACTGTGCCAGGGTGTCCTCAAGGACATCCTCACGGCCAAAGACTCTCCAATTTTGGGAGTAGGATCATCCTCAGAGTCAAGGGGATGGTACCATGCCAGGGTGACCAGGACACTTCCAATGGCCAAATCCTCTCCAGCTTCAGCTGCAGGAGCAGGACATTGTATCAACAAAAGGGAGGGTACCATGCCAGGGTAATCATGACATCCCCATGGCCAAACCCTCTGTAATTCTGGGAGCTGGACAAGGTGCCATCCAAGGGGATGACACTGTGCTGGGGTGACCACAACATTCCCATGGCCAAAGACTCTCCAGTTTTGGCAGCAGGATAATGCTCCAAGGGGATTGCACTGAGCCAGGGTGACCACGACATCCCCACAGCCAAACCTCTCCAGCTCTGGGAGCAGGTCCATGCTGTGAGCCCAGGGAATGACTCCATGCCAGGTGACCACAACACCCCTTTGCTCAGGGGGGTTCAGACAGAGGCTGTTAAACTGAGACCCTGAAAATCAGCTCTGAACGTGAAAAGCACTAAATCCCACGAGTCTCCAAACCACCTGGCTTATTTAAGCTGCTTCCTTCCTTAAACATGGACACACAACATGCAACACTAAGACAACATCACCAATCCCTGCCCTGGCTGCTCACCCAAACCAGAGGGAAGGAAAAACCAGCTGTTTTTTGTCCTGTTTGCCCCAGATCTGCTGATCTGGTGTGAAATTGCACAGGCATCTCCCAAAGAGGAGCCGATCCCTCCTGACCCTGCCCAGCTCCCTGCCCAACCCACCCGCTGAAATATGCAATATTCTCCCTGGAGTTTGTTCCTTCCCTGAAAATAAATGAGTAATTCCCAGCCAAGGGGCTCAAAAAGCCAAATTATGAATAACCCAATGTCCCCAGAAGGAGAAGGATTTAAACAATACGAGCCTCCACCCCCCTCCCTCTAAATCTACTACTGCTTTTTTCCAACATGGTTTAACAAATTCCCCAATATTTGCCTGAAAACTCCAATCCCTGGACAACTGAATGGAGATTTTACAGCCCATGTGCCTCTGATTACAATACATTACCACTAATGATAATTGTCTGGATTAAACTTATCTCTTTCTTTGGCTAATAAACTATAAAAGACCACCAGTGAAGATGTAATAAAGTGCAGCTGTTGGAGCAAAAAAAGCCTTTTTTCTAGGTCAAAGCAAATTTGGGAGAGGCTTGGGAGAGCTGCCTCGGCAAGGAGAAGGAATACCTAACTGGAAATGAGAAGAGCTCCTCAAGGCAGCTTTCATTAATCTGGAACTTTCATCCCAGAACTGTCGCTGGGCTTTATTTGCCAGCAGGACAAGGGGAGGTGCAAACTCTGCACTTCTCTCCTGCATCTCATTAGCCTCAAAATGGACCCTTGGGCTCCTCAGAAATGTTCCTGGCCAGGGATGCACCTCCAAAGGGAGGGGGAGGGAAGGGAAGGCAGGGGTTTGTGCTCGCTGTGGAGATGCAGCTTCCCCAGCATGAAACATAAGCTGGTTAAGAGCACCCAGAGAGGGTCTGCAGGTGCCAAAGGGCAGGAAAGAGAGGGGGGAAATGTATTCTAGGCCAAGGGAAACTTAGGAAGTTGGAGAGAACTGCCAAGCCTGGAGGGCAGTCAGGATGTTGGAGTAAACGCCTGCATGTTTAACTGAGGACTGGACAGAGAACTGATGGTCCTGTGTCATGGGATCATGGAATGGTTTGGGTGGGAAGGGATCTTAAGGATCATTCAGTTCCACTCCCTGCCATGGGCAGGGACATCTTCCACTACACCAGGCTGCGCCAAGCCCTGGCCAACCTGGCCTTGGACACTTCCAGGGATGGGGCATCCTCTGGGAAATCCAGGGCATCCCCACAGGGAAGGATTTCTTCCCAATATCCCATCTATCCCTGCCCTCTTCTCAGTGGAAAGTCATTCCCACTTGTCCTGTCAGGTCCATGACCCAGGTGCCTCTCCTGCTCTCCTGGAGCCCCTTTAGGCTCTGGAAGGGGCTCTCAGGTCTCCCTGGATCCTCCCCTTCTCCAGGTGAACACCCCCAGTTCTCCCAGCCTGGCTCCGGAGCAGAGGGGCTCCAGCCCTTGGAGCATCCTCATGTCCATGGACACATGGAAATGGCTTTATTCTCCTGAATTAACCACTCCAGGACTTCAAACACAAGGCAGGTTTGCAGGGAAAGGGACTGTCTTTCATTTCATCAACTAACACAAGCTGGGGGAAAAAACCAGAATATTTCAGAAACACAAGTTCTTCCAATTTTAACAGAATGCTGGAAGAAAAAGTTAATGTATCTTTCATGAGGACAATCTAGATAATAAGCAACACAATTCCACAGCAAAAGGCTGCGATTTTTTCCTTTTTCTTTCCTTCTTTCTTCATCTTTTTCCCCCTTAAATAAGCAAGAATTTATGGTCATGGAAAGACGACCAAGGTAAAACTTGAGTCACCAAACAGCCCCCAGGCAGGAACACGCTGTAACCTCAGGTGCTAAGTGATACAGGAGATTTTACTTTCAGATTTGGGCAGAAACAACAACTTAAGTGAAAAAAAAAAGAAAAAAACCAAAACCACAACAACCCTCCATGTGTCAAACCTAAACTAAAATTGTTATTCAGCAATTTGCAACACTTACTGTCATATTACAGTAATTTCATTTTATTTTTTGCTCGCTTTGCTCTGTTCTTGTAACAAAACAGCAAATCTTGGCATTTCAGAGGGTATTTGGTAGAGAACTGAGTTATCTTTAAAGGTTTTGGGGAACAACCTGTGATCCTGGGAAAGGTGGGAATTTTGGAGGAGACCAGGGTGACAAAACTGTGGAATTTGGGTGTCTTCCTCTCTGTATTCCCCACCTCTTTGGCTACAAAGGCTCTGCAACATCTCATCCTTCCTTGCATGGAAATATTAGTTATAAACATGCAAGAACTCTGACTTTATCCTTTTTAATCCAGAAAACTTCCAAAGGAAATAAACTTTTGCTCAGCCAACCAGTTTCTCACCACCCTGGATGTCTCTCTCTGTTGAAGATGCCCAGGTGGTTTTGCTCCTTTGCTGGAGCAAAGTGTTGGTAGAAACCAATCCAACAACACAGAGTAGTTGATGTCTTTAACACATTTCAGTGTTACTTGTCCTTGTGGGTCCCTTCCAGCTCAGGGTGTTCTATGGTTCCATGACCTCTGCTGTTCTTTAAGGTACAGGTGATGACTGGGATTGTCCCTCAGTGCTGGGCACTGGGGAGGAAGGGCTGATTTCCAAGTTGGCACCACCTCTGCCCATGCTCCACATCCCCAAAGCACAGGACTATGACAAACACGAGAAGATGCTGGTACTTACTTCTTCAAAGGCTCTATGACTGTCTTCTGGATCTGATTCACCTGGGGAAAGCAAAAGGGATCATTACACATCAGGTTGGTTGGAGAAGCCAGCCTGCACAAGGATGGGTTTGCACAGAGCCCATCACGGGATGGCTTGGGATTTCGGGCACAACAAATTGGCCTTTAACCAAAAAGGAGAAAATATTCCTCCTGTGCTCAAGGTGAGCTGAAATTCCCAGCACAACCAGAGTGAGAAGGGTGAGATTGGAGAGAAATTCCAGTGGGGAAAGTCTTGGAGATGATAAAAAGGGAAGGAGGACCTGCCTGGAAGGGTGAGATAAAAGGACTCATGGAGTGTTGGGATAAGGGGGAATGTCATCCCGCTGCCAGAGGATGGGGTTTGATGGGATAGTGGGAAGAATATTCCTCCCTGAGACAGTGGTGAGGGGCTGGGATGGAATTCCACGAGGAGCTGTGACTGCCCCATCCCTGGAAGTGTCCGAGGCCAGGCTGGAGCATCCTGATCTGGTGGAAGGTGACCCCATCCATGGGAAGGGTGGGACTGGATAAGCTTTAAGCTCCTTTCCAATCCAAAGCACTCTGGGATTCTATACCACCAGCACACTCTGCCCTCCCCTTTTCCAGTCAGTTCACCTTCTCCTGGTTGAACGAGTCCATCCTCTTCATGGCTGTGTCAAAGGCTGTGACCATCTCCAGGAATCCAGGCTCCTGCTCACACAGGGGGTTTGACAGCAGGTCCGAGGAGATTTTCACAGCAGACTTGGACATGGCTGTGGGAGCACGGAAAAGAAACCAGAGAGGGTCAGGCCTCTCCCTGCCAGGGCTGGCACAAACATCTACACAGGACAGATGGGCAAAAACTGGGCACCTCAGCCACCCTGCAGGAGTTTAGCACAGCCTTGCAGGGAGATGCTCGGTGGTGGCTGTGAGAAAAGGAAGGAAAAGCCACCAAATCACTCATGTAAACACCCAGAGAACTGTTTTTATATAAGTTAAGTCTGAACCACTCCAATGTATGGCTTGTGATGCTGCCAGAAATAATCCCAGACTAACAAAAGCACTGTTCTCTTAAAAAAAAAAACAACAAACTAGATGGGGGTTTTTACAGATCTTTTCTCGACAGACTATTAAGTGTCACTCTCAGTCTCACTACAGCTCTTCCACAATGAGAAAAATCACAGTCCATTAAGTCTTTCAAATGGCTTCACAAAAAAAAAATATGGTTTTGAAGTGGATTTAGTGGGAAAGGACAAGACTGACAGGGCTGGAAGATGAGGTTTCTCTTCTCCCCTCCAGCAGCAGGGACACAAGTTTAGCATTTTCCCTCAATGAGCTGAAATTTTGTGACTGTGGAGAACAAGCCAGGGGGGAATGCAAAGTCCCTTCAGATCCTGGGAATGCCACCAAGAAGTCCAGAAGCACCAGGTCACGCTCTGATGGGCTTCAGCTCCTGTCTTAGTGAGGTCGTTTCCCATCAGACACATCCCTCTTTTTCCAAGTACTTGGTCATCAAAGGGAAAATTCAATCCCTATGACAGAACCACTACAAAAGAACAAGAAATTAGCTAAGGTACAGAATGGAAAAAAGGATTAATAAAAAGGAAAGCATCACTATAAACAGAGATGAAATACACACACAAAAAAAAAAAAAGCCACTGGTGCTAAAAAAAAATGTTCTTTTTCCTCAGTGCTGGAAGTTATTCCAGTTTGAGATCAGAGAGCCAGATGCTTGAGCCATGCCATGGAGGAGCTTAGGAAAGACTCCTACTGTACTCCCTCAGATATTAAAAGTTAAAGCACTCTGAATAATGGGGCTTAAGATCATAAATCAAGGGGTTAAACATTCTGATTTAAAGGTTACACACAATTATACAGAGGGCTCAGAAGCTGCAGAGCTGGGGAGCTCAATGCAGAGTGAGCCTCTAACTATGGAATAACAAAGCTACCGTATCCATCCATTATCCAAACATTAAGGCTTTAGGCACTTAAACCTTTAAACAGATGGGATATAATCCATATGTGTGACCACATCTGAGGAGGGATTTGTGCCAGAATGGGACAAAGTTAAGAATGGCAGAACTCCTTCAGCTGGAAGAAAAATTAGTTTGCCTTCGTAGGACAGGATTGAAAGTGAACTGGAGGGAGTGGAGAGGCTGCGAGCAGTGGGGTCACACTGGGAGGTTGGGAACTGGAGGGATGGGAATGTTCAGGGAGAATTTGGATCAGGAACTTCCCCTGAATCGCTGACCTCACCTGCAGGATGCTGGAAAGGCACTGTGGGGGGCTCTGAGGGTCCCAGGGCAGAGGAGAAGGAGAGGGGAGGGGACAGGGGAGGGGAGGAGAGGGAGACAGGATCACCTGTCCCTCAGGGTGGGCTTCAGGAGGGTCTGCACTGCTCTTTGCTCATGAAGCACGTGAGATGTAGCTCTGACTAAAGGAATTTAGGATTTTAGAGCCTTGCTTGTGTAAATCTGATAACAGCCAGAGAGCAAACCTGAGCCACGGGGATCCAGTGGGTTACCTGCACCTCATTTCAATGGAGACCTTTTACCTCCAGTAAAAGAAAAAATCCTCCTGTTCCTTAAGATTCTGTTTTGTTTGGAGGGAGGGTGGGGAGGGGGATTGAGTGATACTTAGCCACAGGACAGGGAGTGCTGCTGATATCCCATTCCCTGTTCCAGCCACGCCGCTGCAGCTGGAAGAGCCTCGCAGGGATATTTTTGTGCAGACGGAAGAATCACTCTTGTTCTGAGCTGAGTTTTTTGGGAAGAAGGTGGAGATTCGAGCCACCAGGTCCAGTTTGCCAGGGAGTGTTTGCAGGCTGTGAATAACCAACCCCCTCAGCTCAGAGGGATAAGACAGGAGGACACAATGCTGTGGATAAACTGCCATCCCTGTCAGATACGGGGGCTGGACGTTGGCTGAGCAAGCACCGTGATGCCCCCTTGGGAATGGGCACTGCCAGGTGAGGGGAGCAATCCTCTGGGACTCATCTGATCTACCTCCTTTTCCCTCAGCCATCCCTCACCAGACTGTGCTTGACATCTTCCCCTACACTCATGATTTCATGCCTTTAAATGAGAAATCAGATCTTCCTGGATCTGGCCGAGGCTCATTTGTGACTCTGCCATGTAGCAGAACGGAAAAAGAAAGTCCTCCCACAGCTCCTCTGGGACTTGAAATGCTCCATATAAACAACGCCCACTGCAAGGGAGGGGAGGGGAATCCTTAACAAGGAAAAACTTACCAAGGATCCCTGACAATGACCAGAGTCCTCAGAAAGGGCAGTTTTCACCCTGGAAAAGAGTCCTGCCAGTGCTGTTTCCTGGTGCCTTTCCCACCTCCCTGCCTGTGGTGGGAAGGGTGGGAGAGCACGGCAAGAGCCCGGATCCACGTTTCTGTCTGGCAATACCCAAGCAGGCACACACACACAAACACCCAGGTGAGTCTGGATCATGGGAAGCCCCAGATGTGCCATCTGCTGGGGTTCCTTCCCACTCTGCTGTCCCGCTGTGACCCCAATCCCACGGGATGAGGGTTGGCCCAGTCCAGCCCACACCTGTTTGCGCTGGTGCATCAGCCTTGGCTCCAGAGCTGTGGGGGCCTGGCACAAACAGGGACTGCTCCAAAGCACATGCTGAGGAAAACCATCTGTGCGTAAAGCAGCTCTTTGCTGCAGGTTCCTGCCCTGCTCTGTTCAATAACCAGCGTCCAACGAATCCAGCTCCCAGTTTCCCTCCACTGGATCCGTCTCCCTGTGGGGTGGGAACACTGGTTTGCGACTGGAGAAGATCTGGAGGGAGCAGGGAGGTGCTGTGAGGTGGGATAGGACACCTGCAAGGGCAGATGTCACCCCAAACAGGCAGTTGTGATGGGTACAGGCAGAGATGAGCTGTTTATTGCTTCCTACATCGCCCACAGCCATGAGGAGAAGCCAAAGGAAGCAGCAACTGAGGGAATGAGAAGGGTTATTCTCGAGTGGGAGCTGCCAGGTCAGCAATTCCTACAGGAAACATGGACAGCCTGTGCTCTACAGAACCCCCAGAGCCTCATCCCACCTTCCTGGGGCTTCACATAGTGCTCAATGCCCTTCACTGAAGTAGGTGCTGACACAGGAGGCTCAGCTGGAGCTGTTCCTGCCTGGTTAAGTGGAATAATGACACCTATTTTTCAGTGGCAGAAACCGAGGCAAAGAAAAGAAAGGGGTTTGTCCAAGGCCACAGAGCTGAGGGGACAGGGCCCAAGCCCAGAAGACACTCTGTGCTCCCAGGACTGAGCTGCTGCTCACAGATGGCCTTGCAGCAAAGCGAACTGAGTGGGACTGAGCCCGGGATTTGTTTTCCAGACTTGTCACACGTTACTCACGTGATCTCGAGAAAAGTCACTTCATCTCTTTGTGGCCAAGTTCACAGTCTATGTATCCTGCAGTCACTTACCCAAGTCTGCATCTGTGCTTTTCTTCATATCCTTCTGAAGTTTTTTGGTCTGATCTTCCAATCTGAAAGATGGGAGAAGAAGGCAAAGTCGGAATCTTGGAAGGAAAGAAACCCAAGTGTATCATGCATGCAACAAATCATTTACGGGCTGAATATGCTGGCTTCTGGTGGGAGTTAAAAATATCCAGGCAAGGCTCTCTGAAGTTCAGTGCAGCTCAACCCTTTTGGGTTGTTTTCAGATGGTTTTTAACCTTTTCAAGTTGGTGATCTCTCATTCACAGTTCACATATTTTCTTGAAGTCCTCACACTCAGAACAAATGGTAAAGCCAAATGCTTCCAGATGATCCGTGTGAGCTCCTGTGACACAGTCAGGATGGCAAAGCCACTCTTGATCCTCAGAGATGTTGGGCTGTTCAGGGAGCCCACAGTTCTCTGGGAATTTTACACTCCTTTTTAGAGCTGCCATAATCTGCAAACCTCAACCCCACTGCAAATACTTCTTAGGACACCTTTCAACACTTAGCCACCAGAGAAACACTAAAAGAATTAGAAATTATAGGGCAGTGAGTGATTTGCTCACTGGGAAGAGCATAACTGGCTGAAATTCCCTGGGAAGATGCAGGAAGAGGACAGGAGAGAAGCACGTGGCCAGGCCTGTTTGACCAGTGTGGTTGATACTCACTGCTGCAGCTTTCCATATTCCCTTTCAAAGTCTCTCTCCACCTGTGGAGAGAAGAGATGGAAATCAGCTCCAAGGGGCTGCAGGGGAGCCTGGAGTGGCAAACCTGTGCAGGGAAACCTGTCCCTGGGAAATGCTGACCTGAACCTTGGGAAGCACAAGCTGCAGCTTTAGTGGGTTATTGCTTCAAAAGGAAATGAAGTCTTGGAGTTTTTTAACTCCAGACTCTCTTGGAGCAAAGACACTGCCACCAGACGTGTCAGCTCACTGCAAGGGATGTGCTCCAGTGCAGGAACTGGGAGTTGATGGAGCAAATGGGAATGCATTAAAAGCAGAGAAGTCACAACTGAGCACGGCTTGAGAGGTGCTGGGGGGACGAGGCCACTTTCTCTCCCAAAACCTGAGAGAAGCTGCTTCTCCTCCATCTGCAGAGGACCCAGAGGTGGGTCTGACTGTGGCTGGATGCCAGGCCCCCTCCCAGCTGCTTCTTCCTTCCTCATCCCCAAGGATGGTTAAACTCCCTCCAAATCCCTCAAGCCACTACGGAGTCCTCCCATCTCGGCATTATTCACCCCCTCCACAGGCTCCTTATCCCTGCAATAGCTCCCTCCCACAAAATCCTTGGGCTGGAGCAACGACCCGAGTGGCCTGTGACACCTCGAAAAGGGAGGGGAAAACCTGTGCTCAGAGTCCAGAGCTCAAGCACAGCCTTTCTCCCCATGCTCCCTCAATGACTGCTCCCTCCTACTTGCTATCTGGCAGCAAACCTCCAGCGATAGGAGATATTTTAAGGAACTTTCTTTCCATGCTGACTGTTTTAACACACTCGAAACATTCATTCCACACCTCGTCAACCAAAGAAGCAAATGGATTTCAATTGACCAGCCAAGAGTAAATACATGCGCGTTTGTTGTCATGGGATCAGCCCTGGGTTCACTTGTGTTGTCAAGCTCCTGTGCTATTAAGGAAATGTGGAGTGCTGGAAGCAGCCAGGATTAGAAGGATCCAAAGGTTTGTTCCAATTCTTCATGCTGTCCTCGGGATTTCAATCCCAGGCTGGATGCAACAGCAGAACGCTTAATAGGGACGTTCGCTTTCCAAGCAAATGAAATGAGTGGCATTTCAGGATGGGAGCTCAGAAACCCCACTTTTGTTGAAACCTCCTTTCCTGAGTCTTTTTTTGGGCTGTCCTGGAGTTCTCCCAGCCCGATGTGAAGGCAGGCACTGACCAGTCCCATCCCAGCCCCATCCCAGCCCCATCCCAGTGGCCAGCTGTCCGCACCATCAGCTCCCACCATCCGGGGGATGCGAGCTGGCTCTCCCTGCTGCTGAAAAAACCTCCTCGGAGCTCCAGCTCCCTTTCGTGATGCTAAAATTGGGTGCTGGAGAACAGGAATGGAGCAGCGTGGGGGCAGCTCACACGACTCTGTGCCTGGTGTTCATGGAGCTGCAGAAATCTGTGGCAGCTGGTGCCGGGAGGTCAGGGAACCGGCACAGAGGGAAACTCACCCTCCACCTCCATGGCTGTTCCGGCTGCTAAAATAACCTGGGAGTATTGCACTCTATTTATAAGCCTTATGTGTGAATTGTTTTGGTTGCAAACCAGAGAGGGTCAGGCACGACTCAAAAAATATGTCCTTTGAAGGCTCCCTTGGTGTGGAGCTCCAGCCTTTCTCCATGTTCATCACGATCTTCCTTGGGGTCCGCTCAGCAAGTTGTTGCTCCAGAAACTTGAGGGTTTGGTTATGAAACGCAGCTACCTGCAAATATTCAGGTTATCTGTCCCTTTTTGCTGTTAGACTCCCTCATTTCTGTGCAATAAGCAAAAGGCATCATTGCTTATTGGATATGGGAGCCCCTTCCAGTGCCTAAAGGGGCTCCAGGAGTGCTGGAGAGGGACTTTGGACATGGACCTGACAGGACAAGGGGGAATGACTTCCCACTGCCAGAGGGCAGGCATAGACGCGACAGTGGAAGAAAGCCTTCCCTGTGAGGGTGGGGAGGCCCTGGAATGGATTTCCCAGAGGATGCCCCATCCCTGGAAGTATCCAAGGCCAGGCTGGACGGGGCTTGGAGCAACCTGGTCTAGAGGAAGGTGTCCCTGCCCATGGCAGAGGGTGGAACTGGATGAGTCCTAAGCTCCCTTCCAAGCCAAACCATCCAGGGACTCTATCATTCATCCTGCAAAGGCAAAACTTCCCCGTGGGGGTGATGTGACCCCCTCAAACCTTCCAAGCTCTCCCCAACCCCCCTCCCAGCTCCTGTGTGTTTTCCTCCCAGGATCGAGGCGACTCCACACAGCGACACTTCAGCTGCCTGGCCTGACTCACGTCCCCAGCCCATCTCTCCAGAGACAGCTGCCCATGGATTGCTCTTATTTTTCACGCCCACAAGCAGCAACTGGCTCCCAGTCATCACAGTCTGGGAGCTCACAGAGCCTCCCAGCCATGGGAGCACAGATATCCGACCAAACCAGCCAGGAGCAGGGAAAGCTCCGTGCTGTGGGGAAGGAAAACCTGCTCTCACATGCTCCCACCACTCCCAGGCGAGGAGGCCAAGCTGAGAACATTTTGCAGAGCACACAGTAATTCCCGCTCCCGAGTAGCTCTCAGTGGCCACACGTACCCCACACTCAAAGGAAAAGGATTATCATGTTAAGAGTAACGAGAACAAGCAGTACAGGCAAGAAAATTACAATATCCTGAAGGGAGGTTTCCGTAATATTAAAATAATCCCACTTCTCCGCAGCGTCTCTCTGAGAACTCAAAAATCAAACCGTGTTCTCGCACTGAACCTTTTTTTCTCCCAGGCACAGGGGTTGGGTAATGTAAAAATCGCTCGACTCGGGGTTTTTTCTTTAAATCTACATAAAGAACGAGGAGTTCTCGAAAGCTTTGAAATGAAACAACATCCTTTTAAAGGCAGTTATTTCTTGTTTGCAAACACTGGGCCTCCCACCTGCGATAACATCCCACCTGCTTTAAGGGCAGGATCATAATCACCACCACGGTTACAAGGCAATGAACCAAGACCAAAGCCAATACTACAAAGAGATGGAAATAAGGGGCTGTGATGAACCTTCCTATTCCCCTGAGGTTTATTTTTTCTCCTGGAGGAGGAGGATGAGCTGATTTCTACAGGTTCTCAGCCTCCTCATGGGTCTTGGGAAAAGGAGGAGAGAGAATGTTTCGTCTTCCCTCCTCTCCCAAAAAAAACCCCAACCCATATAATTAGGCCAGAAATTCCGTAATAACCTGGAATTTCTGCTGAGCTTTTGCCACCCCATCAAGCAAGAGATTCAAGGTGAGTCGTGTGGGTGAACATTCACCCTGCAGAGCTCTGAGCCAGAGCAACGCTGCAGAATTCAGGTGGACCTGGGACATCGTGGCCTTCCCCCAGCAAGCTCTCCAAAACCCCATCCAGCAAGA
Organism: Formicarius rufipectus; assembly: GCA_013399695.1. NCBI lineage: Eukaryota > Metazoa > Chordata > Aves > Passeriformes > Formicariidae > Formicarius > Formicarius rufipectus. The sequence goes on along the minus strand of VXAU01003860.1, from coordinate 50,382 downwards.
AAGCTTTCCAGAAAGGTGGCAAAGGGAAAAAGGAGGCACCTCCCAAAGGCAGAGACCAGTTTGGTCTCACTGAAGACTGAAGGAAGAGAGTGAAAATGAGCCAAATGGTTTAACTGGTACCACTTGACCTCGCCCCACCATTCCTGCAACATTCACTCCGCTGTTTTGGGATTTCCAGCTCACTGGTGGAGCCCAATGGAAAGGCACTGAAGACCAGCAGTGGAATCCTTCTGCTCATGGAGCTGCTCTGTCCGACATCCCTGGGGAAGGCAGAGCTGCTGGGATGAGTCAAGGAAGGGAGGTTTGGCAGCTCAGGTCCTGCTCCCTGCCAAGCTGACTCAGCCCAGGTTGGCCAGTGAGGAGGAGGAGGAGGAGGAGGAGGGAGAGTGGTCTGAGTCAGCCCAGGCCAGAGCAGGGATGAGGGAAGCAGGGAGGGAGAAGGGATCAAACCCAGGTAACGTGAGGGGCTGTGCTCCGGGTCACCCCATCCCAAGCATCGGTGGGGATGCACAGCCAGCTCTGCTCCCCTGCTCCCTGCCCACCTGGATAAGCCCTGACCTGGTGAAGAGCAGGGAACAACCTCGGGGTGACATGAGTGAACTTCAGCGAGCTGGAGCTGCAGGAGAGCTGGGGAGATGAGACAGCTCTGACTCCATAACCTCTGCTCCGACCAGAGCTGTCCTGAGGGAGGGAAGAACATCTCTGCCTCGGATGGGAGCAATAAACGTCGTGCAGAGATGCAATTCCAACAGGTTTAACTCCTATCAATGGGCATTCCTTTAATTGGGCTGTGAGTCCTGTGCTGCTCTGCTGACAGCAGGTCCTCTCTGCATTAGATCCTCCCACCTGGCTCCCGGCAGGCCCGGTGACAGCTGCTCTTTTCAGGGAAGAGGAGGGGAGAGATTATGCTGTCTGGAATTGGATTTGCCCAGGTTAAGGTGGAAACAAAGCAGAGGCATGTCTGGGGAGTGGGAGATCACCTCGGTTCACCAGCTGATATTTTCCATGGGGGTTTCCTTCTCCGTGAAGAGCTAAACTGTGGCTGACACCGTGCCCTTCTCCAAGGGATCAGAGGCAAGTGGGCACACGGACTCATGACTAATTCCTCGGCAGCCCAGGCAAATTGCTTTTCAGGACTAATGCTGGCCTAGCTTTGACACCAGCCCCAGCATCCTTTCATCAAGACAACAAAAAGGCCTCTTGGCAAAGCCATCCCCCTCTCCTGACTGCAGTTCCAGGCCTCATGGAGAGTCAAAGAAGTCAGAACCTAATGAATGCTCTTTTTTTTTTTTTTTTTAGCTTCTCCCCTCCATGATCTTCTTTTGTGGTCCAGTGTTTGTGAGTGGGAGATCCTCTGCCCACAACCACTTCCCTTCTGATCAGCTTGGGATGCAGCCCTGGAGATGCCACACCTTCCCACTTCCTGCAGCGGGCTCCAGAGCCCAACATCTGGAATATCACAGACCTTGGCTGCTACTGCTGTTCCCAAAAGCCTGCACAGATGGAGCGGCTCAGCCTGCAACTGGGAGGTAAATTTGGGGGCCTGCAGCTCACTGAAGCTACAAAGCAACCCCATCCCTTCCACACCACGACATGGAATGCCTGATCCCGGAGGATATCGGTGGTTTCCTGCCATTTGTTCTGCTTTGAAGAGCTGCACTTTACACTTGGCGTGAAGTTCCAAGGCTTTGGGCTTCCTGTTGTCTGCTTTCCATGTATGTGCTGCCTGGAGAATAACACCACCACCATCATCCTCATCATCATCATCATCATCATCACAGCAAGTGGAAGGCATTTAAAAACCAGTTTCCAACCTGGGAGCCATTGACACAAAATCTTGTTCTTGGGGGAGCTGAGGAAGGAAGGAAGGAAAAGGAAAAGGCCTGGAAACACTCCTGCTGCTGAACAAACCTCTGCCTGCCGGATATTCTGAGCTGTTCTATTTAATACACACACATATATATAAGCAAAGCCTGCCAACTGCTTCAGAACAGCACATTCCAGCAGCTCTGGGGAAGGGAAGATCTCGAAGGTGCCACTGTTCATCTGCAGGGAGCTCAAGCTCGGGAATGGCTGATTTTAGGGGAGACAAACCTCTCCCAACAGGGAATGCAGGAGGAGATGAGGGAAATCAGCAAGAAAAAATAATATAGTCAGCTGGGATATAAGAATGGGTGGGATGGAGACATCCAGGAAAGCTGATCAAGACAGCCAGAGCTGCAGAGCAGTTGGGTCTTGCATCAGCCTGGAAGGAACACTGGTGCTGGAATGAGGATGGGAGGCAAAAGGTCACGGAGCAAGGAAAAGTGAGGGATCCTGGTATGAACTGGGAGGGGTGTGAACACCTGAGGCTGGTGGCTGCCTCATCTGAGGGAGGGATTGCAGTCAGGACCACCAGCCCCTGGAAAAGGGCACCTGCAGGAACCAGAAACCACTGAGGAATTTTATCAGCCCTGTCTCCATCGCCTGCCTGGCTTAAATTCTGTACTGACAGTTTGGAGCTGTTACAGCAAATTGCTGTTCCACAGGCAGCAGACAACCACCAAATCCTTCAGAATAAAACATGACAATCAAGCCTTAAAGGGAGTGGCGGGATTAGCCCTCTGCCTCCAGGGAAAATGTCATGTCCCAAGGAGAAACTGCCCCACAAACAGGAGTGCCCACGCATCCTGCGGAATTAGCCGCGCTGAGCACTCCGGAGAGGAAGGATCAGAGATGTTAGTCTGGTTCAAGGGATTAGCTCCCCAGTGCTGCTGGAGAGACAAGGTCTGCCCTGCACTGGCTGTCAGGGCCCTGATTTTAGACCAGGTGTGCAGGTGAGTTTTCAGGGGCAGCTCCTGGGAGGTTCCACAGCTTCTTTTTTGGCACGGGACAAATGCAAAGCCAAGCTGCTTAAGGAGGGAAAATACCACAGGCAGCTGCAAGCAGCAGCGCTTGGGGTAGGAGCCTCAAATCCACGGGAATACAAAATGCTTTTTTAATTTGCTTTTAAAGCAAATGCTGTGCAGCACAAATTAATTCACGCCCGAGCACTAAAGCATCTCAGCTTATAAGCCTTTCTTTGGAAACAGTTATATTCAGCGATCTGAACCACTCCTCCTCCTCCATCTGCTGCGAAAGGATGAACAAACAAGCCATTGCTGAGAGAAGGAAGGAAGGAAGGAAGGAAGCAAACCCGTTCAGCCATCTCCGAGGAAAACTGTGCCAGCCCAAAAGAGCTCTTTTCCCTCCTCACACACCCCTCCCCACCACCAAAAGAAAAAAAAATCAAATATAAATATATATATATATATATAATTTAAACAGTTCCCAAACCAAAACACTCTCCCCGGCTGGGGCTCCCCCTCGCACGAGGAACTGAGCGCTGGTCACAGGCGGCAACAGGTTCTGCTGCTCCAGCTCCCTCCCACACGCCGCGAAATGGGACGAGTCAAAGTGCCGGCCTGACTCATCAGCCACATGATCCGAGGCTGGAGCTAAAAAGAGGGAACTGGTTTACTCACTGTCTTGGGTACAATCTGTTTCTTGGGCTGCCCGATCTTGAACGGGATCCTGGAAAAGAGAGGGAGAGGGAGCGCGTGAGCGGTGGTGCCGCGCTCGGGCAGCACGGCCTCGAGGGTTTGGGGGAGAAGGGATTGTCCCCCCAGCTCTTTCTGGGCAGTGTGTCCCCCCTGGAGAGGGGAAGGGTGGGAGAGGAGCCTGAAGGGAGACCTCACAGCATCCTGTGAGGAGGGGCAGCTCTGATCTCTGCTCTCTGTGAGCAGTAATAGGACCCAGGGCATGGTTGGAGTTGTGTCAGGGCAGGGGCAGGTTGGGTATCAGGGTTCCTCCCCCAGAGGGTGGTGGGCACTGAGAGGTTCCCCAGGGTTTGGGAACAACCCCAAACCTGCCAAAGCTCAAGGAGTGTTTGGACAACGCTCTGAGGTCAGGGTGGGATGGTTGGGGTGTCTGTGCAAGGAGTGTTTGGACAACACTCTGAGGAATAGGGTGGGATGACTGGGCGTCTGTGCAGGGCTGGGAGTTGGACTCCGACCCTTGTAGGTCCTTTCAACTTGGGATATTCCAAGATTCTATGATTCTTCAAGAGCCACTGCCATCCCTAAGGTGAGCACCTCCAGCCCAGCACACCCTTCCTCACCCTCCCACCATCCCAAGTAAATGCAAGGATGCTCCACAAACAGCTGAAGAACAGCCTCTGCTTAAAAGTAAACCTGATGGGGAGGATGAAATAATAACAAAAATCCCCAAGCAAACCTTGTAAATATTTAGAAAAAGGATATTAAAAAAAGTAACCACCTGGGTGCCTGGAGCTGTGAGCCGTTTCAAAGGATTCCTCTGCTCCAGCAGCTGGAGGAGCAGCTCACCTGCCAGCACAGCCTTCATTCTTAAAATCCTTAATTCCCAGGAAAATCTGGGTTACTGAATGCTTTTCTCGAAGGTGAAGAGTACTCTAAATAAATTACACAACATATGTAGGGGCGGCTGGGTCAGCTGGGAACAGCCATGCTGCTGGCCTGAAAATAATTGGATTTCTTTCACCTATCAGTGTAATGAAAATCCAGGAATTCCACTGCTGTCTTCCGTGTATTTAATTAAGTTAAAGAGGTGCTGCTTGGTTAAAGCATCTCAGCCAAAATCTCCCAATATTTCTGTGTTGTAATGGTTTAACTAAATGGAAAAAATCGGGCTCATCATGCAATATTTCATGATGAAATCAAAGTATTGACTTCCAGAGATGCCCCACCCGGAGCTCAGCATCACCCCGTTCTATCCCATCCCAAATCCATACTAGGGGCTTCCTGGGAAGGTGCCCGAGTCCCCTCTTGGACCAGTCCAAATTCTCACACTGCTACCCAAAGCTTGACCTAAAAACATGGATTCTGGGACTGCTGCATCCCAGTTTGGCTTTTCCCACAGCTGCTTCTTCGTTTGCTCCGCTTCCAGGTCCGTCCACCCCGGTACTGCTCTAACATTGCTCCAGCCAACAACTGGACCCCCAGAAAACACGTTTATCAGTGCAATTCACTGTAAAACCCAACTCTGAGCAATGGGAGAAAATGCCTGTGACGGGGCAACACCCAATCCACACGGATGAACCAAAAAAATAGCATGATCCAAGCCCCTGATCCCCCCCAGCCTCGCTCTTCCCATCTTCCCTGCTGTTCTCAAACCAACAGCATAATTACCCACTGGGAATAATCCAGGGTTGCAACCCCTGAGTCCCTTCCTGAGCAGCTCTGGAGCCAACCTGAGTCACCAGGTTTAAATTTAAATTTTTCTGGAAGAACTTCCTGTTTATGGTTCCCCGCTTGGACCGATATAATTTTAGGTTTAACCCCTTCCAGCACCTGTGGCAGCTGAATCACACTTCTTTTATAAACAAACACCCCTCTGGTGTATAATTTCCCTGTCAATAACTGGGGGTGTGGTGCCTTACAGGAAGAAAACAAAAATATATGGATTTTTTTCCTTTTGTGTTTTCCTCCATGGGTCAAATATAAACTCCAGTGGGGCTCCTCCCGCCCGCCATCCGCAGCCAGGCGCCGTCACTTGATGTTTTTGGAAGTGATGCCATTAACTTGTCTTGGTGGAAGGAGGCAAAAAAACGGGGCTTTTACCCAGGGGAGTGTTATCCCAGTTCAAACCAGTTTGCCACAGTGGTGGCTCACTCTCCAACAGTGCAGGAGTGAGCCCGGAGCTGGGGCCAGGCTCATTCCTAGCGGGAAAGGGCAATTAAAAAGGTGATTAAAGCATTACCTGTGCACAACCTGCCACTCCACCTTGTCTGAGGGATTTACAGTCATTGCCCATTGGAAAATTGGGTCAGATCAGGGGAATTCTGGTAATGAGAGGGATGCTGGGACAAGGCAAGCTGTGAATCAACACCGCTTGGGCACCATAGCACAGGTGGTCCTGTCCCATCCAATCTCCATCTCTGCAGCCCCATGGAAGGGAAGGAACGTCAAAATCCCAGCTACTTTCTCCCAGAAACAAAGGGAAGTCACTGGAGGGCTGCAAATCCACTGTGCAGCAGTAAATACCTCTGTTAGCGTCGTGATACCACTTGGTAGTTATGTCTGTCTCAGCAAAACCGCCAGAAAATAACCCCATGCAAGTCAGGTCTGTTCCTCAATTAGTGGGATCTTTTTTTGTTCTATTTGATTATTTTAGATAATTTTCCTGGTTTCTGAATCTCTGCTTTTTAATATGGTTCTGTCGGAGGGTAAAAAAGCGATGCATAAGCACAAAAGAAAACAGTGAGGAAGAAAAAAAGATGAGAGGTATGGATTTCATTTGAGCTTTTAAACCAAATGGATTCACCCCACACCTCCAAACTGCTGCTGGCACCGAAATTTTGCAGCATTTGTGCCCCAGCCTGCAAAAAAGGGGAGAGGGACAACGTGCACCTGCCACAGCAACACCACTCCAAAACTGGGAGGTTAGAAAATGTATGATGGGCATAATGCAAATAAGTTAGAGGGAGATGAATCCAGACCCATTATTGCCACGGATTCCCAGCTCAGATCTCACCAGTGTCTTAAAAGGGTCTGTAAACACCAAAGCAAAACCAGAATCGGTGCTTTATTTTTTTTGATCTCTCATTTCTGCTGAGCCAGAGAAAGCTGGGGTTGTGTTTGGGGTGTGAAATCCCTTGAAATCCCGTTCCTGAAGAGCGCGAGCGCTGAGTCACAGCCCGAGCGCTCCCGCTCCATCCCCCCCGCGCCCGGAGCATCCCGGCCCCTCCAACCCCCTCCCCAGGAGGTCACCAGGAGTTTGGGAAGGTTCAGCTGGCAGGGAAGAGGATGAAGCACTGCACGGAGGGGGTGGGAAGAGCTTCAAGTAGGGGAAAAAAGTGTGGGTGGAGAGAATCCTGCGAGCTCTACTCGGGGATGCTCAGGAACCCCAGGGAGGGGAAGGTGGGAGAAGCTGTGGCTGATTTTCTCTGAAGTTTCCCCAGCAATATCATATATTTACTTGGCTTTTCCATGTGCAAACCCAGGGCCACACACACCAAAGCAGCTAATTCTCCTCTGGATGCACAGGAGAGTTGGAAACAAACCTCCCAGGCAGGGGGGGGATACAGCTCAATGAAGTCTGCACGGAGCTGGAGCTTAAAACATGGAGCTCCCCCTCCCACTCCCAGCCAGTCCCCTGGAACGGAGGCACGCAGGAATTGCCAGCAGGAATCAGACTCAACCCTTGCTAATTTAGGGAGGAGATGGTCCTTTTGCTGGGCTGAACCGAGCAGGACATCAAATCTTGGCATCATCCCTGGCTCTGGATGGAGTTCAGAGTGTGCCCATGGGATAAATCACCGCTGCATGTGACGCTTTTCCCTGGCTCCTCCATCTGAACATGGCTTTGCCATCCCTCCATCAGGCCCCAGAAGAGCCTCTGCAGATACGTAAGGGATAAACACCAAATACTGTCACCCATAGCCAACAAAATGCTGCCCCTGGAACCTCAGCTGGGGATGCTGAGGTTCCAACCAGGAGCTGGGGAGGGAGGGAGGGAAGGAAGATGGACAAGCAGGGGCAGGAGAAAACTGAGGCCAGGGTAGTTTGGAGGTTGATTTGAGAAAAGTGACCCTGAGTCTCTGAATTTCACACTCGTGCCAGGGTGGCATCAGCTGGGGTCCCACAGGTCTCGGGGTGGTATGACCTGGTGGCCACAACTGGTTGTTACTGGTGACAGCACCAGCCCACCAACTAAATCCATGTTTTGTGGGAAGTGCCCACTTCCCATGGAAAGTTTCTGGGCTTTTTTTTCCTCTTTCTCTCATCGAAACCCCAAGTGCCAGCAGAGCCTGGATCCCTGCCAGAGCTTCTCACTCCTTGAATTTCCACCAAAAATCTCAATTCCCTCACCGGAAAGAACCCTCTCTCTGCCTGCAGGCAGGAGGACAACACCCAGCCTGTGAAGGTGACCCCAACACACCAAGGCTGGTTTTCCCAAGGATTTTGGCACGTGGCTTGATGAGGGATCCTACAAAACCATCCATTTATACCTAATCCCACACGAAACCAAAAACTGACCTGAAGCTACCCCAGAAACTGCCCATGTGACAGTCCCTTCCCTTTTCCAGGCTCCCCATTTGGGAGTGGATTCAGCTCAAGGTGTAACTGCATTCAGGAAGGAACAGCTGCTACCCAGGAGAGATCAAAGTGTTCCTGCAAACATCAACAGGAAGGTCGGGAGCACACGAGGAAGGATGTGAACCTTCACTTTCTCACTCTGCTAGCGAGTGAGCTCAATTGAGCTTCTCCTCCCCGTGCTGTGCCCTCTGCACTCAGGTACAGCATCCCCACGAGATGCAGGGGTTAGGAAAGGACTTCTCCATGATATGGGAAGGCCAGGAAGTTCAAAGGCAGCTGTGACCATGAGTAACTGCTGGAGCAGGAGAGGTTCAGTGCTGCTGAGTCTGATCACAGCCTGCACAGGACCTGAGGAGAGGGAAAACAGCAAAACATTCCAAGGGAACCAACCCCAGAAACCTGGACACAGTTCTCAGCCCTTGGGTTCCATGAAAACACCCAGAAGTGCAAATCCACGGCCACGAGGGCTGTTCTGGAAGCAGCCCTTGGCACAGCTGGCATCCCAGGCCTGCCCAGGTGAGCCAGGCTGGGAGGCAGGCTCAGGTTGGGCACAAATCTCCAGCATCGCTCCGGATGCCTCTCCGTGCTCCGTGGTGTCCATGGAAACTGCAGGCACCGTCCCACCCCGCTCCCCCCTCCGCTCGCAGGAACTCATGGCAACCGCTCCAAACACAGCGAGAAGGCAGGGGAAAAAAAAAAGGGATAAAAAAATATTCCAAAGGATCACAAACAGCTTCTGTCGAGGGAGACTCTGCGCCAAATCCCAGTTTGGGTGTTCTCCTGGATGCAGACGGGAGGGGAGGTGACGGGGTGGGGATGTGGGGATGTGAAGCCTCGGGAATAAACACGCCCAGCCCACAGGTGAGCGCTCCCACCTGGATTCCAACCCCATCCCGGCAAACTCGCAGCCACTGAGCCACGAATGGATGTCAGGGCGAGCTGCTGGGGCGGGGCAGAAGGAAAAAAGAGGTGTAAAAAGAGGTGGGGGGAGGGCGAAAGAAGGTGTAAACATCGATTTTCTGTATTTTAGGTCAGGCCAGGGAAACGAGGCACCTTCCCCGGAGTTTGGCGGCGCAGAGATGAGCTCCCTGGAGCAGATCCCTCTGCATCCTGCACAGAGCCAAGCGCGGTGTCAGTGCTAAGCAAATCAAAAAATAATGTCAGAATCGGCTCTCCCACCCATTCCAAGAGGAGCATAGAAAAAAAAAATAATGATATTTTACTCACCCATCAAAAGAAAATTACTCACGCCAGGCGCGTGGGCGAGCAGAATTCTGCAGGGCTGTTTTAGGCCCTGACTGTGCTACAAAAATACCCATTTTAAGCACGGTTGTGAAATGCACGGTTGTGGCTCAACTAGAGCACGGGGGCTTTAGCTACCTGGACAGAAGAGGTGGAAAAATTAAGGATTATGGGATAACCAAGGGCCACGCCGGGCTCTTCCCGGCTGCTCCACCCCAGTGATCCAGTTTCACCACGATAAAACTCCTGGGATGTGCAAAGCTCCTTGCACAGGTGCTCCAGGTGCAGGGAGGGGTCTGGGAGCCGTGCACACCTCGCTCACTGCTTTGGTATCCACTTGCTTCATCCAGTCTAATTTTATCCCATACTCATCTCCGAGTGCCAGTATCGCTGAAACCTCAGAGTCCAGAGGGGGCGTTGCCACTGACCACGCCGGGCTCCGGAAAACATCAATATTGACTCAGTGGGAAGAAAACAGAGCCCAGGGCTGTGTTTGCCTCACACCTGCCCGGCGTGGCCACGGCTCCAAAACATGGAAAACCCAAGGAATAACCAACAAACCTCCTCGGCCGCCTCCTCTTCACTTGCTTGTGGGTAGAAATCCACCCGGCTCCTCCTCACCTCCATCCTTCAATATCCCAGAAAACACATCCACTGTGGATCGGATCTGATAATGCTCCAGGGAGTTTAAACACTGCATAACCACCCATTCCCATTCTTGCCTTCCCAGCTCCTCAGTCCACTTGGAGAGCTCCCTGCCAGCAGGCATATGGGCCCACAGCCCTGCCCCAAGCACACGTGCTTCACACTCCTTCCCCAGCAACATTTGCTGCCCAGATTTTCTCCTCCCGGTAAATACCAGCTGTTGCAGAGGTGCTGAGAGGCAGAGCTGGGAGCTCAAGCTGGCAGGCCTGCCAAGAACCCCCCTTTCCCCTCTGTGAAATCACCTGGGGGAGTGGGAAACCAAAGCAGAGGGTATTCAGGAGTCTGGTTATGAGCTGAAACGGTGTTTGGTTTTATGTGGCTACACGAACCTTAAAAAATTCCTTTATACGATCAAAAATTGGTCAATATGGGGGATGAGACAGTAAAACCCAGCACTCTATTCCCTTTATTCTTATAGGAGTGATGGCCAAGGTAATCATTGGAATGTTTTTCTCTCTCTCCTCCAAAATGCACGTGAGGAAGAGGGGGATGAGGATGCTTCGAGAGAACCCAATCCACAGCACAAAAGCCTAAAGGAAGCCACGGAGCTCCGCTGAGATTTAGAAAACATCTCGTCTGTCCATGCAAGGCTGTTTCCCAATTTTGCCTGTTTCCCAAAACAAGCCTACTCCTGCTCTAAATAAAGCTTAGCCTAGAAAGACAGCACTGCCTTGTTGCCTGGGCACAGGAGTCGGGAATTTGGGGGTTCAATCCAGCCTCTGTCACCAGCAGTTTACTCTGAACCCTCTGGAGCAGTTTTCCTGTGTCGGTACAAGGGTCATTGCTGTGTTCTTGGGAGTGTTCCCTGTGTCCCTGGGAGTGTTTCCTGTGTTCCCAGTCCTGACACAGCACAGAGAGCTCACAAAGAGCAGGGCAAGGCACAGGATTGACCCAACTCAAGGCAACTCAACAAGGCACCAACCTGCCAACAGCCCTTAGACCTCCAGGGCTCTACTTTGCAAAAGAATTAGGGACACAAGCGTGCAGGGGCCAAACTGGAGGCAGAGTTACACGCAGGTCAGAGCTGAGCATGAAGCTCCATCCTCTCCTTCAGCTGCAGCAGCCAACCCCTGAAAAAAGGGGGATCAATTCATGCTGTCCCAGGACCAACCGCACCCGAGGCCAGAGCGACGCACGTGCAAGTTGAGCAAACACGCTGCTCCCCAAACCACCCAGGGCTGGAACAAAGCTCCCCCACTCCACAGGGACATGGGACCAGTGGCACCCGTGTTCCCCTGTGGCATTTCAGGAGCAGGGGCACGACCCTGGCATGTTTCAGTGCCACCAGCACGAGCGTAACCCCCATACGGACGTCACGCCGAGCCCAGCCCTGCCGGCCAGGCCCTGAACTCCGGCCCCTCGTGAATGCCCCAATTCATCCAGGCTGGGCAGCTCCTGGAATGACCAGCCAGGGAGGGGACACACTCTGAGGCTGCACTGAGGGTGATTGTGTGGCTGGCGCAGCGCTGGGACCCCGCGGGCTCCGAGCCCCTCGTGCGTCAGCGGAGCTACGACGCTCCGGGTGCTGACGCGGCCGCAGAAGAAAGGGATGGCTCAGATTTCCCGGAGTCCTCAGCTCCCCCCTCGCCCAGCAGCGACCTTGGATTCCTCCCCAGAACAAGGCAAAAGACATCCCATCTCCCAGCAGGACCACAGCGTGTGGTGTGGGGATAGGTGACAGTCTCCGGGAGCTGCGGCGCTGCTTGGGCGCCGGGAAGGGCTGAGTGGGAGCGTTGGACGCTCCACACCCAAATTTTGCTCCATGCAGCGTGTGAAGGGCTGGTTCATCCCTTGCATTTTCAGCTCTGCAGCCCCTCAGCACAGGGAGAGCAGAGCACACTTCCAGGGTGTCCATTCCCACCCAGCTCCTGAGGGCAGCCTGGGAAAAGGCTGCTCTGAGACCCCCATTAGCCAACACCATTGGTGTTCTGAGTAAAGCACAACAGAAGTGAGTCCAGAGGATAAAAGTGTATTTTTAACCACTTTAGGTAGTACCTGCGGGCACATCATTACCCTGTTCCAGTAGGTTTCCAAACCACAACTTCCACCGCTCCCAACATGAAAAAATTTTCCACTTTCAGCCGTGGCAAACTCAACCTTCCAGGTGAGGAAGAAGGCTCCTGTTTTCCTCAATCCATCCCATCCTTCACCTCTCACAGCGGCTCTGGATCTCCAGGACAACGCGGGATGAGAAATCCCACAGTCAAGATGAATTAATAATATTACAAACTTCCAATAGAATTCATTTAAATAAGCACAAAAGGCACTGAGGTGTCCCATCTGAGCCCTCATCAGCCTGATCAAGTGCATGTGGGAACTACTTTTTCCTCTTTTTTGAAGGGAAAAAAAGCTTTGTTTTTATGGTGTTCAGGGCATTTCAGACCACGGAGCTGATGGGGACCTTTGGGGACCCTCCATGTCCCTACTCAGGCAGGGAGGAGGTGGTAGGGCAGGAGGGGGCTCAGGGGGTGCTGACAGGTGAGGAGTGGGTGAGGGGCACACCTGTCACACACCTGTGGGGGAGCCTACAGACAGGGTGGCTGCAGTGGGAACAAGCCTGGCCAGCACAGGGATGAACATGGCCAGCACCGGGATGAACATGGCCAGCACCAGCTCCACTTGGGGATCACCACTGGGGTCCTTGCCAGGGCCTGAATCAGGGCCAAGCATGGCCAGCTCCAGGGCCAGCACCAGGACAAGCCTGGCCAGCTCCAGGGCCCACTCCAGGCCAGTTCCAGGGCCAGGACCAGGACCAGCCTGCCCAGCACTAGGGGCCCCACCAGGGCCAACACTGGGCCAAGCTTTGCCGGGACCAGACCCACTTCAGGCCAGCTCCAGGACCAGTACCAGGACCAGCCTGGCCAGCAGCTGCTCCATGCTGGGACCAGCACTGGGGCCCCAACCAGGGCCAGCACTGGGGCCAAGCCCGGCCAGGCCCGTTCCAGGTCAGTTCCAGGGCCAGTCCCGGTCCCACTGCAGGGTCTGCCCCGGATCAACCCTGCTCAGCACTGAGGCCACACAGGGCCAGACCCGGGACCCCAGAGGGGCCAAACCCAGGGCCAGAACCGGGACAGGCCCGGGTAGCACACAGGACCAAGTCCCCCCAGACCCGGGACAGGCCCGGTTAGCACACAGGACCAGGCCTGGCCAGCCCCGGGAAAAGCCCAGTTAGCACACAGGGCCAGGCCCGGCCAGATCCGGGACAGGCCCGGTTAGCACACAGGACCAAGCTCCCCCAGCTCTGGGTTGCACACAGGGCCAGGCCTGGCCAAACCCGGGACAGGCCCGGGTAGCACACCGAGCCAAGCCCGGCCAGATCCGGTTAGCACACAGGGCCAAGCCTGGCCAAACCCGGGACAGGCCCGGGTAGCACACCGAGCCAAGCCCGGCCAGACCCGGTTAGCACACAGGGCCAAACCCGGCCAGACCCGGTTAGCACACAGGGCCAAACCCGGCCAGACCCGGGACAGGCCCGGTTACCCCACAGGGCCAAGTACCCCCAGCCCTGGCTCCCCTCGGCCGCCGGCGGGGCCCGGAGCGGGCGGGCAGGGCCGGTCCCTGTGCGGTGTTCCCGGTGCCCATCGCGGTGCTCCCTGTCCCGGTCATTCCCAGTTATTCCCGGTTGTTCCCCCCGCACTCACCAGCTCATGTTACCCCCCGCCGATCCCGGAAGTTCCCCGCCTTTGGCTCCGCCCCTTCCGGCAGCGCCGCGAGACGTTAGTCCCGCCGCGCGCCGCGGTGACGTCACGGGAGGCGGGGCGTGACGTCATCGAGGGGGGTTGTGTGACGTCACGGGGCGAACAACGGAGGGAAAACATTAAAAGATGTTCGTGTGTCCCCAAAATTGGGTGGGAAACGGGGAAAGGGGGTGGAGAGGGTGGAGGAAAAGCGGGGGGCACTGTGGAGCAGCCCTGGGGTGGGAGAGGGATTGTCTGGGAACATCCCTGGGGTGGGAGAGGGGAAAGGATTGCCTGGAATCATCCCTCGGGTGGGCGAGAGCATGGAAATGGAGTGCCCAGGAGCATTCCTGGGGTGGGACAGGGCACAGGGGTTGTCTGGGAGTATGCCTGGGATGGGAGAGGGGAAAGGATTGCTTGGGATCATTCCTGGGGTGGGAGAGGGAAAGGGATTGCCTGGAAAACATCCCTGGATGGGAAAGGGATTGCCTGGAAACATCCCAGGGGTGGGAGAGGGAACATGGATTGCCTGGAAACATCCCTCAGGTGAGAATGGAAAAGGAATTGCTTGGGATCATCCCTGGGGTGGGAGAGGGAAAGGGATTGCCTGGAATCATCTCTCGGGTGGGCAAGAGCATGGAGTGTCTATGGAGCATTCCTGGGGTGGGACCGGACACAGGGAGTGCCTGGGAATATCCCTGGGGTGGGAGCGGGTACAGAGATTGCCTGGGAGTATCCCTGGGATGCATGAGGGCATGAAAATGGGGTGCCCAGGAACATTTATGAAGTGGGAGAGGGCACAGGAGTTGTGTGGAAACATCCCAGGGGTGGGAGAGGGCACAGGGAAGGGATGCGCAGGAGCATCCCTGGGGTGGGAGAGGGCGCAGGGATTGCCTGGGAGTATCTTTGGGATGGGATAGGGCACAGGGATTGTGTGGAATCATCCCTGGGGTGGGAGAGGGCACAGGAAAAACCAGGGCTGCCCCAGCCAAGTAAATCCAAGGGAAGACCACCCAGTTTTGTGGAGAATCCCCCCACAAGGAGGCCGGGCAGGGGCAGGTGGGGCAGCAAAGCCTTTTTTGATGGCCAACAAACCCATCACGTCCCCAGCACCCACTGCCAGCTGTGGCCCCAGCAGTGAAGCAGAGCCCCCAACCCCAGCTCTGGGTGCCCTGGGACCCTCCCAGGGGTGACATCCCGGGGTTGGGAACGGGCCTGGTGACACCAGAGTGGTGCCAGCACATGCCAGCACACGGGGAGGAGGCCTGGGATGGGCGCCAGGGGTGGCTTTATCAATTAGCAGGTGGAGGTAAACAGCGTGGTAATTACAGCCAGGGAGGATGATGCTAAACTGGGAAGGTGTCACCGACACCACTGAGGACAGGGATTAGCCCAAAAGGAGCGGGGGGGGGCAGGGCTGGGGATGGGGGGGCCACT
>VXAU01003860.1:0-25636 GCA_013399695.1 Formicarius rufipectus | reverse complement strand
GGCCCGGGGGGAGCGCGGCGGCGGCGGCGGCGGTCGGGGGGGCACCGGCAGAGGGGGGAGCGGGGCGGCGACGGGCGGGCGGCCGAGGGGAAGCGCCATACAAGGTCTGGATCCGGCCCCGCCTCTCTGCTCCCTTCTTTGGCCGCGGGTTCCGGCGCCCCCGGCGCTGCCGAGGTGCGGGGCGGGCGCGGGGCGCGGAGAGGGATGCTCCTCCCGCACCCCCACGGGCAGCACCGCCGCGACCCGCGGGGGTGAGGAAGGGATCCCGCCGACCCCTCTTTGCTCCCCGAAGTGAGCCCAGCGCTTTTCCCCATCCCCGCGTTCCCACGGCGCTTCCGCCGCGCTGGGGATGCTGCGGGTCCCCCCGCGGCGTGTCCGGCTCCCGTGGATCCGCAGCCCCACGCAGGGCAGACCAGGGCACACCCCAAAATCGAACCGCCACTCCTCAACCACCAGGAGTGTCCGGCAACACTATCGCCATCCTGTTTCTCCAGATTTAAAGTGAAGAGGTGTGGGTTTGCTCGGTCTTATCGGCACCCACGGGCGAGGGTCCCGTGGGGAGTTCCTGCGCCCGAAGAAGCAGACATTGTCCCAGCTCTTCACCCTGAGCCATAAAACCCAACATCCCCACGAGTGCCAGCCCCACGCTTGGCTCACGCTAAGCCGGGTGGGTGTCTGCCCCCCACGGGTGACAGTGCCACGGGAGTGTGAACTCGCTTCTGGCCCCTCCCCGACACGAGTGTCATCTGCTTCCCACTGGGAATGCAGCTGTTCCCTGCCAAATCGGCGTGACTGGGGCTGCGGGTGCAGCGATAACACCCCAAACCCTCACGGCGGGGCTTAAGCTGGGTTTAAAGCTCCTGAGTCATGAGGACCCGCCGTTAAACCCGAGCGGGACAGCTCAGTTGTTAATAGTGGTTTGATGCCAATTGATGGGGAACGGCCTGAAGCCAAAATAAACCAAGGCAGCCTTAGACTGGCACAAAAACGGCCGCATGGGGGTTGGACTGGCTTAGTTACAGCTCAGCTTAATGGGTCGGAGCATCCCAAGCAGAGCACTTTACCCAAAGGGAGGGGAAAAGAAAGAGAAAGGCTCACCTGGGATGCTCTGGATGGTTTTAAATTACAGCTCGGGCTGGATGGAGCCTGCAGATGAGAAGTTTCACTTATTTTCATCATCCCACACATCTGACTCTGTGTGAGCCCCATCCTGATCTGGGTGTCTCAGTATTTGAGCAGTCGTGACTGGCATCTGTGATTTTGTGGTATTGCACCCACATGGGTGTCCCCTTCTGCCCCACTCAGGTGGGACCCCACCTGCAGAGCTGCCTCCAGCTCTGGGGACCCAGGACAGAAGGGACGTGGAGCTGCTGGAGTGAGTCCAGAGGAGGCCACAGAGATGCTCTGAGGGCTGAAGCCCCTCTGCTCTGGAGCCAGGCTGGGAGAGCTGGGGGTGTTCACCTGGAGAAGAGAAAGCTCCAGGGAGACCTCAGAGCCCCTTCCAATGCCTAAAGGGGGTCCAAGAGAGCTGGAGAGGGACTTGGAACAAGAGTGACAGGACAAGGGGCAAGTGCCAGAGGGCAGGGTTAGATAGGACACTGGGCAGAAATTCCTGGCTGTGAGGGTAGGGAGGCCTTGGCACAGGTTGCCCGGGCTCTCCCATCCCTGGAAGTGTCCAAGGCCAGGTGAGAGCAACCTGGACTAGTGGAAGGTGTCCCTGCCCATGGCATGGGGTGGAACAGGATGAACCTTAAGATCCCTTTCAATCCAAACCATTCCTGAATTCTATGGAATGCTGCCATCCCCTCCTCAGTGCCGATTCCAAGTGTCCCACACCACCATTTTCCCTGTTTCTCCTCACCTCAGCTCTCCACCACAGCCTGTGCAGGGGTTGTGACAAGCCCTGGCATTATTTGACAGTGTCCCATGTGGTTTAGTCCCTGTAACACCCACCCAAGCTATGGCAGCTTCCCCTCAGCAAAGAAACCAGAGCCCCCAGCTCCTTTGGTCCCCCACCATGGTCCTCCCTGTTGGGGCTGTGGGATGCTGAGAGCAGCTGTGCACCCATCCCTGTGCCAAAACCACCCCAGAGCCCCATGGGGCTGAGACTGTCCCTCTGGGTGCTGTCAGCTGAGGGGTGACTTCTCACTGCTCTCAGTCTTGTGACCGGCTCCTGATTCATGTGCCATGAGCCCTGCAGGTGCTTCGGGCTCTGCCATGGCCTGGCCAGACTCTCCAGGGACCACCGTGGCCTTGAAAAGGGGAACCTCTCAGAGTTTTTCACCTAATTAAAGATATCTTAAATGTACTTTCAGGGAGAGGAGCACGAGCCTGGTTTTTGAGCTTCGTGGTGAGGCAGGTGGGATGCTCATGCCCTAAACTTTACTGGTGGGCTTGAGATGGGAGCTGAGCTTGGGCACAGCTGAGCCTTTGGAGACTGAAGGTCGTCACTATTCATCACCGTCCTGTTCAGCGTCTCAGAAGCTCCGAAAAGGACTCACTGGTGGTGCCTCCGCTCCACAAATAGAGAATTGAATCGTTGGTAATGACGATGATGATGATGACCGTCATTGTCACCTCATCCTGGGTTACAAAGGATGCTCAGACATGAAGCCTGAGGCACACACTTACCAGACCGTGATGACTTTCCTCCCCAAGCCCTTGGATTCGCTGTAGATGTAGATCTGGGGCTGGTAAGGTCACAGAGTCATAAACAGACCTGAAAGGTCACCTGCCTCCCACCCCCGGGGGACGACTGAGCCGGGGCCACACGTGTGGGCGGCTGACTGGATGGTCGACAGCATAAACCCTTCTCGAGCAGCTTGGAGAAAGGGAAAACAGCACCCCGAGCCACCCAAACCACGGGTGGGTGTCGCAGGGGTATCTGATGAAGCCGCCGTGGTTTCACAGGGCTGTGAGTGTTTTGTTTGCAAGTGCTGAGGTGGGATGTGGCAGTCCCGGGGTGTCAGTTCCCTCTGGCAAACAACAGCTGCCCAGATGTGGCTGCACCTGCAGCAATTTGTTCTCTGTGCCTCCCGTGGCCTGGGTGGGAGAGATGCTCGGCACCGGCAGGGATGGGATTTAGGGTAATCCGTAATTTCTGGAGGAGGAGGAACTTTCTACGCTGCTGTTGGCCGTGGGAAATCCTCGTTTCGGGCCAAACTCTGCCTTGAAAGAACTCCAGCCAGAAGAAACTACAGCAGCCTTCCTGATCGTGGACCAACACCCTCCCGGCATGGCCCACGTCCCTCCGCAGTGCCGGCTCCTGCCTCACCTGGGTTTTCCTGATTTGCCTGTGAAAACTCCACACCCTCCTCCTCCGGAAATATTCAGAAACTCTCGCACTGAAATATGCATGGAAAAGGAGACAGGAATCTCCCTCATGGAAAACGAGACGTGCATCTCCCGCCTCCCGTGGAGGGTGGAGGGACCCAAAGGCAGAACTTGCTGCCCTGGGGTGTCCCTGGATTGATCCCAAAGGATAGATCCTCACAAGCCAAACCCCAGGGCGGCTGGTGGGGGAAACTAAGGGAGCGCTGTGGGTGACTGTGGGAAGTCCTTTCCTGCCTCAGTTTCACCTTGTGGCAAGAGAGGGATCAGCCCTGCCTCACCCTGAGCAGCAGCAGCATGAAAAGCTTGGGGTGGGGAGCTAAAGCTCTGGAGCAGAGAGCAGCTGCAAACCCATCCTACTGATAATCCTAGAGCACCCCACACCCCAGGAAAGTGGGTTCTGGGTGGCCAGGGTCAGTCCCTGAAGGAAGCAGCACTGGGAGATGGCTGGAAGCCTGGGAAGCACCAACAGGGAGCATCCAGAGCGCTTCAAGGGGAAGCTCTGCCTGCACCCCATGGTCCCCGCACCTCTGCCATCCCTTTCCTGGCATCACCCCAAAGAGCAGCCCCCGATTTCCCACTACTCCCAGGGCAGTGGGTGACTCCAAGTGGTGGCAGCAAGGGGCACGTTGCTGTTTGAACCAGGGGGGCTGGGAATCTCTGGGTCATCTAAGTCAGGTCTCGTTTTCCAAGCCCGGAGGTCTTTCCTGTTATTATCCAGGCAGGGAACAATAGCAGTGGTGGCTGGTGCAGTGTGACCTGGAGATAAGGAGACAGTGTGATTAGCAGGAAAACTAAATAGTAGATCCAGAGTGAAAGTGGTCCCGAGGGAGCAGCACCACTAGGAATGATGGGGTTCCAGCCAGGGATCAAGCATGGAGTGGGCTATAAAACCTAGGGAGGTGTTTATAGGGCCAACAGGAACCTCGGCGTGGTGGCCCCAGGCAGGAGCCCTGGAGTGACCTCGGCGAGGGGTTTGCAGAGAAGCACCACGAAGGCTTTTTTTTTAATGTGAAACCAAGAAAAAGAAGAGGAAATGGACTCTTGGGTTTGAACCCTGAGAGCTGTGCCATGATACACCACTCTGGAGTGGGAGCGTTCCCTGACAGAGGGGAGCAAAGGACAGCAGAACTCCCCAAATCCACTGCATCCCATGGAAGAAGGGCTCAGCCTTGGGTGAGCACAGCTCAGAGGCTGCAGAGCTGGAGCAGGGGTGAAGCCAGCATTGGGGTATCCATCTCCTTGTGAGGGATGGATGGATGTCTTCCCAGCTAGTGAAATCCAGAGGTTGCGTGCCTGGGAAAGTGCTGCTCCCCAGGGCTGCGCTTCAGCCGCTGGAGAAACTGGTGAGAGGCCAAGAAGCGAGGGTTCTGTGAGCCATTGAAACCAGCCCGGGGGGAATTAGCCACTTCCTAGCAATGAGGAAATGAGAGGTTGGCTGAGGACCTGCGGGGCTGCGGGCAGGGAATGGGAAGCGAGAGCCGCCGACAAGTGAGGACAAGCCGGCCGGGGCCGCGGGGTGAGTCCCTCCGTCCGTCTGTCCTCAGCCCCGGTGAAGGCACGCAGAACCATCCAACACCTTCCAGCACAAGCCCTGGGAGGCATTCCCCTCATCCTGCAGGAGCTGGGATAAACAGGGAAGCACCAGGCAGCCAGGCACGGCGGCTTCTGGGCAGGAGCAAAGCTGGTGGGCTGCGACCCCCGTATGAAAACCGCTTGGTTTTCTTGTTCTACCGAGGAGCCTTTTGGGGCAAACCACATCTGAAGGTGCTTGTGCTCCCGGCGCAGTGGGAGAGGCTGGGAGATTCCCACCGGCTGTGGACAAACCCAGCCCAAACCGACTCGGGGAGCAGCTGAAAGAGGAAACAAAACCTGGGCAGAGTTTCTCCCTGCTGAACATCCCTTGAATGCTCGTCCCGGGATGTCTGGCAGGTCTCTGGGTAAAGCCAGGCAGTTGCTTTCCCTCAGGAACGCTTGGAATTTGCATCCCAGGATGCTGCAAGAGCGTGGCTGAACAGTCCAGCCTCAGTGAGTGGGATGGGGGGCCAGGACCCCCAAACTCAACAAGCTCTTACAGGGCAGCGTGTGTCCACCAAATAGTCCCACAAAGCTCCTCTGATGTTTTTTGGAGGCCAAATAATAATTAATTATTACTAATTAATGAAACCATCACTCCACGACTGGCCCACATGCCCCTTGCTGCCTGCTGGTCCCCTCTGGGTGGTGGCAGAGACACAGAGGTGGGGGCACATCCCCATCCTCATCTTGCCTGCCTTCCCTGTTACTGCAGGAGCCCTAAATTCCTGCCCCAGCCCAGGCGCCTCTCCCAGGGGCCAGTTCATGGATCAGCAGCAAGGCAGCAGCTGCATCCAGCAGCAAAGCCAGGCCACCAGTTTCCAGTGTGGGCACCCACCAGTATCACCAGCCCTTGGCACTGGGGACCCCCAGGCTGCGGGCTTTGTGCGTCCACAACATCAGGATGAGGGATGGGAGCAAAGCAGCGGGAATTGGAGCATCCCACCATCTCCCAGCCCGTGGCTGACATGGACAGCCGGGTCCCTTCACATCCCACAGAGATGCTGATGCTGGAAACTCTCCCACGTTGGCTCCCAAAACGGACAGCCTTGTTTATCCCCACGTTGTGCTGCCACGTCCCCACCGGCACCTGGGGATTATCCATCCTGACCTACTTCCCGGGGGGTGCAGCAGGGCTTGAGGAGTGCAGAGATCTGCAGATAGAGCCGCTCTGAGGTGTGAGATATCATTAATTAATTCATGGGTTGATATAGTTATGCGCTTAGATCATCATCAGCTGATCCTGCTAATCCCTTCTTGAGCAAGTCCCTGTGTGAGGGGGAGCTGCTGCCTGGCACTGCTGAGCTCCTCAGAGCTGGAGCGTCCCTGTGTCATCCCCACATGGCACTGAATCACTGGGGGTGCCAGGGGTGTCCCCCCGGTCTCTGCTCCTTAACACCCCCTGGTCCTAAACCTGCGTTTTTCCAGGGTTATCCCGCTGGAGGGGAGAAGCCTCCTGCTCTCCATCAGGGGATGAGACCCAGGGCTGCCTCCCCTTGAGCCAAGGGCTGAGACTTTTTCTCATTAGAGTAATTGTGTCAATGATTATTAAAAATAGGTAATTATTACCCTGGTGATGTAGGGATTGTCTTTAGCACAAGCTTCTGTTGGCCTCCAGCCCAATTTTGGGAAGAAACACCCCCCATGCTCTGGTGGGCGCTGCCACTGCTCACCAGGAACATTTAATTTTCATGAGTTCACTGTTATTTTTTTGAACTCCAGGTTCTCCTTTTCCTCAGCCATCCCAACAAGTGGGTGGGTTTGCTTTGGAAAAGGGCTGGAAGTGCCCAAACCCACCTCATAACATCATCCTGGGCGAGCAAAGGGGTGCTATGTCCATCCCACAGGCACACCAGGACTCAGCTCAGCCCACAGCCCCCTGAAATCCCTGGGATGTGTGTTTCCATGGATCTGCAGCCTTTGAATTCCATTGGGCTCTGCAAGGCTGGTGAAACCATGCTGGAATACCTGGGATATGCAGGCAGTGCTGTGGGTACCGCCTTGCACCCACCGACCCCAGCACACCTGAGCTCACCCCACTCTGTTTTCTCCAAGCCCTTCACATGAAAAAGTCAAAAAGCCACGACAGTGGAAAGTCGAGGTAACAAATACAAATAAAACTTCCTCTGGAGGCTAAAAATGACACATGTAGACAGACAAAAAAACTTCTATCAGTGACAATAACAGAGCAAGGAGCTATTTCAGTGCTGGGCTGTTCCATTGCAGCAGTCGGCGCTGGGGTTGTGGCTGCTCAAAACCAGCCACTTCCCCAGGGACGTGACGTGTTTCCTTTCCATCACAAACTGATTTAGAAGCAAAACTTTCTACATTTAGGCAGCGAAAGGCTCAGCTTCTCTTTTCTCTCTCACACTGATGGTGAGCGAATGGAAGGAGAGATAAAGGGGGTGGGACCAGCATGAAGTGACTGTACGTGGCTTCCTCCTTTGTATTTTTTTCCTTTGCTCTTTCTAAATTATCAAAAAGTGAACCAGGAAACCACAATTAGTATTTTCCACGCTCTGAGGGCCTTGTGTGCATCCCAGGGAGTGTGTGAGGCTTAGGGCTGGCTGGGGCTCCTGCCACGCTCGGTGTTTGCAGCCCTGTGTGGGCCCAGGTGCCTGACACCAGGCCACTGGTGCCTCCTCCTGTGTCCTAGCAGGAATTGTCCCACCACAGGGACACTGCAGTCACCCCAGCAGATTCCTGATCCAGACCATCCCCATCCCTGTCCCTATCTCCATCCCCATCTTCATCATCTCCATCCCCATCCCATTTCCACCCATAACCCATACGCATCCTCATCCCCATTCTTATCCCCATCACCATCCTCATCCCCATTTCCATTCCCAGTTTTCATCTCCACCTCCATCCTTATTCCCCTCCCCGTTCCTCATCTCATTCCCATTCCCCTCTCCCTTTCACCTCCATCCTCCACCCCCATCCTCATTCCCGTTCTTCATCCCATGTCCACCTGTCCCACCCCAATCCCCATCTCCATCCTCATCCCCTTTCCCATCCTCTGTCTCCATCCCTCTCTCTGTCCCCATCCCATTTCCATTCTTCCTCCCCACCCTTGTTCCCCATCCCATTCCCATCCCCATCAGGGTCACACAGGGCAGGGGATCAGTCTGGGCTCTGGCGCCCAACAATCCCAATCCTGGCTCATCTTCTCATCTCCAATTAAACCCCAGTGCAACGGTGATAATTTCCTAGAAGGATAAACATCCGATTGCCTTTTCTCTCCCGTCCCACCAAAAATAACCCCCCCAGCCACACGGAATTACAGGCAGGGAGGAAAGGACGATGGAGTTTGGCTGCAGGATGTCAACACAGCGTGACCTCTCATTTACACCAGTCCCTCTCACCGACCTGATGGGCCAATTACACCCTCCCCGTGCGGGCAAGGAGAGAAAAAGAGAAGGAGAAATCCAACTTTAGCTGACTTCCATGACACGGCGCGGTGTCATTTCCTCCGCTGCTAATCTTAGTGCCGGCAGCGCGGGCTCTGTGTTTTTTTTCCCTGGGTTGTGGTGTTACCCAGCTTCCTTTTTTTGTTGCTTTCCTTCCCGCCAGCTCCTGCAGCTTCACCCAGTGGTGTGTGCCCAGGGCAGGCTGGCACCCTGTTGCTGCACCCCTGCTGGATACCCGTCACTGCGATGCTTCCCGGAGCTGTGCAGGATCCACGGGTGTGGGGTCAGTGTGATCCAGCCTGTGTGAGGAGGCAAACAGCCATATCGTGCTGGAGGGAAAGTCCCAGATACATTTCACCCCCCTGTGAAGGAATGGAATCCACCCTCTCTGCTGGAGAGCCAAGGAAAGTGACCAGCAGGATGTTTTTTTTGGGAACAGGTTGCTCTGGGATAAACCCGGGAACCGATACAGCAACAACAGCATCGCCACCCCGAGGGATCCCAGACCTCCTTGTGTGGTTGTGAGCCAGTTATTCCCTTGTGCCTCAGTTTCCCCTGCCTGAAATGTGTCCCCTCAACCTGGGTCTTGCTCCCCGTGGTTTGTTCCAAGGGGAATATTATTCCTGGCCACGGGCAGGACAGTGTCAGCTCTGTCACAGCTGAGGCACCAGGACACGCTTCAAGGAGGACTTGCAGACGGGTGAATCTGAGCCTCAGAGAAAACCGAGTCCTAGATGAAAGCCTAATTAAGGAGCTAATTAAAGGGGAGGTCCAGCCAAGTGGCCAGTAGGCAGAGCTCTGCTGATTTATGCCTTTAATTTCGGTTTTGCTTTCCAAGAGAAGCGGGCTGAGGGCAAAGGCAGGGCAGGGATGGAGTCAGGCTGGGGCAGTGCCCGGTTCCCACGCTGCTGCCCTGTGTGGTGCCAACGAGGGACCCCCTGGCTGAGCACCACAGTCCCACTCCCACTACTGGGTGAATCTGGGAATGCCTGGGGGCACCTATGTGAGGGTCTTGATAGCAGCCCCCCACCCCCATTACCCACAGGGGGTATGCAGTTGGTGCAGACCCTGGAACAGCTGGATTCACCCAGTGCTCACCTCTGGCAAGGAATCCACGAATCCTCCATGTGCTCCATCCATATTTTATTCTGGAAACTGCAGGCATTAAAACTCAAGGTCCCCAAAGTGCAGGAGGGACATGCTGGGGGGTCAGAAAGAGGATGAAGGGAGGAGAAAAGACGATGCTGTCCTTCCTGGGATACCCACAGGGTGAGTGGGGACACAGTTGGGGATGTTAACCTCAGAGGGGAGGACAACTTGGTTTTGGGAGAGGAGGGGCTGGGGTTGGAGTTGTGGATCTGGGTGGGGAGCAGGGTGAGCGCATCCTCGATGGGTCCTGGGGTCCCCTCTGCTCAGGGAGGAGGTGGCTTTGCTGTGTGAGGATGTGCAGGGGCAGGGCACGGTGCCCAGAGCTAATCCTCATAGTATTTGGTGAGGAACTGGGTCGAGGCCACTGGGAAGCCCAGCCCAAAGCGATCCACAAAGTTCTTCAAGTCCCAGGAACCTGGAGAGAGAGGGAAAGGGGGTGAGTAGGGCTGGAGTGGGGATGAGCCGGGACAAAATCCAGGCTGGGGTTGAACACCAACCACATCCTTCATCCCTGGGGAGGCACTGGAGACAGCAGGGAGCCAAGGGGGCCCCAACTCTGAGCATCCCCGGGGGGTACATGGGGTTGGCTCTCCTCCTGCCCCCTCTGGCCTTCAGAGCAGACCTTTCCATCGTTTCCTACGAGCCCATCCCAGAGGTGGCTTGGCTAGAAATCCCCTGACAGCACAGAGGAGAGATGCAGGAGGTCCCCACTCTCCCTTGCTCACATGGACTGATCTGCTGTTCTGCAAACTGCTGGAGCCAAGAGGGGTTTTCATTCCTGACCCTTCTCCTCTGCTGCCTGCCCTGACCTGAGGATGCTGGAGGTCTGGGGGCAGCTCCTGGCTGGATCCAGCTGTGGTTTTTGCTATGTAGGCAGCAGGGAAATCCTCTCTGGGCTAGCAGGCAGGAGGGATTCCCTTGTACCCTGTGGGCCAGAAAACCCCCTGTACTCTGCCAGGGTTTGACACTGAGCGTGGGTCTGGCTGGTGGCTGGTGGAGCATCCTACTCCTGCCCAGAGGGGCTTTCCCCGGGACCCAAACAGCTCACACTGCCACCGCTGTCCCTCCTCGTGGGACACTGGATGGGTCTCATTGTGGTGTCACAGGGCTGGGAAAGGGGCCCGTTGTTTATCTGAAACCCGTCCTCTCCTCTTCCTGGCTGCTCTTTAATGTCACACCACAGCCTGGCGGTCCTTTATCTGCTGTCACATCTCAGCTCCAACCCGAGCAAAGCATCCCCTTTGCTCTTGCAAAAGTGCTGAGCCAAAGCTGAGCTGCTGCATCACCTGTGTGGGGTGGTGGTGGCCCGAGGTGCTGGTGGAGCTCCCACCTACTCCCCACCTCTCCAAAAACCTCTGGAGACACTCCTGGTAATGGTAGTGGACCCTGCAACCCCCTGGTGCTGCAAGAGGCCGTGGCTGGGATGCTCCAGGGTCATGAGAAGGAGGTCACAGGATGCTCAGGACAGACCCTGCCTCCCCCACTCCAGCTGGGAGAGGTGTTGGAATACATCAGGCTGCTGCTGCTGGGGGGGAGGGAGGAGTGTCCCAGGTGTCCCCACATCATCTCTGCCACCTTTTGAGGACCCAATCCAAGCTGAGAGCAAGGACGGTCCCAATGTCCCGCACTGGGGTCACCCCCCAGCCGGGACACACGGCCACAAACAACTCCATCCCCCAAATTCCACCGCTGGCAGGAGGGGAAAGCTGCTCACTCCAGGGTCTCAATCCACAGCCCCCCTCCTCGCTCTGTGCCGGGGGGTCCCAGTGAGTGTGGCACCAGGGAAAGGGGTCTCGGGGGGGACGCTCCCGCTGTGCCCGCAGCCCTTGCCGGGTGCCTTTCATCCGGCGGGTTTCAAAGCACTTGGAAAACGCCCCGGGGAGAGCAGCCGGTGCCCCTGGGAGCAGGGTGGGAGCGAGACGCGGCACCCCCCGACTCCCAGGGGCGCCGGAGCTGCCACTGATGTTGGTGGAGCCTCCGGAGAGGCGCGGGATGAAAGGAGCCGGAGGAGGCAGAGCCGCTGCGGGGCTGCAGGCACCGGCCCCGGCCCTCGCCCTGCGTGTGGGGCCGGGGTTTTTCCTGACCTACTTTCCTACCTGCCTTGGCACCGGTTGTGCCCCGGGGAAAGAAAGGGAAAGCCCCGGGGCAGCCGTCGGTGTGGCAAAGGGGGTGATGCACCGAGGGGATGCCAGGTCTGGGGGTCCGGATCCGTCCCCCAAGCCAAATCCAAGCCCGTGGGTGCATCCCCGGAGAGAGTGCCCCATCCTGGCATGGCCACCAGGGTGACATCCCTGTGCCAGCCATCCCAAATCACACCAGCTGGCTCCCAGGGCTGGGGACTGTGAGTCACCGGGATCACGGAGCTGGGAAAGGAGCGGGGGGAAAGGACCAGCGGCTCCCAGCCAGGGAGCAGAGGTCGCGGTGCCACTGTCCCCTCTCCCTGCCACGACAATACCGCGTTTCATCCACGGCTTGGTCCGCTTTCAAGCTCGTTTCCCAAAGGATTATATCACCACACTCGGCCCTTATCTGAGCACCCGCCGGAGGAAGAGGAGTGCCCGCTGACACCCACACGTGCGTGGCCGCCTGATCCCGGAGATCCCGCTGGGGAAACTGAGGCACCGGGCTTGGGGAGCTCGGGATCCCGCAGATCCCACGGGTTTCAGAGCGCTGCCATTGTCCCCTGCCCAAAACACTGGTCCCCTCCTCCCTCGGTCCCCCCCGGCTGTAATTTATCAGCCTCATCAACGGGATTGTTCTCCTGATAGGAGCCCTGATGCTTCTCTGCCAAGATTAATGATGTCCCAGCGGAGGTGGGCGGGAGGCCGGCGGCTGCTCTGGTCACCAGTAAGTGACACCCGGGGACTTGGGCCGGGACCGTGAGCTGCCCGCAGCCCTTCGCCGCCTCCCGTCCCAGCCACAGCCTTTCCCTCCCCTCCGGGGCCCAGTCCAACCCGATTTTCCAGCTGGGTGGATCGGATTGGAGGCTCACAAGGTCGGCTCATGAGTCAATGCAGCGGCCCCGATCCGGAGCTGGAGCTGGAGAGGGATGGAGCCACAGGGAGAGCGGCAGGTCGGGCTCATCCCGGAGCCCGGTCCCCCAAAGGACTCATTGCTCCCCCGGGGCAACATTTCTGGGAGGAAAAAGCCCATTCCTAGTGGTAAAATGTCTTTCCAGGGCAGGAGAAGGTTTGGGGATTCCGGAGCATCTGTCTGTGCTCACCGGAGCTGGTGGGCATCTGGCACCAGGACAGAGTGGAAGCAGAAGGAGGTACTCAGGCACCAGCAGGTGCAATTAAGCCTCAAGATTCCATGCTAATTAAAGTTCCCCCTCAATGAAAGCTGTGAAGGGACTTTAACGACCCTGCACTGCAGCCGGGGTCCGCCTGGTGCCTGAATTCCCCCAGCTGAGGGGTTTTCCCGTGGCTCAGTGCAGCTCCTGACACCGGATCGAGAGCTCAGGGCAGTGCCACCGCCGCGGGATGCCACGGGTGGCTCTGACATTTCACAGACCACAAACTATTATCTCGCATCTCACCAAAATACAACCACGGCTTGTAACACTCCTGGCTGGGAGGGAAGTGGGACGAGTGGGTGGAAGGACCGTAGGGACATCCCAAATGTCCCCACCTCCAGTCCCCAGCGGGGACAGAGCTGCTGCTTGGTGGCAATTTAGTGGCAAAAAAGGTGGAGTGAATCAGACTCCGGTGGAGAAACTGAGGCTCTGTGAGAGTTATTGCCCGAGGTCACACAGAGCCAGCTGGTGCCGGCATCGACCAGGAACACTCACGGAGAAGGATCAGGGTGTTTTTTCCTGATGAAACAAGTTTTTTGCTCAAGAGCCACCCTGGAGAAACACCTCAGCCTTAAACAACTGATTTCCCCATCACCAGAGGGATGTGAGCAGGTGCTGAAGCCTTTTCAGCTCCGCCACTGCCAACCCGTGTGCCCTTGGGCACATCACCCACCCTGTGCCCATCAGTGCCATGCCAGGCGGGACATCCCCACAGCAGTGTGGGCACCAGAGACACCATGGCATTGCCCTCACTCCCTGTGAGCTGTTGCCATTGCAAAGCCAGGCAGCAGGGAGAAGAAGCATGGATTTGTTTTCCACACTCCCCGCTGCCCCTCGCTGTTTAAATTCGCAGGGATCCTTTCCAGGAGCAGGGACAGGCGACAGGTCCTGGTTTAGTGCCCTCTTCTGGAGGCTCCAGCCGAGCCGTCCCGCCTGGCACAGGTCACCTCCCCCGCCCCGGCCGCGCTCGACCCGGGACCTTTCCTGCTTTCACCTCCAAAACACGCCCCGGGCCAGGAGGGGGCTTTTCTGGGAGCTGAGTGATGTGAGAAATGCTCTTGTGGGGCTCGTCTCTGCCAGGGGACACGCAGCCAGAGGGATGCGTGCGTGGCACAGGGATACAGCTGGATGCATCCAGAGGGTGGGATGGTCCAGCACCGCTCCCTGCACCCTCCAGGTGCTCCGGTCAGGACATCTCCCTGTCCAGGGTTGGCACCTGGTGACAAGGGGTGCCTCACTCTTGGTGGGAGGGAGATGTTGCTGCCAGCGGATGCAGAACAAAAAAAACAAAAAGAAGGGGCTGGTTTGAGGCCAAATAAGATGGGAAATTCAGAGTAGGGGTGCAAACTGTGCCTGCAGCATCCCTGGGAGAACCTGCATCCCCTGCATGGGAGAGAGGACGAAGGCAAAGCCATGGAGGAACTGGCTGGTTTCTCCTCCATGATCCATTGGGATTGGGGTCACCTCCTCCTTGTTCCTACAGGTTGCCAAAAGCATTTCCTCCCCTTCCCTGTGGGCTGCCTTCGCACCACAGGACTCAGCCATGCAGGGCTGGATGGATCCATCAGTGTTCATCCCACTGCCTCGGGGATGGATTTATTTAAACCCCCTGAGACACCAATAACTCACCCTTTGGCTGCTTTTAGGGCTCATTCCCTGGGAATAAAGATGCTGGGCTGCCAATCCAGCAGCACCCACTGGTCAGACAAAGGATGTGATGCAGCAGTGAAATAGTTAAAAATAACCTTCACTCAACTCCTTAAATAACAGCTCCCACCAGACCCCTGCAGCTGCCTGACAAAGGATGATTGGAATATCCACTGGGTCTTTCCCAGGAAGCTTGGGAAGGGTTGGGAAACTCATGGACGGGATGGGATGGAGGAGGTACAGGGTGGGGAATGCCTGGACTTCTTGGGAACAGGGGGATGTGGGAGATTTCCCACAGGGAGGCTGAAGTCCTGTGGTATGGAATTTTGGGGTTTGGAACCACATATCCTGCTAATGAGAGGATTTATCTGGAAAAGGCTCTTTGATGGGTGTTTCCCATCCCTGAGATGCTGCGATGGGGATGCAGGGACAGCACAGAGCCCTCTCCTCTGACCACACTGGGGATGAAGAGCCGGGAAGTTTCCCTCTCCTCTGCCAAGGACACCAGTGGTGTTATTAACACGCCGAGCTAATGAGCCAGAAAACAAAGCGAAGGGCAGAGAGAACCTGCAGAGAGATTTGCAGCAGCCACATCCCCCTCCAGCCACGGGCTCGGGGGGGCTATCGGGGTCTGTCCCAGCCACACCGAGCCCCCCAGAGCCGGTTCCCCCCACCCGCCGGGGATGTGCGGTGTGGGTTAACAGGCACGGAGTGAGTCAGGCAGCACAGCCCAGACACACCGACCTGACCTGCCTGTCGAGCTGTGCTCATGTGGTCCCAGCTGGGAAAGTTTTGAAATTTCCCTTGCTGAAGCCACATGAGGCTCAGAGCTCCGCGTTCCTGCGGGGAGGGAAGGAAGGAACCCGCGCTTGGCACCGCGCAGGATGCGACCCTGCCCACCCCGCGGCTTATCCCGTGCCCCAGGACGAGGCAGCCGGGATGGGGTTTCGGTGGTCTCCCTGCAGGATTTTGGGAGGAGGAAGCAGAGGGGAGCTGGGAATTGAGGAGCTGGGAGTTGGCGGGCGTTGTGTCAGCCCGGTTTGAGCAATCCCTTGCTAAACCATCTCCGCGGCTGATCCTTATCCGCCGGCTCCGAGGTGCTGGTGATGCAACTCCCGCAGCTCCGGGTGGAGGGGGATGTGGCAGCAAGGGTTGGATTTCACAGCCCAGACATCTCCCTGCTTCCAATCCCGCTACTCAGGCCATCGCCAGGCATTCCCCAAGGGTTTCTGCTGCCTTGCAAGGACTTAACACCCCATCCAGGTCCCGTGGAAGGATCTGAAGCCCCTTTGTACCACACGAGCATTCCCAGCCTGGCACTTCTGGCGTGGCTTACCACGTGGCACTATCCATACCCCCGGGAAAGCCCCTCAGGCCTGGGATCGAGGGCACAGGGGGTCCTTACCCAGCGAGGCCTCCTCCCCGGCGCTCAGGGAGATGTGCTCGTGTGCTGGCTGCTGGTACAGGCGGATCTGGTAGCGGTGGTACCCGCTGTGGGGAGGGGGCGAGGGCCGCACGTAAGCTGAGGATGCAAAAGGTTTCAGCTGAGCTGAGCAGGACCTTTGTCCCACCATAACCAGGCACCCACCACGCCCCTCCAGGCTGGGATTGCTCTCCCACCCAGTGCTCTGCACCCTGGTACCTCGTTGTGTCAGGAGCAGATCTGGTGTTCCGTGGGCAAGAGCAGCCACTGTGCCCACCCAAACCCACGCCCTCCTCGCCCCATGCGTGCCCAGGGGCCAGATCCTTCTCCTGAAATAGCCTGACCCATTAGCTTCACCAGCCACTTCCCTCTTCTCTTCCTCCTCCTCTTTCCCCTTCAGAGCCCTGGGGTGCTCCTCACCTCTGTACCAAGCACCTCAGCTTCTCCTACAGCCCCCTTCTCATTCCTGTCCCACCCACCAAGCCCCCTCCTAATGCTGGGGAGGGGACCTGCCAAGGGGGACAAGCCTGAGACCCTCAGCACCCTTCTAGTACATGGCCAGCATCCCTCACCCTCCCAGCTGCCTTGTGAGGGCCTGGACTCCACACTGTGCCTCATGAAGGTGTCAACACAGCCTCAGGGGGAGACAGCAGCGCACAGCTGGCCAGATGTGTGGCCTGCAGCTGGCTCAGGGCATCATCTCCAGCTGCTGAGGGTTGGTTGTCCCTGGAAGAGCCCCTTGATGCGCAGCACATCCACCCCTCACTCTCCATCGGGGACGGGAGGATGTGACACGGAGGGACAAGAGGCTGAAGCTCCTGCAGGGCTGTGTCACCCGCAGCCCGTGAGCCCCCAGCCCCTGTCCCTCCCCCCAGGCTGTGAACTCCCTTGAGCCGAACCTGGCCCGTTCTGAACCGAAGGGCTTTGTTCGTGCAACATCACAGGAGTTGTTGGGATTCACCCGCTTTTATCTTGTGTTTTAATTTAGGATTGGATCCCTCCCCCCTCTTTCTGCACTGCTTTGGAGCGATTCCAACCGCTGGGGAGTTTTTTAACCACTTTTGCCTCTAGAAAAAAAAAAATATAGGGGAAAAAGTGGCTCCTATTTCAGACAGCGCCCAGTTGTGCCCTGAGGAGCCCCTTGTTGTCCCTCCCTCATGTCCTGGTGTGCCCGTCCCAGCCAGCACTGCCACCCCCTCATCCCAGCTGGTGAAGACCCCATCCCTTTGTTTGGGGTCTGCACTCACCTGACAGCACACGCCCTTTGATGTTCCCAGTCCTCAGATCCACACCCTGAAAGGACAAAGGAGAAGGGGGTGAGTTGTTACTGGACCCTCAGGAGAAACACGTGGGTGGGTGGACCCCTCATGCCCCCTGTGCTGCACCCACTTCTCCCCAGGGATTTGTTTTCCAATATTTTGTGTGTTTTCCTTGTAAAGGTCATTACAGAGCAACTTCTCCAGGGAGGATGCTGGGCCAGGGAGGATGGGGAGGGGCACATTCATGGTTTTCTTTGGCTGTTTGGGATTTAGAGGCTCAATCCACAATGCCCTGGCACACAGGTGGTGCTGTCACCCACACATGGAAACCATCAGTGATCTGGTGATCCAGGGCAGTGATCCAGTCTGTGGCACCCCAGCAAAGCCACAATATCCTTGTTTAAATCCTTGGTGCTGCTCGGCACACCTGTACTCAGGAGGAATGGAATTCCCACCCATTCCAGGTGGGAAGGGGCCAGCTGTGGTCATTTGCAGCAGCATTCCCGTGGTAAAGTTTTGCTCTCAACCGAAACTCCTGCTCGGAGGGCAAGTCCCACTGCCCAGCAGGCTTAGCTCTCCACCCCCATCCATCCCTGAGATGCTTCCCTGGAGGAGCAAGGCTTTGCTGGGACACTCAGCATCCTGCTGGGATTGGATTAATGGCAAAGGGGCAATAACGGGAGCTCCGGCCGCATCCTGGCACGGCACAACCCTCACCCCTGACCGGCTGTGCTATTCCCAGCCAACCCCAACCTCCCCGGCGCTCCTAAACCCTTTCCTACGGCACCCGTTATTCCAGTCCTGCCCACACACGCCCCGCTGCCAGGGCTCCTCCGTCCTAACTTGCCCTGGGAGTTATTACCCCGAAAAAAACCCCCGATGCATCAGATAACTGCCAGCAAAAGTGCACGCGGGGAGCATGGTCGGTTCCCCGGCTCCTCGGGATCAAAGCTTCCCCTCTCCCTGCAAAGAAACCTGCCCTGCCCTGAGTCACGGCGGGCGACAGCCTCCTGCCAGCAGCCCGGAGGTCACAGGGAAGCCAAGGGCCCGCTCAGATCCTTGGATATGGGCTCCCCAAGGCTGGCTCGCCACCTTGGCAGCCGGAGCTGAAAACATCCCGATGGCAGAGGGGTGATGACTAAGATTTTGGGCAGGTTTTGGTTGCCTTGGATCGCAGCGGGAGGGGGAAGGCAGAGGGCTGGCTGCGAGGGGAGAAGCACCCGGGGGTGCTGGAGGGGACACACGAGGCCGTTGGGGCTGCGCTGGCTGCTCTCTCCCTGCCCAGATGTGCGAGCCTCCCGCTCCATCCAGATGTGCGGGCTCGCCCCATCCAGATGTGCGCAGCACTCGTCCAGCTGTGCATTACCAGCCCACCCACACGGGCACGCCTGCTCTGCCCGGACGGTGCTCAGTGCCTCCTCCATCCAGATGTGCACATCTGCTCTCCCCAGCCGTGCAGCCCAACCCCTCCAGCTGTGTCTGCTCTCTCCAGATGTGCCGATCCCGGCCTGGCAGGGGAAGCTCCCAGCACATCCTGAGCTCTCCACGCTGCCGGGCCGGCTGCCAACCCCGCTCTTCAAAGGCAGGGACTGAGGGGTTTTCTGTTCCTGGTTGGAAGGCTCCCCGTGCGGGGACCTCGCTGCTATTCCTGGCTTTGCCATGGGCTTATCGGGAGAGGCCGGGGCCTCCTCCCTGTTTTCCTGCCTGCTGATGTGGGTTGCCTGCTCATCCCGAGATGCTGTGGGTTCTGGCTTGCCCCCGGGGTTGGGAGAGTCAAAGGATAAAGCTCCTTTTAAGAGGCGAGAACAGGAAGAGGGCGGGAGGGAGAAAGTAGAGATGAGCACTCTAAACCTTGCCCTTTTTTTTTTTTTTTTTTAGTAGTAAACAGCGACTCTGTGAGCAAGGAGCAAGCTCTGGGCGCGGAGGGGTTGAAGGCGTAAATCCCTGCTTGCTTCTGCGAGCTTTTCCTCCCTGTTTTTCGTGGAGGGGATGGTTTTCAGAAGGAATAAACCCCCTCCAGCCCGTTTCCCCTTTGCTGACACGTCGGTGAGGGCGAGGGGAGCACCACACTCCGGTGGCTCCCAAAGATCCCTGCCACGAGCGGAGCTAATGGACACTGATGAGCTGCCGTGTTTACTAATGCCCTTTTATGAGTGCATTAATAGTTCCTAATGACACCATTTGAGCTCCCCAGCCTTTTATCTCCTCTTTTTCTCTTTCCCCTGCCGAGGACACAGTGTAGGAGGTGGAATTAGATATTTCCACCCTCCGGTCTGTGCCGTGTGGTGTCGAGTGCTGGCGGGGCACGGGATGCTCACGCAGAGACCTGGGCAGCCCTAAAAATCTGTGCCCCACGCTTTCTATGCCAGGAGCTCCTCTCTGTGATCTTTTCCTTGGCCAAAAGAGTGGAGAAAATTATTCCCTCTCCCATCCCTGATGCCTCAGACAATGACCAAGGTTGGCTGGAAGATCACGGCCAGCCCTCGGTGTTGCCTCCTGCACGTCGCATCGTAGGGTGGGGGGAATAAATAAATAAATACAAATAAATTAAAGGCAGTGAGTCACATTTTATTTTCCTCTTGATCTTTTTTTTTTTTTTCTCTCCCCTTTCCTTTCTTCCGCCTCTCCAGAACGTATCTGATCCCATCGGAGAGGAAGGGAAAGGGATGGTTGGCGAGCTCGCCAGCGATTCGCCCGGGCGAGGACGGAGGGTTATGGAAAGTGGGTGTGGGAATCGGCACAATCGCTGGCAGGGGACCAGGACAAACAGATGACGGATGGGACCCAGGGAAGTGCAGCGGAGCGGGGCTGGGCTGCAGCCGCGTCGCCCGGAGCGCGTCCCAACCCCGCCCCGGGGACACCGGGCGGGGGGCTCAGCCGGGGGCGGGGGCTGCATCCCACGGGGAAGCAGCCGAAGTGCCGGGCCGGCATCGCGCTGGAACGATTAGCCAGGAATTACCCAAGTTTGGGGAAGTTAATCCCCAAACAAGCAGGGCTCCTCCTGCGCTGCTCCTCGCGGCTCGACGGGGACAAGCGGCTTCAAAGCCGGCACAGCCAAGAGCCCGCATTCGTTCTTCTCTCCCTCTGTGATCTTTATAATGAGGTCAGGATGTAGGAATTGGCTCTTGGGAGCACAGAGGAGCATCCCGGGAAGGGCAGAGCTGTCGGGATGGCAATCCAGCCTCCCGTGAGTGGAGCGGAGGCTGGAACACGGAATAAAGGAATAGGATGCTAATTGCAGGTGGATATGGATCTGTTCCACCGTGTCCTTGCAGAGAAAGGTGAACACTTTGGGTTTTCCTCCTCTCCACCAAAGGCAGCACCAGCGGGGAGCACCGCTCCTACCTCAACACCCAGGAGCATTCAGACTCATCCTGCTTTCCAACGAAAAGCATGTGAGAAAACACCCAGGCCAAGAGAAACTCTCCCTCCAATTATCCCGACGTGCAGGGAGGCCATGAGAGAGCAGGGCAGGGCACAGGCAGCTCCCAGCACTCCCAAACTCTGGCATTTCCCAGCTCAGCTGCCCAGTTGCTTATCAGCTTGTTCCACACCGATCCTGGTGCCCGATCCGGGGCATGGGATGCTCCCAAACCACTCCGGCTCGCCCACGCCACGCTGACCCTCTCCTTGCTGGCACAACTCCAGCCTACTCTTGCTTTTCCCATCACCATCAAGTCAGGGTTTTGTGCCCCAAGGAGCCTGTCAAGCCCCCACCCTGCAAATCCTTTCTTTATGATAAATGTCACATCCCGTTATGCCAACCTTGTTATGCCACTGGATCGTGTTCTCTCCATCGGGAAAGGATTTAGGAGAAAGGGAAAAATACAGAGAAACGAAGAGGGAGTTCATGGAAGAAAAGCCCACCAAGGTGGGAATGACACCTCTGGCTGGGAGAGAAAGGACACGGTGGGGAAGGATCTCTCCTGGCTGCTGCATTACTCCAAAAACTGTTTTAACAGCAAATTCCCAGGGCAGGGAATGAGTTCACACAGGTGATGGCGGGACAAGATCCTGATGGAAGTCGGATCCCATCACATCCCAAAGCCAGAGAAACCTCCCCTTGCCACTGGAACCAGACCAGCTGCTCTGGTGCTTCCCCACAGCCCCAGTTCCCGGATTCTGGGATGACTCAGGCCCTTGGTTTGTGCTGGGGCCAGTTTCATACCCCAAGCACATCTGGAGATGCTGCTCAGGCCATCCCAGACCTGGGGCAGAAACAATTCGCAGCATTTCCCTGCTCCAAAGCATGGGTACCCCATGTCTCCAGCCAAACCTCCCACCCAGATCCTCATAGCCCAGATACTTTGTTTTCCATGCATGTAAATGATAGGAGATGAATCCACTCTCCAGAGACTCCTGCTCCTCCTCTCACAGGCTCCAGCAATGTTCTGTGGTCCCCAAGGAGAAGACCCATCAAGCATCACTGGGTGGGACACATGGAA
The DNA here is from genome assembly GCA_013399695.1 of Formicarius rufipectus. Classification (NCBI taxonomy): domain Eukaryota; kingdom Metazoa; phylum Chordata; class Aves; order Passeriformes; family Formicariidae; genus Formicarius; species Formicarius rufipectus. The sequence continues at coordinate 4,103 of VXAU01003860.1, read as the reverse complement.
TGACCCCACTCCTGGCTGCCAGGCCTCCTTACCCATAGCCCAAACCCATTATTTCAATTTATTAACATTTATATTAATGAAATTTCACTACTCCAGGTGACATTTGACTTGTTTACTCTCAGTCTGCACCCGAAAGTTTGGTGAACCACATCCAGGCAGCAAAAGAACAAAAAAGGGGCTTTTGCTTCTGCAGGGAACTTCTCTCTAGGGTGATCCAGAAGCTAAACTTGGGTGGATTGGGATCTCTCATCCAGTGAGTCCGTGTGTTTGGGAACTGACACATCTACAAGCAGCAAATTGGGGTGATTTTAACACCAGAATCATGCCAGGACACTCCGTCTCAGCAGGCACTGACAAGAGATGAAGCAATACACATCCTCATCCCAAAAAATTGCCTGAGGCTTATCAGAATTCCTGGGAAAACTCACTGTGAGTCCCTGAGGGTGCCTAAGGACCACGAGGGATCTCGTTGACCCTCAAGTCCTCATTGAAAGGTCAGGTTGGAGCAGGACCAGGTAGACACGTGGGGATGTCACAGCTCCAACACAGCCCTGAAGAACCTCTCCCAGCCTTACAGGGTCTGAACTCCAACAATTTACCACGGATTTTAGGATTCTTAGGCAGTTCTTGCAGCCTCCTGGCATGGCCTGGCTTTTTTTCTACCTCACTGTAACTGGGGAAGGCGACCATAAAAATATATTAAAAAATAAATATCGGGCACGGTTGCAATTTAAATGCTGCCTGTCTGATCCACCCTAATGCCGCAGGGAAGGACGTGCCACGGGTTATTAACTGAGCCAAATAAACATAAATCACCTCAGCCTTTGGCTCTTTGCAAGACTTTGTTTTCATCTAGAGACAAAACGCTGCCCTTCATAACCCAAACTGTCCTGGATCTGTGCACCACTGGGACCTTCCCCGGGCTCCTGCCTCCCTCCTGGCAGCCCAGGGATGGCATTTCCAGTGCCAGAATATCCCATTTCAAAAGAGGGAGGCTCTGCTGGGTGGATTTCCAGTGAGACACAGATACCTGCCTGGCTTAGGCGTTGCTGGCACGGACTCGGAGCCTCTCTGCACCTTTCCTTCAGGATGTAGGTGAGGGGTCCAAGCCAGCGGGGTGGAGGCTGTGATGACACTGGGATGGTTTTGAAACCTCAGACAAAACACTTGTGTTGAAAAAGGGAAGGGGGGGTTTGTTGGGTTTTGGTTTGGTTTTGTTTTTGTTGGTTTTTTTTTTTAAAACACCTGTGGGACTGTAGAGGCAGATGAGGGGGGAGGATGGGATGTGGGATGCTGGCCTCCATCCCCAGATGTGCAGAGGGCACGAGAGATGTGGCCTCACCAGGACACTCAAGGAGTGGGTTTAAGGGGTGGATTTGGGGCCTGAGGCTGGTTGTTTTGCCAAAAAAACTTCACGGAGGAGTTTTCCTGCTACTTCTCCCTCTGGAAAGGAAGGATTGTAAGATGTGGACAATACTGATAGCTGTTGTTGTCATTGCCATCATCATCATTGCTCTCTGCTGTGTTTTTGTGAGTTGCAGTGAGAAACTCAGATCAACTGAAAGTGCCTCTGGGTCTTCAGCCTCTCCACTTCAAACCCACTGCATTTTCAGCCCATTTGCCGCTGTTTCAAGCAAAACTACTTCCGTTACTGAAATATTAACTAACTTTACTGGTTGCCTTAAGACACTCCTGCCATTACCTACTAACAAACACAGCTCACCACTCGCACAAGTGGCCGGGAAGCACCAGGGGTTTGTTAAAGCCGCGAAGTTGCCCTGCTTGCATAAAACGATGGATGAACCAGGTCACCCATCAGGTTGGAAATCAATCACCGGGTTGGAAAGGGCTGTGCACGCTCCGATAGCTGCCCTGGGATCCCGGGAAGCTGGAGCAGCACCACCAGCAGCACCGGGACGGGTGTCTGCACCCCCAAAGACCCTTTTTGGGAGCGCTGCCATCGCGTCCCGCGGTCACGCCCCGTCTCCCAGCCCCTGGGCTTCTGCTGTAAACCGGGATGATAAATGATGGATGCGATTGCTAAGAACAACAGGGATGTTGATAGCAACCCCAGGGGCGTGTTAGGAAGCCGTGTGGATGCTCGGCTGGCTCGGGCTGACATCCCCACGGTGTTGCAATTGCGGGCGAGCTCACGGCGGAGCCGCTGCCAGATGAGTCACCGTGACCCACTGGCCCCATGCTGGCCCGGCCAGGGGAGGGCTGGGGTGGGCTTTGTCCTGCTCAGGATCCAGCCAGGACCCCCCGTTAGCATCCCCTGCCTCCTTGGTGCTTGTGGGATAACAGGGGAGGCTGGATTGCTGGGGTGGGAAGCGGCGCTGGCTCTGGAGGAGGAGGAAGAGGTGGAGGAGGTGGAAGGCTCAGATCAAGGGGCAGAAGGAGAAAGGCAATTTTTTTTTTTGCTGAATTTCTCTGGCTATGACAGGGTGGCACTGCTCAAACAGCACGTGCAACACCTATTTTTTTCCCAGCAGCTGCCAGACCACACCTGTGTTTGCTGCCCTGGGCTTTGCCACCAGACTGGTCTTTCCCAGGAGCTCCACCAGCATCTCTCAGCACTCCCCTCATGGACCTGGGGTCCCTCGATGCCCCCACCATGTCCCAGTTCTGATGGGGCATCTGCAAAATGCCACAAAACCTCCTGAGAAAGGTGTGCTCTGAGAGGGTTCCACAAAGCCCCTGAGATTCCACCACGAGGAACAAGCTTGAACTGGCCAGAAAAAGGGCTGGGTAGGACTGGAAAGGTCTTTTCCATCCCAGTTTCTCGAGAGTGGAAAACTTGTTTGCTCTGCATGCGTGCAGCTTTAAGATGAGCTTGCTTTTCCAGCAGCAGATTTCCGGAGGATTCTTGGAAAAACACCAAATTTTGCCTAATTCAGTCATTTTAAAGGCCCGTAGCCTGATTCTGCAGATGAGAGCAGAGCCTGCGCTGAGCATTCCCTGGGATGTGTCCGTGGGGAGACTCTGCTGGCTGAGATGCCTTTGGGGATGGGGATATACTTCCTTTGGTGGTTGGAAAGCGCTGGCACGTTCCCAATGCTGCCACCATCCAGGCTGTAGTAACAAATCCATGGGGCACGGGGCACTGAACCTCTCACATGTGAACCTCACACCCCTCCACGAGGCATAACCAGGTTGGAATCATGGAATGGTTTGGGTGGAAAGGGACCTTAAAAGCTCACCCATCTCCAACCCTCTGCCATGGGCAGAGCCACCTTCCACCAGCCCAGGTTGCTCCAAACCTTGTCCAAAATGGCCTTGGACACTTCCAGGGATGGGGCAGCTTCTCTGCCCAACCTGTTCCAGGGGCTCTCCACCCTCACAAGGAGGAATTCCACCCCAATATCCCACCTAACTCTGCCCTCTGCCAATGTGAAGCCATTCCCTGTGTCCTGTCCCTCCATGCCTTGTCCCAAGTCCCTCTCCAGGTCTCTTGAAGCCCCTTTAGGTGCTGGAAGGGGCTCTCAGGTCTCCCTGGATCCTTCTCTTCTCCAGGCTGGACACCCCCAGCTCTCCCAGCCTGTCTCCAGAGCAGAGGGGCTCCAGCCTTGGAGCACCCCTGTGGTCTCCTCCGGACTTCTTCAAGAAGATCCTCCTGCTGTTGAGGACCCCTGAGCTGCGAGTGGGGTCTCACCAGTGTGAAAGAACCCCCTCCCTAAACCTTCTGGCCACGCTGCAGGAGATTTCGGGGGAGGCGGCGGGGAGGGTGTGTGTGATACCCATTGATGACTATCAATATCTCCCAGTGGGATTTGGGGTCGGCTGCTGTGCCCACCACCACCCCCCTCCAGCTGCCAGGGGGCTGCTGAACCCCACCCTGGCAGCCCAGCTTAGGGGGGGCACCCCCGGGGCTGCCGGGTGCCCGTGGGTTGCGCGCACGCCGCAAACCCTCCCCTGCAAATTCCTCCTCCCTGGGGTGTCTGATCCCGATCCCGGGCACCTTCCCGGGCGCGGGGGCGGATCAAAGCCCGCGCGTGCCAGCCCTGCTCCCGCTCTGGGCCAACTTGGCTATTTTGGCTTCGCTAATCTGATGGGAGCGTGGGGTGGGGGAGCCGATTTAGCCTCTTTTTTGTTGTTGTTGTTGT
>VXAU01003859.1:234854-266112 GCA_013399695.1 Formicarius rufipectus | reverse complement strand
GAACCTGAACCTATAACACTCATATGCGAACTAACCAATGCTCTGTGACAAAAAGGTATGTCTTTACTTCAAATCCTTATGTCCAAATGATAATCTTTTAATGTCTTTTAAAATTCAACAATTAGGCCAAGTCTAAAACTTCTTAACTTTTCTTCTTTGTAATTTATTTCTCAGTCTTCAGAACTGTTTTGCATTGGCACAATATTGACATGCTGCTCTTAAGTGGATGTGATAGTCTGTTGAGACATCTATACTTCCCCACTTCATTTCATACCTCATTCCTGCAGTTTTTAAATCTAACTTCTCTAAAAGACATTTCCTACCTACCCAGCCCTCCAAGACTCTCATATAGATCCCATAATTTTATTTCTCACTGACATTTCCACTCACCTTTCTGTGACTTAGGACAATGAACAGTTTCATAAAGCACCGACAGAACCACTTTAAAATGCCTTTTTTTTTTTTTCTGTAAAACCCCCTTGACTACTCATCACTATCTTGCTGATCACTATGTCTGTTTGTATATACATATTGTCTATTATACCTGACCAGATACAGACATCTTCAGATACAGGTGCTTGTGAAACAGCTCATTAGTGGAACTTGCTCTTTAGTGGATAGAACAAAACAAAGCAATGCCAGATCAGATATGATACATAAAGTGCCTGTTTTCCTTCACTGGTTGCAAAGGAAGTTGGGCATCACTAGGCTGGATGTCAGTATCTGCAGCAGCACTATCTGAAACTATTGAGATGAATACCACTATTTTTGTGGATTTGAAATATTTCATCTTAGTTTTTTAAACTCTATGTGGTTGGGAGCAATTCTGTATCCATACCTGGATCAGTGCATAGCCTAATGCAACAGGATTCGAGGCCACCAATATATTCTTATGGCACCACTGAAATGATAAGACTTCAAATTAACAACAGCATCAAAATGCGGTTCAAAATATACTGAAGAAAACATCTTGCAAAGGTTAGAGGAGCCACAGTGATGTATAGTAAGAATATGGAGGCATTCAGAAGCTGTTAATTGATAGCTTGTGTAGCTGGTATTCATAGCACTGCAGTCCCATCGACTCTAAACATATGGCAGAATAATGGTGAAAAAGAACAATGGCATTTAGTCAACTGCACTATATAACACTTTTTTTTATTTACTTCTTGTTAACAGTTGTATGTAAAACTTTTCTTGTTTTCCTTTGGAGGAGGTTTTAAAATGAACATCCAAGTTCCTTGGAGAACACATGAAGTCACAGAATCATTAAATGATTTCAGCTGGAAAAGACCTTTAACATAGAGTCCAACCATTAACTGAGCACTGCCAAGTCCACCGCTAAACCATGTTTCTATGTGCTACATCTACACATCTTTTAAATGCCTCCAGAGATCCTAAAATTTCCATAATTATGGGTAACATTTAGTAAAACTTTTGCCTTTTGTTTTGCTGCATGATTGCCTTTTAGCAATAAGTGAAATTCTAATGCTTGTGCTAACACCATAGTCAGGCCATTTGTGATCATCTTTGAAAAGCCTTGGAGATCAGGAGAGCTGCCTGAGGACTGGAAGAAAGCAAATGTCACCCCAATCTTCAAAAAAGGGCAAGAAGGAGGATCCAGGAAACTACCAGCCTGTCAGTCTCATCTCAATCCCTGGAAAGGTAATGGAGTACATAATTTTGGAGGCCATCCCTATTCACATGGATGACAAGAAGGTGATCAGGTCTAGTCAGCATGGATTCTCTAAAGGTAAATCATGCTTGCCCAACCTGATTGCCTTCTGTGATGAAACAGGTACCTGTAAGGCTGAGGGGAGAGCAGCGGGTATTGTCTACCTCGATTTCAGCAAGGCTTTAGACACTGTCTCTCATAACATCCTCATAGGCAAACTCAGGAAGTGTGGACTGGCTGGGTGGACAGTGAAGTGGGCTGAGAACTGGCTGAACAGCAGATCCCAGAGGGTCGTGATCAGTGGTGGTGCAGGGTCTAGTTGGAGGCGTGTCTCTGGTGGTGTCTACCAATGGTCAATACTGGGCCAAGTATTGTTTAATTTATTCATCAATGACTTGGATGAAGGGGCACAAGGATGTCACAAAACTGGGAGGAGTGGCTGATACCCCAGAGTGCTGCGTAGCCCTTCAGAAGAACCTCAACAGCTTGGAGAGATGGGCAGAGGAGAACGATCTGAAATTCAACAAAGGCAAATGCAGGGTCCTGCACCTATGGACGAATAGCCTCAGGCACCAACATAAGCTGAGGACTGACTTGCCGGAGAGCAGCTCTGTGGAGAAGGACCTGCAAGTCCTGGTAGACAGCAAGCTGTCCATGAGACAGCAGTGTGTCCTTGTGGCCAAGAAGGTCAAAGGTATCCTGGGTTGCATTAAGTAGAGCATTGTCAGCAGGTTGAAGAGGGTGATCCTGCCGCTCAGCCCTAGTGAGGCCTCAATGTATATAAATATCTGAAGGAATGGTTGTTAAGAGGATGGAGCCAGGTGGTGCCATGCAGTAGGACAAGAGACAGTGGGATGAACCTGATACAGAGGGATTTCCACCCGAATATGAAGACCTTCTTTACTGTGTGGATGACTGTGCACTGTAACAGAATGCCCAGAGAGTTTGTGGCGTCTCCCTCACTGGAAGAACTGCCTGGATATAATCCAATACCATGTGGTCTAGGATGACCCATCTAGGATGAGCAGGGAGGTTGGACCAGATGACCCCAAAGTGGTTCTTTCCAACCTTGATTGATTCCATGATTCTTATCATGATCGAGAATTGATCTGTGATTCTTCTCTTGTCTTTGATTTTGCAGACCACAATGACCTTTTTTGGGAAAGAGAACACTTAAAAGGGATACGACTGAGATACATAACATTACAAGCAATATGGTGATAATGAATGAAGAATATTTGTTCAATATTTCCCAAAATAGTCTTATCTTCTTCAAAGAGAATCAAATAAACTTTCCAGGTAACAGATTTAAAGCAAGAAAATTAAAGACTTCTCCCTACATTCTATAGAGTTATCCTGTGAAAATCGTTGCTAGATTGGAAGGAAAATAGCAGTCATATACACATACAATAGTTTTCCCATGGAAAGCTTGTTGTTTAGTTCCACATACAAATTCAGAGTTGAGTAGTATGCAAATCAAATATAACTTTTTTTCTCACCTAACTCCTAATAAAGTAGAAAAACAGGAAAGAAGGCTACTGGTTTCCTTTTCTTGGCTCCTTTACTCTGGGTTAAGTGGAATCTCTGGAGGAAGAAGGAGACTTTTCCTTATTGTAGAGCAATGAAGTACTGCCCAAACACGAAAATTTTGAAATGCAATATGGAATAAACAAAGTGAGTTCAGACTGGGAGTTAACACAGACAATTTTAAAGGTGATGGGGGAAAAAAGATACTTCTCCTAAGGACTGATAGAATATTTTCTTTAATTTGTTGAACTTAGAAACTCACATAAAAATTGCTGGATTGAAGGAAACTCTTGAGGAAACAAATTGGCATGAGAGGAACAAGGGATGAAGCAGAGATAGTTGATTCCAAATCCATTGGTTTCAATCCAATTTTACCCAGCACATCTGGATTATTGTATGTTTAAAAAATGTGTATTCTAAGAGATCTTCTCAGATACAAATTCCTTTTGGTGCTTTTGAAGAGTTCCTTAAAAAAGATATTAGTAGATGCACCTCTGAGTTTTGGCTTTTGGGATCATGTCACAACACGGCCACATAAAGCATTTAGTTTCTATAGCCAGTGGAGAGTGACAAGTATCATCAGAAAGTGACTCATATCTCACTTAGGAGATAAGTGACCCTTCGGAGCTAACGTTTTCTCCAGTGACAAAATGAGGAACCTAGTGTTTAGCCATGTGACTTTCAGGTGTCTACATTAATAAAAAGGTCTTTTTTTTTTTTTTTTTCCTTGTTAATTAGTTTGGAAAGTCTTGATATTACAGTTAACAAACATGTACTCACATGAGCCAACTGGTGGACATAATATCATCTGTACTGATGAGTGCAGAGCATATGCAAGCTGATACCTCACCAATAACTCTTGCAAGAGTAACATTTTTTAAAGAAGCACTATGAAAGCACAAAATTCCTTGTTTACATTCAGCTCCATAATGACTCTCAGGCCAGTCTTAGGCACTCTTCCAAAAGTGGCAATGGCTTTTCTGACAGGAGAGAGTACTCATCATCTTGAAGAGCATCATTCGACACTAGGCTAACAGGCTCAGAATGTGATCTGAAGCTGCAAAACAATTGCTTTGATGGCCTTTTTCAGCTTGGTTACAAGAAACCTTGCTTGACAATTCATTTTGAACATCTGGTCTACTATTATCGAGCATCTATTTTTAAAGCTGGCCTCAACAAAACTCTCATAGAAGTGTCTGTCTTCAATCAGTTTTTGTGTGTCTTGTGGCAGCAGAATATTTTACAGACATTAGTTCCTAATTGTCTAGGGTTTTCTTATACAAATCAGCATTCCTTTCTAGAGCTACTTTATTTATATATGGTTTTTATTAACAAAGCTGTTTCTGCATACAACACAAATGAAAACAACTCTATTAGAGAAGCTATGAGTCATTGCCATGATTTTATTAAATATATTATTTCAAGATCTCAGACAAGGCATGAAAAGACTTTAATAAGCAGCTAGCAATGGCTTAAATTACATACAAAACACTATTTTTTTTCTGCATTTATAATAAGTTAATTTTAAAATCTTAAGGGTTTACCAAAGGTAGAGAAGCAATTGTAAGAACATTTGGAGATGTTATAGGAATATGAAGGGAAGGAAGAAGAAGAAAGCAAGATTCTCATTCAAGAACAAAGATACAGCATAGGATGGTTTGATGTACTACTGTTATTACACGAGTACATCATATATCAAGTGAAGGCATACAGGGGAGTGATTACAGTTCTGCATCTATCACATACTTCATCATCATTGAATCATCATAGAATGGTTTGGGTTGGAAAGGATCTTAAACAGCACCTGGTTCCAATCTCACTTCACGTGCAGGAACATGTCCAGCTTTTCATTCACCAGCAGCCCCAAGTCCGTCTTGGCAGGACTGCTCTCAATCTCTGCACCATCAGCCTGTATTGATACCAAGGGTTTCCCTGACCCAGGTGCAGGATCCTGCATTTGGCCTTGTTGAACCTTATGAGATTCTTGTGTTCCCACTTCTCAAGCTTGTCCAGGTCCCTCTGGATGTCATCGCATCCCTCAGGCATGTCAACCACACCACTCAGCTTGGTGTCATCTGCAAATCTGCTGAGGGTGCACTCAATCCCACTATGCCACTGATGAGGGCATTAAATAGTACTGGTCCTGATACAGAACCTTGCGGGACACCACTTATCGTTCAGCTTCATCTGGGCTTTGAGTCATTGACCACTACCCTCTGGATGTGTCTATCGAACCAATTCCTCATCCACTAAATAGTACACCCATCAAATACATATCTCTTCAGGTAAAGGTCTCACAGAAGTCCATATGGATGACATGTGCAGCTCTTCCCTTATCCCTCCATCAAAAAAGATCACTATGTTGTTCAGGCAACATATTTCATGAGAATCATAAGTACAGTAATGAAAGGCACAAGCAGATTGAAATATAAAAAAGCAATCCTCTCTTTTCTCTTTCTCCCAATCCCTGTGTCTGTCACCAATATATTAATATTAAGCTGAATGAAATGCAAAATGATTCAGTTAAACTCGTAGTCAGAATTCAGGGGAAAAAAAATCAGCAAGACTTTCCTGGACTTCCATCTAGACAAGAATCTCTTTCTAGATTCCTTTTACTAGTTTACATACTCCAGATGGTGCAAGACCAAAATGTATTGCATAGTGTCACAGTTACAGGGGCCAGGACTAGTTTATCACTACATGGGTATAACCAGAACTGTGTATTCTACACCCGCTATATCACTTCTGATGGACTGCAAATAATGGATTGTTTGCAGCAGCTGCCCAGGGCACACTTGACACCTCAAGCTACAAACCAGACTCCTGTGAGACAGAGGAGTGTTTCTGTCTTCACACCAACGACTCAGCTGTGAAAACTCCCTTCTAGGAAGGCATAGTAAGCAGCTGCAACAACCTAGGCCATCAAAGATCCCCAAAATATCCCATGACTCACAGAGTTAAATCATCCATTGTAAAACTCCCCACTCTGGGAGAGTTACTGGGCACTCCCACCTGAATCTGAGCATGTATAATCTTTGGGGTTTGGGACTTCTGGTACCACTCATGGGATCCAGAGGAGAACCAAAACTTCTTCAGAGTTGCAACTGCCATTCTTGACTGTGACCATCATTCTCACCAACAGGTTTTCCTTTTGTTTTACTTTGCAGCCAGGGGGACCAGGTGGGACTCAGCACACGGGCTAATGAACATTGTTCTGTTCTTGTCCCAGGGTGCTGGGCTATGCACCTGTCTTTGTGGGTTAACACCAATTTTCTCTTTATCATTGTATTTATTGTAAATCTTTTTCGTAAATTGTAACTCTGTCTTATGATGTCACTTGAATTGGGTTCATTTCTCCCACTGGTTTACTTTTAAACCAGCACACATGGGTTCAGTGAAATACCAATATCCAGCTTGTGATGAATAATGATAAGGGGACAAAGAGTTTTGTCATATGTAACACGGCAGGAAAATGCTCCTAAAGAGAGAGGTCTTTTTGACTCAACAACTTCAAATTTCAGTGATCTCTGGAAAAGTAATAAGAGACTGACACAGGTTGCCCAGAGAGGTGGTAGATGCCCCGCCCCTGGAAGTATTCAAGTTCAGGTTGGATAGGGCTTTGAGTAACCTGATTCAGCTGAAGATGTCCTGGCTTATTGTAGGGGGATTAGACTAGATGACCTTTAAATGTCCCTTCCAACTCAAACTATTATATGATTGTGACATCAAGTTATATGCATATTTGTAATAATTTGGGGGCTTCAGTGTGGGATGATTGCTGGAAGTGCCTTAAAATTGAGACTGCTAAGTGATCCATAGCAGATGTAGCACCCTCTGCACTCAGGAAAATGTTTTGAGTGCCATTTTACACATGCTTTAACAATTTTGAGGTAGGAATTACTTTTAGAATAGAAACTGCTTCCATTTCCATTAGCCTGTCCTCTTCTGCATATATATATATATATGTGCATAAAGAAATAAAAAGAAAACTCAAAAGGCTGCTCTTACAGGAGAAAAATGGTGCTATTGGTATAATGTAGCTTTAAGGTATTGGATTGCTTGGAAAGCTTTGTTAGTGGAGTGCAGTGTTTCTGCATGAAATTCATTGTCTGCAAGTGGGCCTCTCTAATTATGCTATTTATTGCTCTGTCCATCATTAGTCTCATAAGGAATAAGAAAGATAAATTGAAGGAGAATATTTCAGTATTCCACTTCCAGGTGTGTGACAGCTGGTCAAGGTTGAGGAACATTGGCACTAAAGGCTATAAATTCTACTAGAACTTGGGTTTATTTTCCATCATTCTGGCTTTCTCACATTAATAATCGCTGCAATTGAAACCATGAGAGCTCAGATGTGTGCTGTCACTCTCCTTCCAATCAACCCCACACATTGACCTGTCCTGGAGTCTCACTGGGGCCTTGAGTGGTAGTGACAGGCAAAAAGCTGTGATTTATACAGTACTGTGCTAATTAAGGTGGAGCTTACAAGCACTACTACAGTTCAGCCTAAGACTGTGTTTCCAGTAGAAATCTTTGTGTTTGACTGTTTAAAAATATGGCCATTAAATGTCATACTAGGCTGCAATTTGGCATATGAGTTCTCAATGCCAGGGGAAACCTTACAGTGAAATGCAAAATCTTTTGGGGGCTTTTGAAGCAGTCTGGATATGTACTCATGTACATGCACACATGCATATCTGCCCATAGCTATGAGTTTGGAATAGGATGTATATAACAGAGGTTACCTACATTGTTCAACCCACAAGTTTCATCAAGGCAGCTCACTCTCTTCTCCTGACTGCTCCTCACTTCAAGGCTGACAGCAGAACTCCTCTCCTCTGTATAGCTTTCTGTGGCTGGGTAGTGTCCTCCACCAACCACCACCAGGAGAAATATCACTTGCATTACTCTGCAAGAGCTGAAGTGGGGAGTCCCCTCAATTTCTGATGCCCACTCAGCCTTCTATAGACACACTCTGAGATCTGGCAGACAAGTGGAAACATGTTGTTGGGGCTGGAGCAGGCTGAGATGATCTTGTGCTCAGCTGACCTGGCCTCAACAGCACTGGTCTCAACCGGTCCTTACTGGTCCACACCCTGTGTTTCCTGTTCCTAGGCTACAGCCATGCTCAGTTCCAGTCCCATAGTCCTCCTCCCTGGTTGTGTCTGAAACTGTGCAGGGGCTGGGGCTACTGGAGAAGTATCTGTCACAGAGTGTGTATTTGGGGCTAAGGGTGAAGAACCTAATCTCCTGATCACTAAGGTTGTCTTTTGTTCAACCTGGGGACAAATGCGTGCCTTCCTCCCAAGACTGCTCAAATCCCAGTGATGAGTGCCACAGATGTGCCTGTAAATAACTGCCTAGAGCTAAGAGCATGCCTGTGAATGAAAAGTAATTCATTGACTATTTCCAGAAAGAGAACTGAAAGAATGAGGAAGGAGGAAGCAAATTCATGCCCTTGAGTTACATTGTGTTTTGGTAACATTTGCTGCCTTCCTAGTATATCACATGCTAAAAACCCACCTGAAAGTCACAAGCATAGAATAAATTATGCATATTTGAGACTAGTAGTCTCCACACTTTAAGCAGTTTGCATACTAATTACTTCTAGAAAACTTGCTTCCTTCTGTAAGATTTCCTCTCTCCCTAAGAGGAGGGAAATGTCCCGTTGATGTAACTGTAAAGGAAGGAGTGCAGAAGCCAATTGATCACAAAATATGAGATATGAAGGAGTGCCCATTTCAATCAAACAGTCAGAATGAGCATTCATATTTATGATATGCTATAAAAGGATTATTGCCTGTTTTACAACTCTAGCTGCCCAAAGTTTGATTTAATCAGAAAACATGCCAGCAATGTGCATTGCCACCAGACATAGCTTTTCATGCCCTGGAATTTGTGACAGCTTAGCCCAGACTTTTTCCAAGCAATTTGTAAATAGATATGAATTCTTCAGGTACTCGAAGAAAAGTAGAAAGTCTGTACTGTGACTACTAAACTTCTCAGGAACTGAGGGCAAAATCTGCACCCTGAATATGTACCAGGGAATAGAAACACCACTCATTATTATTAACTGGACATGACCCTATTTTTATTGCCCCATACTGGAAACCATAATCTAAATTGCTAGGTAATTTTTAAGTCAGCACTGATGTATTTTGCCATTAGAAGTACTGAAGTCTCACCTGAACCAGAGTGGAACCTCAACTGGCCCTGCTGGCCATGGGGAATATTGCCTTCTTCACTGGGACAGACCATGCATTGTTGCAGTGTTTTCCTTTCTCTCCCCCTTACTTTACCTCAAACTGTGGATAGAAATATGCCTAAAGAGAAGGAGAATGAAAACAGACCTCAGCTCCTCCCATAGTAGGCTGAGGAGTGAACTTGTTTTTCTGGACCTTTTTCACCTTTTGCAGACATGTCTTGCCTGCATTCCTCCCCAGCACTGCAGGGTTTGCCAAGCATTGCCTTTGATCCTCTGCACTGATATGAGACATGTTGCTCCTCATTTGGGTCAGAGTGGCTGTGCAATTGGGAGACTTCATTGGCTGACTTGGTGGAATTGTCTTCATCTGGAATTAAATGAGCAGTGGACATTTTTTAACAATGTGAAATGAAAGATTTTTTTTCTTTTTTTAAATGAGGTCCTTGTGACTTGGGCAGTGGCCTGAAAGAAAACAGGAGTAAGAAGTGTACCATTGCACCAACAGATCTTGAGATGTCTCATGTGTCTCTGTTTAGTCCCCTCAAAGGGGACAGAGAAGAAGGCATGGCAGCAAGGTGTAGACAAGGAGCTTTCTTTATTGACTATGCTGGGTCAGGCTATATAGCTTCTCCTTAAGTTCCTTCAAATGCACATTTGTAGGAAGGAGAGGGGAAGTCTAGAGAGGCAGCTAGTACTCTCAGTTAATTGAATTTAACTAGCTACCTTCAGCTAGTTAAACTTCCATGTAAGCCTTTGATATGCGTGTGTGTCCTGATCAGCCTCCTGTGATTTTAGACGTGTGTTCCCAAACACAGCAATGCATCATTTCCTGTCGCATAGACATCAGAGCTTCACATGGATCTCAGAGGGGGATGCCAGTGAGTGATGCATCAGCGTTATTCTGGATTCAAAGCTCATGCTGAGCCAGAGTGACATGCAGGCACAACACCAGCACAAACACACACAGTCAGACAGCAATCAGTGCACAGAGTCTGGCCAGCAACTGGTTGTACCAAGTTCCAGAAAACCCTTCCAGGTGATTAACTACTGCAGAAGCATCAGCACACAAAAGCATTCTTTATATCCTAATTATTTTATAGTATACAAAGCAATATATGGTGCTATTATGCTATTTGTTTACCAAGCATCAAAACCTGCTGGCTACAGGAAAGCTATGCAAGCATATTGTATATAGATTTTAAGTCAAGGTGCCTTATAGTCCTGAACTGCTAAATTATATGATCTTTCTGTATTCAGTGGTGTTGTGATAGGATAAAATATCTCAAACTTTGCTCCTGTACCTTCTAGTGAATGGATTTATGTTCTGTGTCAAAGACAAAAAAATGAAAGTAATAAGAAAAAATATAGCCTGTTTATTGCTGGTTTGTTTTTTTTTTTGTTGTTTGTTTGCTTGTTTTGGTTTGGGTTTTTTGTGGGTTTTGTTTGTTTGTTTGTTTGTTTTTGTTTTTGTTTTGTTTGTTTGTTTTTAATTTGAATTCATTGGAAACAAAAAGCTGTGAAAAGAATGAGCCTAATCTTGAAAAAAGAATAAGAATATGCTTAACTTCACCTGCTCAGTAAATGAAGATTTTGCCACTCTGAAAATCTTTTGGACGGCTAGCAGGGAAGTGATGGGAAGATATAAAGCCTTTTTGGAATAAATAAGAATGTAAATCATTCAGAGTTCAGACAGTGCTCAGCTCAAGAATACATCAGCTTCAGAAAAGATTAGTAAACCAATATTTCTTTCTTGTGCTCTTCTTTGGAGAAAACAGTTGGTTTTGATTAACTAAATGAAGATCAAAAGAACAGAGACAGAATCATATTGAATACCTGACCCAAGCTAGGTGTAACTGTTCAAAGAGAAAGCTGACTCCTCCTTGTCTTTAGTTGTGGGAAGGATATTTTTATTAAACATATAGAATTATTTATAGTTATTCTGTATCGTAGGGATCCAAAGTATCTCTAAATTGTGTTTCCTGTACTGTAACTGGCTCAATAATTGGCCTAGAAAGTCCATCTGTGTGTCGTAGATATGGCCAGATAATACCCTTTGTCTTGCCAATGTGTTTTGAACCTGAGGAGTGAAAAATAATGTGGAGCTACAGGACAAAAAATGTATCTTACCATTGATGCTGTGGTCAGTGAGGTTTAAATAACAATCAGAGACACAGTAGGTGAGAAGTAGGACAGAAAGATCAACAAGACAGAAAAGAATTTATGCTGACCGAAACTATCAACCTCAGAAAAGCCAGGGTATTCCCTTGCAGTATGTTTGGGAAATATTTGGGGTTTTTTGATTTAAAACAGATATTCCTTTTAAGATTAATTCTTAAATGGTGATTAAAGAGTGCTGGTCCATCCTTATATTAGTGCAATTTGGATTATTTTTCATAAACACCTGTTGATATCTTTTGTCTCTGTAACCTCTCTCTTGCAAGTACTGTTGCTGGTGTCTTCTCTTTGCCCCCTGATTTCAGGTAACGAGCCTTCATAGGAGACATGCTGTTCTCTGGATGAGACAAAATGTTCTCACAACTTAACAGATATTTCTATTGTAACTTTGGCTCATATGATCTGGGTGGATAAGCTACTGAAGTGGATGGCATAACATGCCATCCACTTTTGACTCACCTGCCACATTTTGTTTTTAAAATAAAATGGAAAAAAGGAGGGAGCAAATGGGGGGGAAAAAAAGGGGGGGGGAAACAAACAAACACAACAAATACCCCACATACAACTTAAAAAACAAACCAAAAACAGAAATCTCAATTTTGAGCTGCAGGAGGTGAAACGGAAGCCTGAAGTACCTTAGTTTTTTCATCTTTATTTAGTTCTTCATTTCCTAGGTCTAAAATGAATCCTGGAGATTTTTCTGTGCTTCTGCAATTTAAGTACAGGTATAGTTGAAGTAAATTAAAAGGAACCAATCATATGTTTAACTTTAATCCCAGGATAAAATATTAATAACATGAGGGCCTCTGTAGAGATCATCAAAAGAAGAAATTACATTACATTACATTACTATAAAAGGCATGTGAGTGTGAGCATTTTTTTTCTTAAAGAAAGATCTGAAATTTTTGAAGCAGTGAGTTACTTGTTCTCTAACAGGAAATATGGGAAGTGTATTGAATTGCTGATTTACTTGGACATGGAAAATGTAATGTGTGGCAATGGAAGGACTGTAAGACTATCATATGATTTGTTTTTGCAAGATCGAGACTTAGCCTCAGACCCAAAACTTGCTCAGAACTCAAGCACAGATAGACCAAAACATCTTAAAATCCACTCCAAAAACGTTGCAGGTCACAATGATTATAAGGTTGTCCTTTTGGGGCAACCTGTGCCAGTGTCTCATCACACTCAAAGTAAATACTTTCTTCTTAATGTCTATTTTAAATCTAGATCTTCAGTTTCAAGCCATTACAGCTGGTTCTATGACATGCCCGTGTGGACAGTCCCCCTCCAGCTTTCTGGTAGGCTGTCTTCATATACTGAAAGGCTGCTAAATAGTCTCCCTGGAGCCTTCTGTTCTCCAGGCTGAATAACTCCAGCTCTGTCTGGAGAGGTGCTTCAGCCCTCTGAACATCTTCACAACTCTCCTCTGGACTTGCTCCAACAGGTGCACATCCTTATGCTGTGGGCCCTGGAGCTGGGTGCACTACCCCAGGTAGGGTCTCAAAGAGTGAAGAAGAGGAGAATCATAGGATTATAGAATAACTTGAATTGTAAGGAACCTATAAGGATAATCAAGTCCAAATCCTTCACAGGACCACCCCAGGAATTACACCACGTGCCTGAGTGCTTCGAACTCTGGCAGACTTACTGCCATGATCGCTTGCCTGGAAAACTGTTCCAGTGACTGACCACCCTCTGGGTGAATATCCTGTGCTACGCAAAAACTCTGGTATCCACCTTTTCCCTCTTTTCCCCAAATATGGCTGCTAATTTGGACTGTGATGGAAACTTGAGATAAGATAAAGGTTATTCTCCTAGGAGAAGAATGTATCTACAACTGAAAAAATGGAATTCTGATGACTCAGACAATCAGGGCTCAAGCTGATGATGGGCAGAGGAACCACCCAAGTGCTGAGGGTGTCCATGCCTGCTACCTCAGGCTACAAGCTGAGCATTGAACACAGTAGCTTGAAGATATTCATCTCTGCTGATGTGCCATAATGGACTCAATGGCACTGCTGTAAGAGGCAGCTGTGCCATCTTAGAAGACTCCTGAAATATCCTGTGATCCAGCATTACATCATCCATTGTAAAACTTCCTGTCCCAGCAAAGGTACTGAGGGTGTTTTGCCTAGTTTACACATAAAAAATACATGGGTTTCTTCCTTTACACACATGGGATTTCCCTTAACAACATGAAGTTCTTTCCTTACCACACAGGCTTCTTCACTCGCAACCTTGGGCTTGTCTTGATGGATCCGGACTGCATCCATCACTTCAACAAGACTGGGACTCACCACCAAGAAGACCACAAGAAGACAATTAATGGGATGCCATCAGAATCCATAGAGTGGTGGTAATTTTCCTATCTGTCTCTGTCACTCTGTCTCCCCTCCCTTTCTCTTTTTCCTATTTCTTTCTATGTCACTTTTACTCTTAAATAAAAATCCTTACTATTGGCTTCGACATATGGTCTCATTTGCACCTTAATTCAGGCAGAGGCATCCCTCTAATAATTTTAGAGAACCTAATCATAATACTGTCCTAACTGTCTCCTGACACAGCTTCATGCCACTCCCTTGGGTCCTGCCACCGATCACCAGAGAGATCAGTGCCTGCCCCTCAGCTTTCCCTCATGAGGAAGCTGTAGGCTGTGATGCTATTTCCCCTCAGTCTCCTCTCCATGATTCTGTGATTCTTCTTTTAACACAAATTAGATAATGCCATGGATGGTTGTAGGGTATAAATGTTCTGTGTTTGTCCATTTCTTCTGTCAAAACTTTGTTTGGTGATTACTGAGGTGTTAATTTTGTGTTAGTGATTCTCTGATAGAAGGTGGTACACCAAGTCAGGAGAAGTACTATGTAGATTTCTCATTTCTCTTCTCTCCAAGTAGCATTGATGTGCTAATGGGAACCCTCTGCTACCCCATTTCTGTGATTACTGCTGCTCAATGACTGCCACAGCATCATAAAGTGATTGTGCTAATAAAACAGTGCTTCATGTGCATGGTGATCAATGGTGGGAAATATTTCCATGGGGCCCAGGTTGCCTCTGAACCACCTGCACCCAGTCCCTGCAAGACCAGTTTTGCTGCTGAGGCCACAGAAGGTCTGGTCATGGGCCGTGTTGTGCTTCAGTCCCAGCTATGCCCCAGCACAAAATTAATGCTGACTACCTCACCTGAGTGGTGAGCACAAAAAATTTTGCTCTGCTGATGCTTCATTGCAGTATATTTTGACATAAGTAATCCTCAGGGGGTTTAAGTTGTTTTGTTTGATTGGGGTTCTTTTCATGGAAACAAATTAATTTGGTGTGTATTTGTTCCATTCTATACGGTCTCCTCTGAAGACAGTCGGTGGGATGGACTCATTCTTCCCTTTCCTGAGTGCTCTTTCAAAGGATTATTCAGGACTGTGTCTTGCCACCTTCAAACACAGTGCATGTCTCCTGGAGATGTGCCAGAGAAGCTAAGAAGAGTGCAGCATCACAGGGATGTTTAAAACCACAGAACTTGACAGCATGTAGATCCAGACATGGACACAGGGCCCAGACAGAGCAGCCTGGCAACTTTCCGGCAGTTCTCAGTGAAAGACTGAGACACATGGGTCTATCGAAAGTCCAAAACACATTATGCACAGGAGAAATCCTTGATTTCATACAGTTGGTATAAAGTAAGTGTGCTGCTCTACAGGCTGGCTTATACAGCATACACGGATGGTGCTCCCTGCAGGGTCTATGATGGGTGGTGATCATTCAGATTGAGAGATGATTAATAAAACTAGGGGAGAGGTAATAAAAATTGTTTTCTTGAACTATTATAATTAGTCTCTGTGTGTACAAGTGTAAAGATTCATGTAGTCTCCTGGCCAAAAATGAAAATTTATTTATTCAGTCTCATGTTTCAGATTTAGAGCAATGTCCTCGCAGCAAGGGGTATCAAGCAGCTCCTGTCTGAAACTCTGCAGGCACCACCTCTGAAAATCTCTCCAGTTCACAGCTAAGATTGCCTGAAAATCCCTACTGAATCACAGATGCTGTGTGCAGTTTTTGAAATCTGGGTTCTTCAATCCAGGGTTATGAAATAACATGGAAATTTCAAATCAAGACAAATTTCTGTCTCCTTTCCAACACAAGTCTCTTCAATGAAAGTGACCAGTTAAAAAGGATATCTATTTTTGATACTTTCTGTTCAGTCTCTGAAAAAAGTAATTCTGAAATAAAATTTCTAATCAAGGTCTAAAAAAATTCTGTCACTTGTAATTCTTCATAAGGCATGATGACTCCAGTGATTATGAGATTTTTTTTACACAGTGATTTGGGCAGCTACAGTGTTTGAGAGAGGCTGAATTATATGTGCGTTCGCCTGGATATAATGAAGGAGGCAGTGGCAAAAGTCCCTACAAAATCCTGACATAACAACAGAGCAAAATGAATGCAAAGACAGGACTGAAAAAACCTGTAGTAGGTCTGCTAACATGTTCCTGGAAACTCAGCAGGTTCCACTGAGGTCAGCTTTTTAAAAAGTAAACAAGGACTTCAACTTTCCTTTGTGCCAGTACATATTTCTTCAGCAATATGCCAGAAACATTTTCTGACACAAATAAAACAAAGATTTTTTGATTTCTTGAGGGACTTGATCTCTTCTCTCATCCACACACACGCCCCACCTCCTGCCCCCACCCTCGCTCTTCCTAATTGCATTTTGAGCCATATCAGGCAGGAAAATTTTAAGCCATTTAAACACTGATTACTGTTAAGGTTTTGTCTGTGTTCTTAATTGAAAACTTATACCATAACAGTAAAAAAAAAAAAACAAAAAAACACAAAATAACCAAACAAACAAAACCAAAAAAAAACCCAAAACAAACAACAAAAAAAACCCACATTTGTAGGTTTTCTAATCTATGCTGAGTGATTCTATCAATATCATTTATTAAACAAGTCATATCATATGCAAACTTACATCATTTTGTTTGGAACTGACATTAGGCTATGAAATTAGAGTTATTTGCTTCTTTTTGTTCTTCTACCTCAGCAACTTCTTCCATTGCTTGAGTCTTTCCTATATTCCAAATATATTGAAAAACGTGTTGAAGGGTTCAGCTGATTCCTAGAGTAACTCATCTAAATGCTGGTATATGAAGGGATTGTGTTTGTCACTGCTGAAAAATCTACCTTTAATAGCTGCTATTTAGTATTTTCTTTTATTTTTTTTTCACATTTTCATTGGAACATAAGTCATATTACTCTGAGCATATAATATGACTACTTCTTTCAGTGACTGCAGGACAGAAATATGTCCAGTGTGCTTTAGCATTGGGATTTTCCTAACTTCCTACGGTTTTTGTGCATTTCTCCCAATCCTAATATATCTAAAATTGTCATTTGTATAATCTATGACCCTAGACAACCACTGATGTTCTTTTCTTTCCATTTTGTGGTTTGTTTGGGTTTTTTTATTATTATTATTCATAACTTCTAATTTATATTAATAACTTTGAACATCCTCCTTTTTTTTTTTTTTCCTGAACTGTTTTATATGATTCTGCAATAATTATTGGGATTTTCACATTCCCTCTAGATCAAGTTTTGTTTTTTTCCCCATTGTGGTTCTCTCCTTAAACTGCAAGATTGTGACCAGATGACATTTTAAAACCACTTTCCAATTTGCATTAGCAATTGTTTGTTTAATTTTTTTTATTCCATCTGATCTGATTCAACTACTTTTGAGATGCAGTTTTGCCATACAAAGCATTTCTTTTCATTTGTCGATTTTGCCTAAGTAGGTTAAACTCAATATTTTAATGTCTCCATTATGCAGATTTTTCTGTAGGACTACCACTGAAGTGTATTTTCCTCTTCTAAATGAGACATTCTGCACAATGACAAGGGCAGCTGATGCTCTCCTTCCCTTCAGTTAGAAGTAGGTTTGGGTCTACCATTTGCAGCCGCCAACTGATTGCCAAAGCCTGTTGCTGAACCAAAGGTCTCTGAAAGTTCAGCCATAGCAAGCAATTGTGGTTAGCTCCAGGGCTGCCCCAATGGAAATTTACAATCTCCATTTCCTTTCCATTTGGTATGTGAAAGCACAGGCCAATTTCATAAACCTGGATGCCAGCTCAACTTAGTACCTACAAATTTCAGCAGCAAAGCTGACTCTAAATTAAATTTTATGAATAATTAGAAATATTTGAATATGTTTCTGCCAATGTCAGAATTTCAGTTCTTATTCTTGCAAGTATTGAACCACCTTCAACATCCATGTATTAGCTGCTAGTAGGTTTAAATTATTTTCGTGAGGATCTGCGCACCTACTGGAAAGTGCTTAAGGACTTGAAAATCAAAGGTGGTTGAAAATTATAGCCGTGTGAGTGCCTCTGTTTAGATCGAACTATTCTTTTCTTGTGGGCTGTATAAAATAAACAACTTGATTAGCTTAACTTGACTGTGTGAAGAATGTAGTTATTGTTGAAAAAGAACTCCTTTTGAAGAAAGGAATTTTAACTTCAATTTTGAAAGGTCATTTTAAATGGTCATTTTTGTTGCACCAGAGACTCGTGTTTGGGACATATTTCCATGCAGCTATGACAGGTGTTTCGAAAGACCCAT
The DNA here is from genome assembly GCA_013399695.1 of Formicarius rufipectus. NCBI lineage: Eukaryota > Metazoa > Chordata > Aves > Passeriformes > Formicariidae > Formicarius > Formicarius rufipectus. The sequence continues at coordinate 247,918 of VXAU01003859.1, read as the reverse complement.
TTGGATACTGATTGCCCAACATAGAGCATTTGTCATCCAAATTATGAAAATAACTAATTTTCCCATCTCAGGCAGTTTATCCTAAGCTGGCAACAATATCAGCAGAGCATCTTCAATCCTGACTCCAGGGTCTGCTCTGCTGAGTCCTCCACCTCCCATTCTCTCCTTCATTGCATTTGAGCTAAGCACACAGTTCTTTAACTTTTCTTTATTTGGTCAGTAGATGCTTTTTTAGCTAGTCACTGAAATTTCTAACAAGCTGTGTATCACTTGCCAGAAAAAGTTTTCTGTTTCAATTTATTTTCCCCCATCTCATAAAGGAATAATGTGGTATTGCTCTTCTTAAATTGAAAATAGCATTTCTTTTGTTTATCCTAATGTTCCAACTGTAGTTTGGAGCTTTCATGAACAGAGTCTTTTTCTATTTCGTCTATCTCTAAGCATTTTCTTTAAAATTAAAATTTTCTAAAAATTTACTTTTGCATTTAAAAGGGAACTCGGCATGTGACATTTTGTCACGTAACTGTGCACTGATCATCAATGTTTAATTAAAACCTGTCATTGAGAGATGATGTCCTTCCTAAGGAATGAATTTACTTTAGCAATGAAAGTCTAGAGGGGCAGTTCTCTCCCTGTCACAGATCGACTTAAAAGACCGGAGAGACATGCAGGAAGACAACCAACAGTTCTGTGCATATTTATGGACTTGTTGTGCATGTGGTAAGTACTCTCCTGACAGCTAGTGTTAAATCCAATCAATCATCACTTAAATACATCACTGTGTATATTCACCTCACTCCTTCATTAGCATTCATTAGCAATTAATCAACACAGCAGTAGTCTCTGGAAAGATCAACAATCCATAAGGTACATTTACATTAAAGATGAGCAAGTGAACATTTGTTCCACTTCAGCTAAGTCTTGTGTATTGTCATTTCTTCAAGGAGTGAAAGACATCGATCAAGCAAATGATTGATTGATTGATAGATCTAGCATGCCATCTATTGCCTCTGGAGACCATTTTTCTTCAAACCGGTGTAGGACAGTAGTTTTGCTCCGTAAAAACTTTCGGACTTCAGTTTCACAGTATGTGTTTTACCATACTGGTTAAAAGCATCTTCCTGCCTTAAATCCACTGACTTTTGAGACAAACTATGTTGCTGAATCTCTTTCATTTTGTAAAATGGACCACATTCTAAAGTATGGAGATCCAGACATACTCTTTTAACATCAGACATGAAATTGCATCTGTTTTGCTGATTCATTTCTTCAGCCAAGACAATTAATTGGTAGCATTTCTGAGGCAAAATAGGAAGGAAAAAATAGTATACTAAAGCATATAAAAAATACAGCTCTACTTTTTTGTTCTATTACATTAAGGAATAATAAATCTTTGTACTTTCAGAGACTTTTACAACCCTGTACAAAATTAACTAAACTAAATTTAATTGAAGTAGTTGTTCAGCTCTACTTCTGACATAAATATATACTGATAATGATATCTTTAGTGTTTATCTTAAGTACTCTTCAGATTTTATAGCAGTTAAGTTATAGTCATTTTAATTTGATTGGTTTTGTTTGTAATAGAAAATATGTATTTCAAAATAAAGGCCTTTTTAACTTAGATGCAGAAATTAATGTAAAAAATAATTTATCACCTTATATTCCAAGACATTCAGTGAAATTAAAAATACATTCAAAGTACATTAATAAAAATACCAAGGTGCTGAGACACTAAGTAAACATGTATTTCTTCAGTAATTCTTTTGCTTTCATGAAACCACATTTAGCTGCTATCACTGTGTTGTTAGCATGATGAAATATCCAGTATCTAATAAACATTCAGTGCTATGTGAATATGAAAATTTCCTTTTTAATACACCAATTATGGGTTTGACTTGCTGCTTTATATGCTTCAATATATCTCATTATTTGTTTCATGATTTCTTTTTAATTACCTTCAAATACAAGTGTTATCTCTTTCTTAACTACAACTTCATGTGTCTTTGGAGAGAATAACTGGGTGTAGATCCTCACTGTCACTTGCCTCAGAATTACTAAGCCTTTCTTATACCAATATTTCAATGCAGAAGTTTGCTAAGAATTGAATAACCCCAAAGTGAAGTACTGTGAATGTGCTTAAAGAGTGATTTATGTCTTCCATATATAGTGTGGGGATGGGAAGAGAAACATTTGTTTTCCATATTGCAGAAATGGAGAGTAGTATCGTCATTCTATTCAATGAACAATTTTGATGTTCTGTTTCATTATGATTTAAAATGAACACTTCCCTATTTGAAAGTCTTCATCTCCTTAGTAGAACTATTTAGACCCTGAAGGGTCACATCAGGGAAATATGTGTTATGGGAAATCCAGTAGGCCATATGTGGTACCTGGATACCTGCAGAACCCTGTCAGAAATAAAGACTTTTCTAAAAAAATATACTGATGTGATCAAAACTCTTAAAACACAATAAAATACTAAGCAGAATTGTGCCAAGGAATTTTAAGCATAGCTAAGACTCCTCACCCTGTCCTCCCTCTCTGCTCAATTACCTTCTCAGAGATGGTTTGGCAGGATTCACACAGGTCAGGGTACCAGGATCCCTAACTAGAGAGATAGAAAACAAAACAACAGTGTGGATTCCTTTATGGCTTTATCTGCCCACTCCTGTGCTACCATCCTTATCTAAAAGCTCTGACCTAGCACAAAGGAAAGTTCTGCTCTTCTTTCCCTGGGCACCCTGTCTTCCGTGCAAGAAAGGCAACTACCTTTGCATTCACAAAATGGTTCTTTAAACTTCATTTTTTTGTACAACCTTGATTCGAGTTTTTCTCCCGTTTAAAAACAATCCCTCAATAGCACATTTTATTTTACACATAAGCAGTGAAATTTGTTAAATCTTTATTTTGCAGAGGGAAACCCAACAGTGATTGTTACTTTTTAAACTCATTTTCTATTTCTAGGAAACTTCTATGAACCATTTTATAGTATGCTGATAGTGCAATGAGTAGAACTTGTATTCAAGACAATTAGACAACCACTAACATAAGGCACTACTGAATTTCTCAACCCCACGGGCAACAGAAATGGTAGAGCAGATTTTAGGGAAATTTTACACATTAGTACATAAACAGTCTGTCAAGAAATCGCACCCTTCAGATGTCTGCCTCTGACAGTCTTCAAGACATTAAAAAAATCATAAATGTGATTTGCAATGGAGACATTTACTAGCCTTAATATACAGAGACTGTCATCACTAGGCAAATCCAGGAATGTCAAGTGAAGATTATTAGAGTCTGAAATACCCATACGGTAGAATGGCGTGTGTGGACGTATGTTACCAAAAAAAATCATAAACTTTTCTACTCAATGACTCGTTTGATCTTTAGCCCATAATCCCTTGTAGTATGGCCTTACATGCTTTGACAATGTGTAGACATAACTGTAAAAAGGAAAAGCAGGGGTCTATGGAAAGGGTCAGTAAAATAAGAAAACTGGAACTTGTGGAATTTAACATGAATTAGTAAAAGGAAGGAAGCATTGCAAAGGAGAAGAAACAGAATTGAAAGAAGGACTTAGAAAAAGACGGAAACGTGACCAAAATAAACAATCTGAAGATGAATAGAGACTGAACCACACCTCGAAAGAAAACAAAGTTTATCTTCACTGCATACTTTGACTGATATGTGACTCCATGGCTTTTCATGTTCAGGTTGATATGTCCAGGTAATAGGTACCCAAAGGTTTGCAGAGTTTTGCTGAGCTGACAGTCTCTGTCCAATATCTGCAGACAGACATTTAAATTACAAGAGTTCCAGGATAAAACAAGAAAAAACATGGCGATGGAGCCTAAATCACACTTCCAGATTGTTCTGTCTCTTGGCTGTGAAGCTGCACTAACTGTGTTGGAATCAGCATATCTGGGACTGACTCTAAGGTCTCAGGAGTCAGTGTTATCAAACTGGTACCTTTCAGGTCATTACAGTCAATAATTCCTTTTTAAGTATGAAAAAGAAAAGAAAACAAAGTGAGATGATTAAAAAGCCAATTAGCAGATCAAAGTATGAGAAGCTAAGTCCTGGAGGGGAAAAAGAATGCCTGTATGGTAATTTAGGCAGTGAGGACGATAATTAGAACAGGATAGTGATAATGGGATAAGCTAGGGATAAAAAACCATAGAGTTGATTGGAAAAGGAGAAGAAAATTAAGGAAAATCTTAATGACTCTTTGAATAAAACAATTAACCATATAAATATTAGAATGAAAACTTGCCTAGAAACCACACTGACCTCTTTGTAAGGAGAACAGTGACCCACAGTTCTCAAAAAATGCATAGTTTTAGCTCTTCTTCCCTTAGAAGTATTTCAGTGTCTCTGATGCAAATAGCTTTTAGGATATTGAGCTGGATATAGAAGATGTAAATGGAGCAGCCAATATACATTAGAGTTGTAAAGGCAGACTTCTCCATCTCATCCTTCCTCCTTATCTTTTTCATAATTTTATCTCCCTTATGTCCCAGCAAAGACCTCAGAGTTTTGGTGTTAAAGTTGGAGTCTTGATTCACTTTCTAATCTTTGTTTTGCTTGACTTCCTTCCAAATTCTTTCTGTGTCTACAGTTCTCACAGCTCTAGCTCTCTGATGGGGTTTGCTCCTGGCCAGAATTTCTGTTGGTCTTTTCTCCCTGTGTTGTGAGCACACAACCCCCTCCTCAGTCCTGTGCCTGCCTGAACTCCTGATCTTATCCCTGCTGTTGTCCGTTTGATCAAAACATGCTACTCAGGGACCTACAACAGATGGGGCAAAGAATGAAGGGAAAGAGAAAACTTTCTTTTTTTGTGAAGTTTCCGAAGACCACCCTTGAGCTTTGGCTCGAAATGCTTCACAGCATTGTGAATCCACAGATTTTTGTGTTCTCCTTCACAAAGTCCTGTGAATCTTTAAACAGAAAGGCCCCTAACAGTTTGCACCCCATGGCTCTGTCAAAGCAACAACATGCTTACATAAATATTGTTTGGCTCTAACCCTTTCCATGTGGCTTATACCACAGGAAGTTCTTTTTTCTTCTAAAGAGACTGAACATGAGTAGGGCTAAGGATGAGTTTTGTCCTGTGCAATATGAATTAGCCTTTTAGAGACAGCTGGGATTCAAGACAGAAGGAAGGGTTTGCAATATAACAAGTAAGAACAGGAAGGAACAAAGCTGGGAAGAAAAATAAATAAATCAGAGGCATAAGTAGAAAAATAAACATCTCCTTTATATTACCCAAGGAACTTCCAAAGCTATATCAATAATGGAATATAACAGTCACTGGACAAAGAACGTGGTCATTAATGCCAGCAATGTATCTTGTCAACAATACAGAAAAAGAAAGGATCTTCTCTGAAGAGCAACTGGTAAAGATGAAATGCCCTTTAAAAGGAAATTCTCCTGACTGAATAATATCAAACAATTTAACTCTTGAGTGTTCACCTATTGCTTTGGTGATAAACAGAGGTAGAAGATGAAGATACTTTACCTCTGTGACCGGAGCAAGCTCTGGGTGGTAACTTTCTATTTCCTAGACAAGCAAAGGGCCTGAAGAAGAGGAACTACAAACTAATACTTGCTATTCTATTTAAAGTATCTCTTACCTCTCTGATGGGTAACTCACTTCATGAAATGGAAAGTTGTAGCTGGACTAGAACAAGGTGATAAATGCCTAGTGTCAGATCAAATACTTCCTGCCTTCTCAACCCACAGTAACTGTGATTGAGAAGATTGTGTCACTGATACTTATTTTTTCTTTCTGAAGGCAACTCTCTTGTCAGGTCTTCCCCTTGTGGAGAGGAGAAGAAAAGGCATATTTCTGAAAGCTACCAGGTCAGGAAAGAAAAGAAAAGAAAGAAATTATCATGTCTAGTCTCTCTTTCACAAACTTCCTATTTACTCCAGGTTAAAACCCACTCATCATCATCATGGTTAGACTTCACGAACAAAGATTTGGGAGGGTTTTACCCACGCTTGCTGCAAGTGCGCTGATGGTTGATAAGGCCAATGTAAGATAGGCAAGTCCGGTTGCAAAAGGCACAGCAGAAACCCTCTGTATTGCTCTTAAAAAGTGATTAATAATAATTCTCAGTCAGTCCTTTGCTATGATGAGTCTGGAAAATAACAGCAAAAGACCTAACAAACACTAGAGGTGGGAGCTTTAAAGGTAGAAAGTGGAAGAAGGGAAGGGGACTGTCTATGTCTGCATAACTGATGGGTTCAATGACCTTTAGCCCCACAAAAGCTAATGTCAGCAAGCTATTCCAGGCATCCAAAAGCCCATCTTCCCTTTTCAAAGGAAAAATATAGTAAGTATGATCCATACAGTCATAACATCTCTACTATTCTATAAATTCACACCTTAGTTGGAAGCACACAGTAAGATGTGTCAGGGTTTGGAGTTGCTCTGGTTAAGTATTTCTGTAGAAGATACATGGTTTCAGATCTTGGACTTCAGACTTATTTTCCACTCCAAGAAAACCTGAGACATTCTGCCATTACATGACATCACATGTCCCATAACAGATTTACTTAACATACAGTGGTGTTGTTTATGGGACTTAACATTTTTGTTCTTTCCCATTGACTTTGTATTTATATCAGTTTTAGCCATCTTTAAACTAGACATTTAGCTTAATCTACTTATCTAGCCCTTTCCTACAATGAAAAAATTAAGTATGTCCAAGGATGATTCATCCTATCTTACAAGAAATTACTGTATGGAAAATCATGTGCTCGGTACTTGTATACCACAGTAATGTTGGTTTTTGGGGAATGGAAGGAAGTATGGAAACAACATATTCCTTTCCACAAACAACTTCACACAAACAACTCCTTTCCAGGGTTTGGCATGGAACTCTACTTTTCTTGGGCAAATTTACATGTGAAACATCAGCACCTGATCATTGACCTTTTTTGACAAAGGACGAAATCTCAGAATTGTTCTCTGTGATATTGATATTTTTGCTCTTTTTAGATTTTCCTCTTTATCTACACCTCTGCTTTTTCTTTATCTACATTTTTCTTTTATATTTGCATGCGCTTCTAGTGTATTCTGGTAACTCACTTATAATTTGTATCCCATGTGTTTCCAGCCCTTTAAAAACACTTTATTTCCTGAGATAATTACCACCGATGTGACACCTTTACATTGATTTAGTTTCCTTTCCCCCCCTTCCTTTGCCTGGAAATGTGGAAAACTGCAGTAGAGTTTTGCCCCTGTGACATCAACATGATCAAGATTTCTCTAGTTTTCTCAGTATGGTCCATGGAGACAAAATTTGGATCTTTCCCTCAGAGCTGCAACTAATCAAACAGGGCTTGCTTTTGGCAATTTGCAATACTAACTTTCTTGCTTTTATTTTTTCTTATGAAAAATCTTGAAATCCGCTAATAATGCACAGAAACTATCCATTTTTTTTTCCCAGAAACTTGTGGTGGTTTGATTCATCCCCTCCATAAGGTTATATTTCCTTCATGCAGATTCTGCAATGCTGAGTCATTGCCTCTCAGAACTTTCAGAGAGAAGGGGTTGTAGTGAATGTTGACCCTCCCCCAGTCTTGTTTGTCTAACACAGCAGTTTGCATGCATTGAGTAAAAAACTGAGACCTCCAGCATTTAAAAAACGGGATACAGACTTAAGCTGAAAACCAAACTTCAAGTCTTTTTCCTGCTGTGATGGGGCTTTATTTCATTACTTTGTTTGTGCATTTATTTTTGGAGAATGATGAGCTGTCCATTGTTTTACTTCATTATGGAAACTGAACTATTGTTGAGGAGGCCTACAGTGTGGGATGGGCTCTTATTTGGTTTCCTAAAAGAAAACAAAATTAATTAAACTATAACTCTTTCTCCTTGGTTTATGGCTTAAAAGATAGTGCCTTTTTATTGTTATGCATTCTCTAGTAATTATTACCACTTGTAGTATAATGCAGACTAGAAACTGTGCCTTTAACAGGACAGAGATGTTCAGTTCATATCCCTCAGTTATTTTATCTTCCTATTATAGTGAAGCTGTGATCTAAGTGCCCTTGGCATGACAGACAAATATATCACAAACAATACCTTAAAAGTGGAACAGTACAAATCAGCTTTGCTTAACAGCAGTAAGACAGGCGTTTTTCATTTTGCAGCCCTAGATGCATTAGGCTGTGTTAAAATCCACATTGCTCAGACAAACCCAGATCACCACCTGGTCTGAGTCAGTCTGTATATCTGATTACTGAATTGGAAGATCCTGTGGAAACTGTGTTAGAGCCTGAGAAAAAGTGTTAATTGTTTTTTATTGGGCCTGATGGCACAGAAAATGATTGATTTTCCCAGGACCTTTAGGTCTGTAGTACTGGAAATGACAGCTGTCAGGGCTGGCCCTGGTTCTGCCCACCAGTATGGTTCAGCCAACTGCACTTTGTTTTCTGAAATCCTTAATGTTAACCTGGCTTATGTTTTCATCAAAATTTCAGGGAATATTGTTTTTATGTGAAGTTATTCTTAGTTCTTAAGTCTTGTAGAGAAACATATTGAAAGCAACACTTCATGCAAAGCCCTTAAATTCATACTTGAAAACCTGATTGAGCAGATTTTGCATCAAAAGACAAAATCTGCCTACACTTAAAAGCACACAAGTTTAAGTCTAATCTTAAAAGTAAGGAATTGCTAAGTGAGGTTTGAACACCTTAAAGCTATGTATTTGTTTGGGAGAATGATAATGCCATGTAGAATGGGCTTCTCAAGTGTGAAGCTAAAGAGATTAATTCTCTTTATTCTGTCCACTGCCAACAGCACAGAAAAAAAATAAGATTTTGGGTCAAAGAAAAACAGCTGCAAGAAAGAGACACAGCCTTTCAAAAATTTGTTGTAACTTCAGAATATAAGTACATAAATAATTAGCCAAATAGCTTGCAATTATAATGTTAAAACTGCATGTGTATTTCAAGGCAATTGCAGATGAAAGTGGAATAATCTTATTCAATGCAGTGAAACCCCTGAAGAGACACAAAACTTTAAAATGTATGATTCACTGTACTCACTATGAAATGACTAAAATTTATATGAGATCAAATAATATAGAATGGCATGCAACTGTTCATATACTCAAACACATGATACTGTTATGTTAAATCAGTGCTTAGGAAAGATTTCATACATTCATTATTTAAAAAGTTAAAATAAAGCAATACTACTAATATATTGCCCTGAAATATGTTAAATTTTACTATTATTAAAATGTCTTTGTATCTGGATGATTTTTTTTAAAATAATTGCTATTGCACTATCATATTTTTATTATTAAACTCCTAGTTTATTACGACATTTTTCTTATTTTTTGCCAGATAATAAATATCTGCTGTGTTTCTTCATTTTTCTTTTCTCTTCTGAGTGTGAAAAGGATTTTAATTTCATATATGAAACAAAAGTTTAAGATGTCATGTACTCTTAAAAGGACTAATAATTGCAAGCTAGCATGAGAAGCAAATTATTACAGATAAATGTGTTAGTAATTCTTATTTAAGACATATCTTTAAAAAATAAAACTTACAGGAAAAAAAACCCCTCAGTAGACCTAATGACACGAAAGAATGATAATTCCTTAATTCTGGACTGTCGCTGAAGAGTATCCATGGGCGTTTCATGAAGCTTTCATAGGGTGTTTTGAGGGGGGCAGTCTTCAATGGTTTGTGTCTGAAACTATTTCTTAATGCTTCATTTAACTAATTCTGCCAAATTTATGTGAGCTGCAGTGGATTCCTCATAGACTCCAGCAAGTTTTGATCAGGCTTGTCCATGACATCACATGTAGAATAATATTCCATATTTCAATGAAATAATGTGTTATAATTATAGTGGATAATTTATTTCATAAAACTGTTAAATTTGCAGAAGTCTTAAGCACCTTTTTTATCTTTTTTTTTTTTTTTTTAACTTTCTTCATGCTATGCCAGACCCTTCCACGCAGTTAGGGCCGACCTCTGTATTTCTAAGAAATTTCTTAACAGAATTAATTTGTTTTACTCGAGTCTTCTTACAACTTAATTGCTAAAAATCAGTTCTAAATTATACCTGATTTATACCATTTAGTTTTTCAGTCTTCTGATACTTGTGCTTTATTATCAAAACACTACCTGTCTCATCTAGTCTCATTCTAATGATCTTTGCACATTTTCTCAGGTAATGACAAAGCTAAGCCACCTCCTTGTATTGAAATGTACCTACATTTAGAAAACAGTTTCATGTCCTTTCTGCTAATTCTATGAGTTGGTTTTTAAAAGAAGAGAATTGAGATGTTTTTATTGATGTTTTCATTTTTTTCCCTCTGAAAAATTGATTTCAATGTGCAGTCCTACTTAAAAATCAATGACACAGCCTGACTCAGGGTTTGACACTGAAAATCTGTACTATTCTCAGTGGACATGAGTTTCATAAGCTTAGAATCTGAAGATATATTATACAAAAGGCAGAAATTTGCCCCTGGGGTAAAATGTCAACTGAGTTCCTGTGTATCTTAACAAAGCAATCCAATTGGCACTGTTCAAATACAGAAGGTGCTTATATCCAGGTAAAATCCATGTGTGTATGTATGTAGGTTTGGAAATAATATTTATCAGATCCCAAAAACATTGGTCTATGAATGAGTTCTATACTTGTTTACAATTTAAATTCAATTTAACTGTGACATCACTCCCTATCATTGTCTCATGGTGATAGTAGAAAATTTGGAAGTTAACAAAAGAAGACTGATAAGCTATGAGTAATTAAAAATAGGATTTAATTAAGGATACAGAGAAAATTGAATAGGTGGCCTGATACAGAAATGTGATGGGTGGGTTTTGAGTTCCCTGAGATCCTGCATCCATCTTCAGATAGGAGTAGCTGGGGTAGGAAAGACTGAAAAAAAGGGAAATAACAAGGTTTATGGTGAATTTTGATCAGCTTATGGAAAATATCATGTGATGACTCTGAAAGTTCTTTTCTATTTTACATTTCCATATCTTTCCCTGAGCCCTGCAAAACACGAATGACATTTAAATTAAATTTCAAGGTATCTCTAATTTAAAATTATGAAATTCAAAAGCAATAAATACTAATATTTTTCTATCTTGAGCATATTTGGCTTCAAGGAACTGTTGCTAAAGTTTTGCTGAAAGAAATTTTTATGCCAAAAATGTAGTTACTCTGAAATAAGTTGGCTGTTGGGATTAATTGTAAATTGGTTTTTTTTTTACATCTTGGAGCAGCTACAACATCTTGCTTGTCAGGGTTTACATCACTATTGTGGTTTTTATACTTTCTTTGAAGTATCTTCTTTAAGGCCATCCCCAAAAAAAAGTATTTGACTAGAATGATTTTAGATATTATCCATGGTGCTCAGGCCTTCTTCTTAGCTAAGAAACAATTGTTCACAATCATATGTTCTTGTTGAAAGCCTCACAGGTCTGTGGATAGACTCACAGGTCTCATTAAATTATCAATATAAAGTGCAATTCAAAGATAGTACTAAGAATATTGTTTTATGAATGTCAAGAATTGAATATACTGACACAGATTGAGTACAGGAGACAAGTTTGACTGGATAGCTGCCATCTAGATGGCACAGATCTTCCGGAAAGCAGATAGCTTTCCATAATCAGCAAACATCAAAACTTGAGTTGGTCCTCTATGATAAAACCACCTTCTGCAAAGGATCTTTGATGTTCTGTGTGGTTTTGACAGCTTTCATATACAAGACAATGGAAAGAGTAGGAGGATCCAATACTTCCAAGGCTCCAATGGCTTATTGTGAGAGCAACTCCATTCTTAGGGAGACAACATTAAGGAACAGAAAGAGAAACATCAGCCACTACTGTTTATACTCAATGCAGGGAATGAAAAGTCTGAATCCTTGTGTCCTTTCCGTGAACCAGGTTGCTGGTTAGATCACATCAGGGTGACTTTTACAGTTTGCTTCCTTTCTAAAATAGGGATATTTTTATTTTCTTCCTTCAACAAGCATTTAAAGATTGAATCAGATTATGCTTCTGAAGTGATTTGTAGCATTCAAGTGAAAGTTATAACATGAAAATGCATTGTGTTTAAGTAGAAGGAGATAAATACAAAGTACAAAATAACACTACTGTAATTTATTGTTATAATTTGCATCAATATTTTGAAAATGTTATTTAAAATATTTATGGGACACAGAAAATGTCATACTATGGACAAAAGGGAAAAAAAAAGGACAATGAAAAGTTAGAACAAATGATGGAACCATGATGACAAATGAGGAAAAATACAAATAGTTACAGAAAAGCATCAGTTATAAGTTAACAGAAGACTGAATCACTACAGTGTGTATAAATTTGGTGCAACAATGATTTTGATGAGTCTTTATCACATCTCTGTGATATAAAGTATGAAATAAAATAAAAAAAGACATGGTACCAAAGATAAGTCAGTCTACGTTATGCTATTAATGAAGAATAAGGAACAGCATGGAAATTGATAAATCTTGGAGGATAGGAAAATGACAACTTTGTGTTCATCTTTAATAACCTGAGATTTATCACTCCCTTTGCCTGTTGAAGCTATATGCAATTTTTCTGTTGTCTGGTAACTCAAGTTATTATACAAAGCAAAAGAGGCAGATATGCAGCAAAGATGGAACTGAAGAGGAGAATGAAGATAAAATATCCCAGAGATGACCACCATGACCATGTTACTTCTAATATGCCAGTCCTCATATTAGCTGCATTCCTTTACATGAACCTTATTTGGACTTGACTAAAATAGGCACCCGGATTTTCAAACACTAATAATAGGCCTGCTCCCTCAAGAGAAGCTCATTCTCAAGAAAGTCTGGTAACACATTTGTCTGGTGAATAATGGACAGTGTATTCCTTGTTACTGTACAAGGCATCACCCATCTTCATGAGTTTTATCAGTTATTTTGGATGATATGTGAGACTTAGGCTGGATGTGCAAACACAAATCACTGTCATGGGAGCATTTCTCCACAGTGTGTCTATGGGAGTGTCTTAATTTCTCTCACGATCTT
>VXAU01003859.1:190017-234822 GCA_013399695.1 Formicarius rufipectus | reverse complement strand
TTTTTTTTCTTTTCCCATTTCTTGTATGATAACCTGACTGGAATCAGAAGACAGTTGCCATGCAGGACAATATTTACTCAAAATGGGAATACTCTTTCTTCTTAATCTCTTCTGCTATCTCAACTGATACAGGCTTGGCAATTCTCCACCACCAGTCTCAGCACAGCTTTTCATTCTGTTTATCCATTGGAAAAAAAAAATCAGAATTTTCCTCCCCAAAATTTCTGCTTCTTCACTTTAATTTATCGCCTTTTTTTTTTTTTTTTTTATTTTTTTTTTTTTACCAAGGGTTCCAAATCCATGCATTATAGAGGCTTTTCGGCAGACATCTCCAGGTCCAGAATAGGCATTCTATTGCACCATTCAGATCACTTTGCTTAACTTCAGATTTCAGAAATGTGTGTGCTCAGCTATGGATACTGTGCTCACAGTTCCAAACATCTCTTGTGGATTATTTCTTTACACTTTGAAGTTAGTACTGCCATCTATGTGAACGTATGAATGCGTATACAATGTCCACAGATGTTCAGTTGCCAGATGCTCAAAATTAGTCTTCAGACTTCAGTTTACAGTTTCTGAGGTACATTCCGAAATAGGCTATGAAATAAAAATTAGAATATAGAGAGTGTTGAATTATCCTGACTCCACAGCAATCTCCACACATTACTTTAAATTTGGAAGGCACCACATGTGCCTTGATGTAAATGGCATTGATGTAAAATAGCAAAGTCACAAATCCCTCGCCTACCCATCCAGATATTTAGCCATCAAAATGCTGAGTAAATGAGATAATGCATTCAGAGGATCATCAGTAGTATCTATTACTTGGTATAAATATCTGTGGAAACAAAAACTGTTGAACTGCCTGAATTGGTGTATCCTTGATCAGAGTGGAAGATTACCATCTCCCCAGGACTGTATAGTATTGACAGGGCTATAGAGAAGGTGAATGTGGACAGGCTGCCCAGTGAATCTGTGAATTCCCTGTTACTGGAGAACTCAAAAATAAGACTGGACAGGGCCCTGGGCAGCCAGGTGCAGCCATGATACTGGCCCTGCTACAAGCAAAAGGTAGGATATGAACCTTCAGAGGCAACCACAGATCTCTGTCCCACTGTAAGACCGACACTCACCTTTTGAATACTGGTAACTAGCTGCTGCCATTGTTGCCTCTGGGTTCGGCTGTGATCATCCTACAAATGCTGTGGCGCTGCTGTCTGTCACATTAGCAGGGTCCCATCCTGAGTCCTTGCAGGGATCAGTCACCAACCCTTCCACCAAACCCAGGATGCAGAGAAGCATAAAGATGTGCAGAAATCCAGTGCTAGAACAGGAAAACAAACAAACAAACAAACAAACAAAAAAAACCTGAACCACTATTTTTGTTTCCCACTGGAAACAAATCTGAGCTGTTCTGCTGAATTTCTTTTTGATGGGAACTCAAACTGAGCTGGAACAATTTTGGCCCCAGCTAAATGAAGAAACATCTGGTTCCAGTCCCTGTCTGCAGGGCTGAAGAGACCTAAAGATTTCCAGAGCTGTTACAGATGAGAAGTTATTCCATGTATCCTTTCAGATATGCTTCTTCAGTAATCCACACTTGAATGAAGAGAGGTTTATGGGGGCCACTATAAGCATAGTTTGATTGACTGTCTATTATTGCTGTAGCACACCAAACCCATTTTCCCACTTAATAAAACCCCTCATCCTACTTTTTGAGAATCTTCCTTTGCCCTGCTTACCTTACTGCAATTTACAGTTTCACAGATAGCATAAAGGTGATCATATTTGATGTATCCTTCCATTTTCATGCACCCCTCCCCTTGCCCTGCAGCCCCCTTTTCTAAAACTGCTAGTAGAACATTTCCTTTATTCTAAGACACAATTATTTATAATCAATTAATAAGCATTGCTGAGGTTTTTGTTTGCCTGAAGCATCATTTCCTATTCATTTTTTGCATCTGAACTATTCAGCAGTGCCTTTTGGTTCTTGCTGAAAATACTCTTGAGAAGCCATGCTTATCATCCAAGAAGCATCCAACAGCAAAGCATGTGCATTTATAAAAAGATTATCACTTTAGTGCTAACTTTGATTGCCAGTTTCTACACTTAAAATGAAAATGAAGCTGGTGGTAAAGCCACATTGCTAGATATCTGAATTCATTACACTGAATTTCCTTTCTTTCCTTCAATTCCCTCAAGTGGCATAGATTAATTTATAGAGTGTATGTGTTTTTAACATCTGCAAAGTTCTCATCTGAATTGATGTAATGAGAATAAAACTTGAAGCAGCCATTTTGTGGGTTGTACAAATATTATTCCTCTTAATGATTTTTGCACACCTGTATTTTTGAATGCCATTTTGGGAAGTGGGAGTGGTATGGGGTAATTAGAGAAGTTACTTTACTGACACAGTAGGAGACATATAATTGCACAAGCCATAGAGCATAAAGAAGTCACATTGAATGTGAGAACTGATTTTCCAGAGAGATTTGTGGGGAGACATTTTGAATCCACAAAATTTTTCCTCCAATAAATGACTCGAAATACTTGTTCCTCTGAACACCTGATTCACATTAACAATTGGTTGCTTAGACGCACAAGCACTGTGATTTGTGTCCAAAAGTTGGGTTTGTACACAGATTTTCCTCATTAAAATGAGAATTACGTGTTTTGAAATTTCTATCCTAAAATGCCTATAACCAAAATCCAGTGTTTTTGAAAACAAATTTAATACATCCCAGTCTGGTCATTTCATCATTTCTTTATGTCTTTAAACAAACTGGGAGCAAGTTAATAGTTTGTTCTTTTCTTCCTTTGATCACCTGTCAAAATGACAGCAACGCCAACCTGTCTAATGATTTCTGGCTATCACTGACTTAACCAGAAGCAAATACCAGGCTCGGTAGATCACATAGTGATTTAACTTCACATTCTTCAAATTCCCCAATCTATTTTCAGATGGTTAAAATTAGAGAGAAAGAGCTTGTTCTCTGTAGAAGATGCTGTAGAGTTCAAAGAGAAGCGTTATAAAAATTGTTAGTGAATCACAGAGTAATTCAGGTTGGAAGGGACCTCTGAAGGTCACTTTGTTCCATCTCCTCAAAGCAGGGCTGACATCACAGTTGCATCAGGTTGCTTGGGATACTGTCTGGTCAGGTTGCTTGGGATACAGTTTAGTCACGTTTTGAAAATTTCCGAGGACATCTCCACCATGTCTCTGGACAGCCTGCTATTTTTCTTAACCACCCTTATTATGGGATAGTTTTTGTTTAACATCCAGATGCAATTCTCTTGCAAAAAAGTGCAACTACTTCTTTTTGCCTTCACTGTGAGACTCTGAGAAAAGTCTGACTTCATCTCCTCTGTAAACACCCATTAGGTGGTGGAAGATGATAATTAGACCCATCCTTTGCCTTGTCTTGCCTAGATCACACAAATTCTCCTTCTTTCCTCATACACCATGTGCTCCAGCTTCCAGCCATCTTTGTGACACTCTGCTTGACTTCTGCTTATGGATGTTTCTTGGACTAAGAGGTTAAAAACTGGAGACAGTGCTGCTTGCAATTGTTGAACAGAGGAGAACAATCATTTCCCTTGACCTGGCACCAGAAAAGACAACTAATGCAACCCTGGATGTGGTAAGACTCTGCTGCCTCGAGGGCTCATTGCTGACTAGTATTCAACCTGCTGCCTACCAAGACCAGCAGACCACTCTCTGCAAAGTTGTTGCCTAAACATGCAGCTCCTAAAGTGGAGTGCTGCATGGGGTTATTCTGTCTTAGGGGGATGATTTTGCCTTTGGCTTTGTTGAAGCTGTGTTCCTCATTACCCACTGCTTCAGTGTATTTCTAACTCTTGTCCAGTTTGATGTTGTCCACAAGCTTGATTGATACCATACACGACACTGGAAAAGGTGTTCAACAGTATCAGCTCCTGTATCAAATTCCATTGCAAATGTTTGCATGTCAGACTCTGAATTGTTGCTAAAGATATTTCCGACCCACTTTTTCACATATCTCCCCAGTAATCTTTGCTCCTTGAAGAGGATCTGTTGGAAAGACAAGACAAAGCCCTGCTGTGACACCTGCATTGCAACCAGATGCTGATCCATGGGTTGCCTTTGCTTCTGCCCAGGTATTTCCCTTTGACCAGTATGACTGCTCAAGTCCTTGTTCCTGCTTCCTTCTCTTCTCTAGAGATCTGGAGTCAACAAGAGTGTTTCCCTTGGCAGTTCTGAATCCCTTAGACCTTATAATCTTGATCTCACTGAAAGGTTGGACACTCCAGCTTATATGAGATTTTATCAATGACAATAAAAGATACATCATCAGTAATTTTTATCCTATTAACAACAGCATTTTTAGCACATAGATGCTGTCTTAAAATAAATCAGTTAGTGTAATATTTCCTGTGCAGCTCAATAAGGTGCAAAATGCATATTATTTTAATAAGGCTCAAACATCTTTTTTGTTAGTTCTGTCTACTGTGTATTTTACCCGTAGTTCAGTAACATTAGTAGTACCTTAAATGAGTAATTAGATAAAAGAATGTTTCATTATAGCTATAAAATGAGGCAAGTTCCTTTTCACAATCACATGTCTCATGTGATACAGAAATCACTGGGATGTAGGGTAGACTCCTTTATTTAAAACCAGACAAGCCCTGATTGCTCTGCTGGGCACAGCACTGAGGAGCATACTGAAAGGGCCAGTCCTGCCCTGATAGAAAAAACAGCCCTTTGCTGATATGTGCATTTGTCTTTGTTACTGTGAGATCATTTATGGATAAAGTAGACCCCTCAGATGTATTCCACCTGTAAATTCCCCAAGTCACAAAACAGGCATTTAGTGTTGAGAAAAGTACTTTAGTTTGCATATCACTAAATCTGCCAAGGGCTGCAAAAATTGCTTACAGCTCTGCTCCTTCTGAAAGGGTAGAGGCAAACACCAGCAATGAGGTTTGCTGAGCCTCATCCAGGCTGTGGTGACTCAGGAAAGACTTTCATCAAATCTACCCATCCTTCCTCCAACACCAGATGCACAGGGACCCTGTGCTGCACCGGATCATTTGATGTCCCATGATGTATCTCCTCACCCCAGGGCACAAGGGTAAGCCAAAGGCTGAGGTCTGCTGGTGGCAGGGGTGTAACACCAGCTCTGGAATGGTGCCTGTTGTGCCACACTGCAGGCAACCACTCTGTGTTCTCTGCCTTGCTCCCTGCTAAGGGATTTTCACAGGGAAAATTGCTTTTACTGAAATGCAAAGGAAATTTTTGTGGGGAAATGTTCTATTTTTAACCAGACTGGGTCCTTCCTTACCAACTCATCAGAGAGACCCTCAGCCACCTACACCTGTGCTAGGGCAGATTAAAAGGGTGTGATTTTAATCTAATAGCACTTTTTCAATTACTTTCTGTAGCAGTAAATGACAGTTGGACTACAGCATGTTCCTCTCAAGAGATCTTACTTAAATTACATTCATGTATCATATATCATCTCTTCAATTTATCTTGAGATTCAAAAACTACATCAGCAATTGTGTCATTTAACCAAATCAAATTATTTTCCCTAGATTTGGAGCAAGAGACACTTTTAAGCTGATGCAAAATGAAAAACAAAACAAAACAAAACAAATTAGACTGTAAATTTGGCTTTCAATGATTAAACTAAATTCCTTATACAATGTCAATAAATATATACTAGTAATCTGAATGAGCATATGAGAAGTTACACTCCTATATTGAACTCAGGAGTTTGATTTGTCTCATCATTCAGAATGTAGGCCTTTTTAATGAGTTTTGGGAGGCTCATTTAGACTATTCTCTTACAAATACTTTTTGCTCTTTCAAAGTCATCTAGCCTTCCCTTTTTCTGTTTTATCTTGATTTAATATACGATAATAATTCCACTCTCAATCTTTCAAATATCAGTATACATAAAATAATTATCTGAGACTCTTCATGCCACCTTTAAAAATATTCATATTTCCCATCTGTTATTAAGTGCTTTAATCATTTTCTTTTCTTCTTGTGGTTATTGCAAACCTGCCATTGAGTTCCATGGTACACAGATATTGTTTGACATGGGATAATTTTGATGATGAGTTGGGATTGATATAATTACTCCTCTTACTTCTTTTACAAATACAAACAATGAAACAATAGAAAACTTATATATGCATATTGATCCCGTGTGAGGAGCTAGCTAAGTTGTTAGGGTACCATAAGGGATGTTGCCACAATGCAGTGAACAGTGAACTAGAACTCAACAGGATGCTGTGCAGTCATATTGCACTGCTCTGAAACCATAGAAATCTTGTTTAAGTCTATGTAGGGCCTTTTTTCTATGCTGTACAGGGATGCTGGTGTCCTTGAACCTTGCAAAAATTGGACTGACAAAAGCTTAGAATTATTGCCTTTGGCTTGGCCCTTGTGGAGATTTTACTGTAAAAAAATGTTCTACTTAAAAAGCTCTACTAAAATTGAGAAAATATATATTTATGTCCAATGAATCCTAATAGTAGGGATGGATCTGCAGGGATTGTCTATACTTTCAGACAGCAGAATGAAGACAGCTGAGTAGTACATCACATTTTCTAGCCACTCTTCAAGGAAATATGTGTCTCCTAATGCATATGGACCAAGGTCCTTCCCTCCCCTTCATGGTACAGATCCCACTCACCTCATTCCAGCCATGCTGCTCTCAGTAATTATCCCGCACTACACTTGTGTCATTTCACCACAGATAGTTGGAAAATGGAGGACAAAAAAGCTAAAACACTAGCTTTTGAAACAGTGAGTGAAATCCTGGTTTCTCTGTCTGTTTTCCTTTTCACACAAGTATGTAACTAACAGACCCAGAAATATCACACCTCTTCCTTTGGCTTTTTTTCCAACCCACTGAACATTTCTTTACTTCCTGCAAAGTAGGAGGGCTGGTGCATGTTGCCACACACCACTGAACATCATCAGTGGTGCTCATGTTGGGACTGACCTCTCTCCTGTGCTCTAAGCTGAAGCCTTGGACAAATGGGAAGAAAAGGGGTGACTCTTCCATCAGGGTAATTGAGAGTCATATCTGCTGAGAATTCTTTGAGGATGACTCATTTCTAAATCCAGTGAGGGCAGAACAGGGAGTGAGATGTGTGGCTACTCAGTACCATTGAGGGTCAAGAGCTCCAACTTCTCTTGGGGCAAGTTCAGACAATTTCAGTTGCAAACCAGAGATTTTATAGAGGCTTTGGTCTTCCCAGAAACGAGCCAGAGCTGGGCAAAAGGTTTGAGTACCACATTTTTATCCTATTTAGGGGTTTAAATGTGATGTGAGCACTGTGACCTCCATGGATCTAACTCCAACTCCTTATGGACAGGGTCTGAATGAACAGTAAATCCATAAATCGAAGAAATTAAGTTTTTGAAAGGAAATTTATTCTGTACATTCCTACAGTTAAAAGGAATCCTAATGTTCTCTTTTGGATTTTCTCTTTTCTGCCATAATAAAAGCTTTTATGATGTCATAACAACATGGAATAGTTTCAGTGGGAGGAATACCTCACATATCATGGGGTGCTGCTGGACTAATCTAGACCAGTGCTCTTAGGTAGCTGGACTTAAGTAGAAGCCATTTAATGTGGTCTTTGCTTTTATTCATAGAGACATCTGCAACAAAGAACAGATAGTAAAAAGCAGTGATTCGTTCAAGTTAGACCAGGGATGTACATCTTTCATGTTTCCTCGTCTACACTGCTTTATGGGCTATACATTTTCTGCCTTTCTCTTTCCACGTTTTGTCTCCCACCATTTACATGCCACTGTAGGCAATGTGCCAGATTGCCACTTAAAACATGAAAAATCAGAAAAGGGGAGAGACACAAATAAAAGGTAGGCCCACAGCACTCATGTCTCTGTGTCCTTTCCTGACAAGCAGCACTTCCATTTGTGTTGGGATGCCAGTTCTATCAAACTTCTGACTTGTATCAATTTTTAGCAGCATGGATAATTTATTGCATCTAGGATGATAGAAAACCAGCTTTATACATCATTCAGCTTGCAAAAGATGTGTAGCTTCAGTTCCTTAATGGTGTCATTTTGGCTGAATGCTATTAACAGATTACCCCTGCCTAGGGCAGTGGAGCATGTGCAGCAGAAAGATAACCTTGTGTTCGTAATTTAATATTAACTGTTTTCTCCATAGTACCTCTTTCCAGTACATTAACAACAAACCAATATGGCCTTGTCCCCTGCGGTCGTATTCTTCAGCAAAAAATGGATTACATGATAGCAAGTTCCTGAAGATTTCCAATGAAGTATTACAAATCACTCAACGTCTGCTCTGCAGAAATGAAAAATAAACAGGCTTAGATTCAATCAAATTTAATTCCTCCAATTTAGCTTTACCGCACTTCAAAGGATGCTCTTATTAATGTCTTGGTGAAAAAATGTAACAGTAATTTTTCCCCCCTTCTAATACTGAAAGCCTCCAGTTGTGTTCAACATACAGTGAGATCAAGAAAATTTTTCCTTTTTTTTTTCCTTTATTTTTTTTTTGTGAATACTCTGACACAGTTTGATATAAAAGTGTAAGCCATTTACAGAAAACTCTTTATGGAATTTTTATCCTATTCCATTCCCGGGAGCTAAATTTATATCCTGCATTAGCTATCATAGCACTAGAGTATTAGTCTTCTTGCAAGCAGTTTAGGGCAGTCTGAGGGCCCTATCACTCTCTACCACTCACATACACAGGCATTATGGGTTTATCTCATCTTCTGCAGCAAGTACTAGGCCCAATTCATTCCTTTAGGCTACTTTACTAATAACTTATTCCTTATCAGGGCCTCTCCACCTCAGCTTGTGATCAAAGACCCAATTAATGGAATGGAGAAAGGTGAAGCATTCAAATAATGGAGACAGCTGTTTTTCTCTGTTAGAGAAAATCCATTTGTATTGTTATCACAAGCTCCAAGTTCTGCAGCTCCTGCTTAATTCAGTCTCCCTCTATTTCTGCTGGTGATAAAAAAGTCACAATAAACTCAGAAGAGAATGGCAGAAATATCACCGTGTTTCAACTCAGCCTGGGTGTTATCAACTTGAAAGTGAAAATACAAGTAGATAAGGAGAGGAAATGTCCAACAAAGACCATATCAAATTTTCAAAAAACGTACTTTCATGCTGCATTCTTCAGTTGCCTTTCTGAATGTTTTCCAGATCCCAGTATACACTCCCTGTGTTGGCTTCTTAAATCAGAGAAGCAGAGGGTGTGGGTTCCACCTCAATTGAAAGGTAATTAAAGAGGAAGAGGAATCATTGGCTGGCATGAACACTGTCAGTGACTTGCAGCTTCTTCTGAGTCTCTGTGTCCAGGAGCCCACAGCTAAGCTGGGTGTTTATATCACCATCACCAGTGGATGAGGTTAGTTTCTTTATCTGATAGTAAAAGGTTGTGCCATGCTCAAGCCTGGTGTTAAACCTTCTCCTCAACTGCCTCCTAAGTGTAAATCTGCACAGACTCTTGCTAATGGACTTACACATTCTGTGACTGCAGCTCATTTCATAGCTGTGTAAAGGCCACAACACCATTCTCTTCCTCATGCCTTTGTAATCACACTGTCACGCTGTCACATAAGGAATATACATGGGCAAAACACTGTGAGCATAATTAATTGAACTACAGAACACTTGCAGGTTTAAAGTACAACAGTGAAAACCAATTACTCGTTCTTAAAAATGACACAATGCAAAAGGAAGATGGAGGGGGCACCTACTGGAAATGCTCTGAATGTGCAAGTGTGGAATGAAAACCTTGCTCCATTTTGCA
This sequence comes from Formicarius rufipectus, assembly GCA_013399695.1. Classification (NCBI taxonomy): domain Eukaryota; kingdom Metazoa; phylum Chordata; class Aves; order Passeriformes; family Formicariidae; genus Formicarius; species Formicarius rufipectus. The sequence continues at coordinate 225,004 of VXAU01003859.1, read as the reverse complement.
GCAGTTGTTATTATTTTTCTTGTATGCAAAGCAAGTGTTGTTTAGGGAATGCTAGACTATTCACATACTGGTGGGGAGAATGGTTTGGGGTGGGATCGATTACTTCGAAAACCTTTGGATCTGGTGCTGCAGAAATGAGAACTGAAGAACGCTGCATTTCAATTCCCCACTGAGTGTGGACAATGAGCACAATAAACAGGCACAAAGCTACAGTGTATGCGATGAGTTAAGACAGCAAAGCTTTTCCCAGGCTGATTGTTCACAGGAGATCACAGAATCTGTGTTAGGCTGAATAAGGAGAAACGCATTATGCATTTGCATGTATGATGAACATTTTAAAAAAGGACTGTGTGGAAACAAAGAATGATTCATAATAAACATGGAATGGTGAACATTTCAGACCCAGCTGTCTTCACAGACACTAAATATTACCATTTTAACATAAAAATTTCACATTTGATATCGAGTAGGCCAGATGAATAATATTATTTGCTTGCACATCAGGAGTTTCCTCATCCTCCCACCCTGTTATTAATCCCATATCCAACAAATAAAAAAAAAAAAGTTGCACTCAAAATAATATCATGCGCAAAATCTACAGCTATCAATAATTTCCCACTGGAATAGTAAAATGTGTGGATTCAAACATAATTTTATGTACGTCTGTGAAATGGGAAATACAAAGAATGATGAAAACCAGCATTAAGGTCTTTCACCAGCAATAAATTCATAATTCTGCTCCACCTGTAGACATAGCTGACACAATGTACTAGAAGGGAACGCAGCTGTGAACTTTTTTTTTTCCTATACTTCAACAGCCTCTGTACAATGAAACCAGTATTGAGGAATTATTCAGGGGTCTGAGAAAAATGTTAATAAAAGTGTACTCCTCATAAAGGCAAACCAGAATAATATTTAAAATGTATTGGGCAGCCTTAGGGTGGTCTTGTAAGATGTGAAGTGACTTAAGGGTGGTTTCTTGCATTGGTCTCTCTAGATAATAAAACACTAATGGCAATCCATGGCACTGAATGGCACAATTGTAAATTAAAATTATGCAACCTGCCTCTAGGTCCCACCCCAGCTCCCTGAAAATAAATAATCAATATGCCTGCTAAAGGAACAATCCTTTCAAGGAAGTTCCAGGGGAGCAAAAGACCTGAACAATTTTCCAATAGCCAGCTATACTGGATTCTGATTTCTTTGTGGAGGGTCAGGTAGATGATCTAGAAGTCTAGAAGAGAAGAAATACTCCTCTGCTCTCAGTTATAGCACTGCATCTGTGGGCTTCAGAAAGAATCTTACTCATGACAGTAGATGAGCTTCTCTCTACCTTGAATATCTACAAATATTTGTGTAGTCTTAATACAGTTTTTCTACTTTGGTCAAAAGATTATACTATCTAGCCAATTTCTTTAAAGACTCCTTAAAACAGAATAATTATTACAGTTTATACTAGCTAATGAATTTTCATGAACCCATCTTTGCCCTGTGAAACGTGGTCTTTTTTTCTCTACAGTGCTACAGCATAGCTCAGCAGTGAATTGTGGCTCAGGAAGTGAGATGGCTTGCTCCATTTAGGAGGAGGTCCAGTCTCCTTCTCCAGCATTGCTCAGGAAGGCTGAGTTGAAGGATTGCTACACTCAGATGTACCAGATAAACAAAGATGTTGTCTCTCCTCCAAGGGAGTCTGGAAATAATGCAGCCAAGTTAATGGAGTTACACTTATATACAAGTAATAGCAAGAAAAGACATAAGCCTAGGGTTATATACTCAGATTGGGCAGCCTATTAGCCCAAGCAAAGCCTTCATGAAAACTTCTGATGGGAATTTATTTTCAAAATGCCCATTTGCAATTTTATAGCAACAGCTTTGGCTGGCTTCTGCTCTCATTTCCATTTCTGCAGCTGCAGCAGCCTCTGTGTATTTACAGCAGAGAGCACAATGTGACCTTTGTCTTTTCAAGAATTTGGCTGAGAATGTTGTACAGCTGCAAATGGATCCAGGTGCCGAGGCTGATGGCCAGGAGCAGCTTGAACATCAGTGAAAGTGGCAGCCTTCACACCTGGTCAGCTCCGCTCTCAGTGTCTCTGTGGCAAAGAAAACATGCACTGCCACTACCCTGACTCCTTTTGCCAACCTCTGTGCTCAAGCACGCTCTGAATTCAAGGAAGGCATTATTTTTGTAGAATTGCCCTTCTCTTTCATTTGGAGTATTACACTCAGTGATTTCCATGGGAAGAGTTAAGACATGAAGAGCTAGAGTATAGTTTATATTGAAGAATATTCCCCAGTAGCTTTGATGTTATAAGCTCCTGTTGCTCTCAAATCCAATTTAACTGTACCTTTAGGAAAGTCTTAGTCTGTAAATTATAATCTATAATCTGTAATCTATACAGGAGATGCCTCAGTAAAACCGCAGCATTTGATAAACATTGCAATTTATCATTGGTTGGCTGGTACCACTGTATTTGCTCTTCTACAAACAACAAATTATTCAAGTCACTAATATTGTACTTGGGTGAGACTCTAAACTTTCAAGCCTCCTTGTAATTCAACATATGAAATTAAATCCCAAAGTCCATCTATGAAAAAACAGCATATCCATAATTTATGAACTTCCCCATGAACTTACAAACTGTGCTCAGCTTTTTCTTTGAATTTCAAGAAGATGTAATCAAAAAGCCAAGACTAAACAAAAAGGTCTGTTGTTGGTAAGTTATAGGTGCATTGAGAGTTTTGAAAGGGAGTGTTGGGATTACCATAAGAATTATAGGCATGGGCCTGATAAATGGAGTTCAGGGGTTTACAGCTGGATTCTTTCCTCTTTCTTTGCACTGCTGCTTACAACTGGTCCATGAGGAATAAAAGTAAGGCAGATTAAGAAAATAAATATCATCTTAAAATATCAAATCTTGAAACAATATTTAGTTCTGTTCTTATAGCTCTTCACAGCTTAATTGCCTACATCAAAAACTCTAAAATCTTTATAGTTGAATGGACATTTGTAAAAATTCAGGAATTTGAATGCTAGTTGGTTAGGTTTTATAATAAAATATCATCCATCTTTCTTAACATAAAGACTCCATCCTGAAAGGCAGAAATCATCCTGGAGGAAGCAAGTGGCCATAGCTCCTATTTAACCCGTCACAGTGGATAGCCTCACACCTTTCTCCACTAGACCTTTGCCAAAGTCTCCAGAAAAACACTATGACTCTCCCAGTGCCACCATCCTCCTTATGGCTGTGATCACAGTCTAAGAGCTGGCTTGTCTCTTAAGAACATGACTTTATGGCTTTTCATTGGGCTCAAATTGGCAGAAGCCTTAGAGTGTTTTGCTTCCTGCCCACAAATGACAGACAAATGAGGTTACACAGGAGCAAGACTCTGCCAGTCCTAGTGCTACTTCCATATTCTTCATTCCCCATAAGGGATTGAAAAGGTGGAGTCTAAGGGCAGGAAAGCGCTGTACCTGAGACAAGGGTTTTACACTGGGAATTCTATAGCCTTTATCAAACACCTGTCATGCAAAATTGATAATGTTTCAGTCTGGCGCTTAAATCCATCCCTATGCCTGTCTTCATTCATCAGCACCTCCTCATCAAGAGGTTTTATGAAATATTCCATTTTTTTCTTCTTTGGGTAATCTTTTTGACTTGTGCTTTTAATATTTAATAATTACCCACACATGATTTAACCCTGCTACAAATGAGATTTCAAGTCAGCATCTGCTCTAACTTCATGTTACTCAGAGACTTTAACTTACTGATGACATACATATGTGACTTGTTTTGCCAAGTCTGCATACTCCAACAGCACGGCTTCAGAAGGAACTTCCACTCCCTCCTTCCTCTCCCTTCCTCACATGTGTTTGTTCACAATGTTTTCAGTCCCTTCCATCAATTCTTTTCTTGTTCAGGCATCAAAAATAGCTTTTTTAATTTGGTAACATATTTTATATCTAGCCCAGCAGTTCTGAGATGGATGATGCTTTTTATTTATTATTATTACTGTTGTCTGAACACCTGAAGATAAGATGGATGCCTCATTCACACAAAATACTGGATAAAATTCTGCTTCCACTGAAATCACTGGAGGTCTCATCGCTGACTCCAGGTAGGACAGGCTTTCCTCACCATCTTGTCACAGGCTGTACAGTGTTGAGTCCTGGTTTTCCGAAACTAACTTTATTTTTATTTCCCTGTTTTGTCTTAATCAAAGCAAGCTATTAAAATAACTCACCAGGGAGCCCTCAATCATAGGGACAATGAAAGGTGAATCTATCTTAAGTGGTAAGAGGAATTTCCCTGGTGTTGCCTATTCACTGCACACAAAGACTGGGGTTTAGGTCCATGCTTTGCATGACTGGTGATATGGCCCATAAAATCAATAAACCAATAAAAATTCAGAAAAAAACCCCTCTTTTCTATCTTAGTCATCAGAAAGGAGAAAGTCTCAAAATTGCTATCACTCTCAGTATCCAAAAGTATCTCCCAAAACACAAGACATGTCAAGTAGTTAATACCTTTTGAACTTTCCTTTGAGCTTTCCTCTGTGGTTAGGGCCCTCTGAGCCTGCCATGTAGCAGCTGACAGTGATTAAGTTTCTGTAAGCACACACAGTTCAAACTGCACTTGGAAAGAGCCGCATTTGGTCATTGTTTACTTAAGTCTGCAGCAACAAATACAGATGCACAGATTTGAATGTACACCTGGCATTAATCAGCTGCTGCTGCTATTTCACAGCTGCCTCCAAGCTAGGCAAAAGGCTGGAGTAGAAATACAATTTCAGAATAACTAGAAATCTTTAAGGGACCCACATGGAGGAGGGGGACCTCCCTTACGACATTTGCTTCCAGCTTGTTTCAACTTTCAGAGGTTTCTTTTTCTGTGTTAAATCCCTCCTTATATGAAGAGATCTACAGTTTTTCAGTATATATATGTATGTATGTGTATATACATGCTTTCAGAAACTACACAGATCCTGCTTAAAACTGGAAAGAACACACACGCCAGGGCTCAAGGAGACCTGAAAAGGCACGATCAGTAACACTGCAGTGCCGTTCACCTTTCCTAACCCATTTTGGAAGGTTTCCAGTGCTGGAAGTGTAATACTGCCTCCATCAATCAAGCCTAGGTACAACAGACGAGAGAGGGTTAAAAAAAAGTTCTAATTCCTAGCATAATCTCATTTGATTTATTTCAATCCTGTTTATTCCTGTTGTTGCTGGGCATGGAGGACAGCTGATTCAGAGGACAGGAGGATGGGAAACCCAGCCCCAGCTGCTGTAGGGAGATGAGTGGGTGCCCCAGCAACTCGTGCGAGGCCATCCATCACCCATCCCCGCGGCACTGTGGCGAGCACCAGCACAGCGTGCTGCTGCCTAAGTGGGTCACTTGTTGCAGGTACACGCTACCTGGGCCAGCAGCATCTTCCCAGCCTGCCTGCCACTGCCAGATGGAGTTTAGGATGTTTGGCTTTCAGCTGTGAGCCCCAGTGGGCATTTCCCACCTTTGCAATGTCTTTCTCTCAGCCATGAAATATTCCTGTGCTGAGTTCAGCAGAAGCACTCTGGCTAAGAAGGTCCTTCCTCCAGGATAGGCCACTTCCTCCTAGAAAATCCTTTTCTTTGGGTATAAAGTAGCCAGTTTGTTTGGTTTTTAAGCTTTCAAAGGTGTTGCAACACCAGGCGTATCTGAGGGGGCAGTGCTGAAGAGTCAGGCTCATTAAGCAGCAGCAGTTGTTGATCATCAGCTGCACGAGGTATGGGTAACATGTAAGGGTGGGGAAACTGGCATTCATCAGTGACAGTTTTTGCTAACGAGGTCTGACATATGTATTTATCTGTTCTCTGATTAGATGGTGAACAATGTGTGAGTTTTAATGAATTTACAATATTTCTGACAATAGCTAGGAAATGAAAACTGAATTTAAAAAGGCAGTAAGAGCAAGAAACACAAGCCAGTTCCTGGAAGTCTTCAGTCTGAGTTTGAAGAGAATAAACTCAGGTCAAGTCAGTCATATTTTGCTTATTGAGCATATTTATCTCATGCATGAATAAGGATAATTTGCCCAGTTGTCTCCATCTAGATTATAATTTGGAGAGATTGAATCTTCCTGATACATAAAAATAGAACTGCTCCTTTGACTTTCATTTTATTATCATTCTAGGCTTTAATTATTTTTTGTGTGTGCTAGAAAGACCTACAACTTTCAAATATTAGAGCAATATATAATTATTGTATAGACAATTTAACACAAGGGGAAATTCCGCATTCATCTTTGCCTCTTAGTGAGTGCCTACATTGCAAGCACCAAATGGACTGCAACATGGTGTGTCGGGTTTGCTAAGCTCCCCGCCAAACACAGCTATGTGCCGGCTAGCTCTCCCCACCCCACTCCCGACAAAAGGAAAAAAAAACTAGTAAAAGGCAAAATTAGTAAAGGAATATATATATATATTTATAGATATCTTATATAGATACAGCTAAATANACGCTTTCCAAGGCGCGGGCCCCTCTCTCGGGGCGAACCCATTCCAGGGCGCCCGGCCCTTCACAAAGAAAAGAGAACTCTCCCCGGGGCTCCCGCCGGCTTCTCCGGGATCGGTTGCGTCACCGCACTGGGCGCCTCGCGGCGCCCGTCTCCGCCACTCCGGATTCGGGGATCTGAACCCGACTCCCTTTCGATCGGCTGAGGGCAACGGAGGCCATCCCATGGTAGATAAATGCAAGTTCACAGAATCACAGAATAGGTAAGGTTGGAAGGGACCACAGTGGGTCCTCTGGTCCAACCTCCCTGCTCAAGAAGGGACGTCCTAGAGCACATTGCACAGGATTGCATTCAGATGGTTCTTGAATATCACCAGTGAGGAAGACTCCACAACCCCTCTGGGCAATCTGTTCCAGTGCTTGGTCACCCACACAGTAAAGTTCTTCCTCATGTTCAGGTGGAAATTTCTGTGAATCAGTTTCTGCCCATTGGCTTTTATCCTATTGCTTGGCAACATGAAAAAGAGCCTGCATCCATCATCTTGACACCCTCCCTTCAGACACTTATATGATGAGGTACCCTCTCAATTGTCTCTTTGTGAGACTGAAGAGTCTCAGTTCTCTCAGCCTATCCTTGTAAGAGGGATGCTTAAGTCCCTAAATCAACTTTGTTTCCCTCCCTTGGACCTATGCCAACTGCTCCATGTCTCTTGTGTCCTGAGGATCCCACAACTAGACACAGCACACCAGACATGACTTCACCAGGGCCTTCCTAATGTACCCCAGGATACCACTGGCCTTCCTGGTGACAAGGGCACACTGCTGGCTCTTGTTGTCCACCTGGACTCTCAGGTCCTCCTCCACAGGGCTGCTTTCCAGCAGGTCAGCCCCCAGCTTGTATTGGTGCCACTTGGCAAATGCACTTGTTAGGTCCTCATCCTAGCTGAGCAGCTCCTGATGCACTGTGAGGGGGGCAGGGGGCTCAGTCCTACTGCTGGAAGGCACCAGAGCCTGCAGGCATTGGTAAGGCCACCAGCCTGGCCACCATGGCAACCATGCCCGCCTCTTCACCACACCAGGGGTTAGCTGACCTTTGCCACTCTCACTGGGCAAGAGGCTGGTGAACCCATTAAAGCACAGCTTGACAGCAGCCTGACCCCCCTGGAGCTGCTGCAAAGGCACTCATCTTCCAGGATGGGCACCTTCCCTGTGGAAGGAGACATATTTGACAGTGAAGACACCATTTCCTCTCTTTAGTGTGTTTTCCCCCCTTTGTCTTCAAAGTCAGGATAATCTCTCCAACCTAGAGGAGGCAGAAACTTCTGTTACAGCAGCAGTGAATTAATGGAGCATGCTGGATATACTTGATGGCTGGGAATATATCCATTTGGTACAGAATATCTTGTATGTTTTTAGATAACAGATGAATGATCTCTGCCATTTTCCAATTACCAGCATAAGAGAAATATGTATGTGTGCCTGTGCACACATTTAATCCCTTTATGCTAGACCTAAGACATAGAGATGATGAAAATGGACTACAAGAGGACTACTGGCATGAGCAGAGCCCAATTCCACTATCATGCTGTGGGACACAGCTTGTCTTATGAACTACATTCTGGAAAGATAAATATACAATACACGTGTGGCTATTTACCTTCACAAAGCCCTCTCTTCTGCAGGGCCTTTTCTATACCAGTGGGTGTGGGGTTTTGCATTGTCTGAAAAACATCTTTACATCTAAACCTAAGGCATTTAAATTGCCTGTTAGTAATTCTTTGGGTTTTTAATTACCCTTTTCTTACCAACAGACACCTTCTCCCTGCTTCATGGAGATGAAGCATGTCCCTCACAAAGAGGCTAAATTTCTGTCTGAGGGTCAGTAAAACATTTGTACTTTACAGATAAGCCCATCTCCTTCTGCATATTTTTATAAATTATTATCTGCATTCATCTGCATGTTGAAATGCTGGTTGGGATTTAAAGCTTGTTCAACATGTTAAGGGCCAATTGCAGTTCACTGATACAACAATCTATTAATTATTAGTATTTGTGACATTGAAATTTAGAGACAAAACCTGATTAATAATTTCACAATTCTTTGTAAGCACTAGGGAAATTAAATGTTCTTCTTAGTGGATACCTATTGATCTAGACATCGCTATTTTATTCAGATATCAATATTCAGATGCATTACTGTCACAGAAGCAGAGTTGGGAAAAATAGATAATTTTAAGCATGAGCCTAAAAGAGCTTATCAGTTATCATAAATCATGGAACAAATTATAGTCTCATGTTCAGAAAATAAGATGCCAAAGACAGCAGGAAAAAAATTAATCATCTCAATTAACTTCAAATATCTGGAATGTGAGTACCTCCATTTGAACTAGTCACACCAAGAGCATTTTATAGTCAAAGGAGGGAAAGTTGGCCTTTTGAGTTTACCAAATCCTCTGATTTTCTTTCGATATTTGCTAATCTGTTTTAGAAATTTGTGTTTCTCTCTGAAGGCCATAAAGGTCTAGATAACCAGTGGCATTTTCACTGCAAACATCTCCTTTTGGCCACAGAAATGTTACTGTTGGAGTTTGCACTAGTTAGTGATCTAAAATGATTCAGAGTATAATGTATAAAAAAGCATCTCTGTGGTCCCTGACCATTTAGGTCTCTGTGCAGAAGCAAACGTAGTAACAAGAAATTTATTGCTGTTGATGTTTTTAAAAATCACTTTTCCTGGTTTAACTGTTCACATGCATTTGGAGTACACTATACCTTTGCCATCATTTTGAACTTTTTCTTAATGCTTAATGTTTATGCTTCATCTAAAGAATTTCAGGCTTGTAAGAGGGTCAGGTTCAGGGCTAGGGTCAGTGAATGCAGTGCATTTTTAAATGCAAAGACTCCGATCAGTGTATTTAAGAGCATCAGTACATCATTTTGCAATCACATATCTCAGAAATAATTTATACAATCAATTAAAGAGCATTATCAAGGGATGATTTGACAACTGTTGCCATGCCAACCAATGAAGCAGAAAGCTCCTCAGCGTTTAAAGGCTGCACCTGGTGATAGATATAGCAGATTTTGAGGACTCAGACAGAATCGCAGATGTCCAAAGGTGTGGAGGGAACATGATTTAAAGCTTGATGTTTTTCCATTTTTACTGGCGAAAGGGTGTTGATGGCATGTTGTTCACTTTCTCATTAAAATTCTGTCATTTTTCACAAAGTGTTCTGCATTCAGGGCTGAAAATTGAAGTGAGAATGCACTTTACAGACTGATAAAATATGATAGCAAAATGGATGATGTTCATTTGCAGGCTGAATTAATTAGGAAAAAAAAAAGAGTTTGTGTCAGTGCGTTTATGAAAAGCCCGTTAATCAAACACAACTTTACCAGCCTTAATGGACACATCTTAAACACTCCTGCATTAATATTTAAAATTCCAGTTAGCAAATGGCTCCTAGTGCATCGCACTACAAAGTAATTAGAATAGGTCATTACAAGAAGGAAACAGTACAAGCTGAAAGTAAATTTTCTGTTTGCAACAACAGGTTGGGCATTGGCTTCTCAGTATTGACATTTGTGCTTACATCTTTACCTCCACAGTAGCTCCACTCTTAATGAAAAAAAAAATAATTCTGCAAAAGGAAAATCTCCTCCTGTCCTCCTATGGCATCTTACACATTCTCACAGCTACAAGAATTAGGGCTAAAACTTCTGGTCCAGGTTAGTTTGAAGGCTGGAGCATCTGTTCTTTCATACTTAGGTTATTATGGTTATACCTGTGGGTCTCAGAATAGAAGTTTCAGCTGTGCAGTAGGATACTGAAGCTCAGGTTACTGTAGTTTCTCTGAGACAATTTCTTATGAAGAATTTGTTGTGGTCTCGGGCACTTATCTTGGATGAGATCCTTTGAAATGCAAATAAAATCATTCGTGTGCAGATACATTAGGGAATAGTTTCTCATAAGAATGGAAGACTTGCATAATACCAAATTCTCATTGTAAATTACTTCCCACAGAAAATCCAGAAGTATCAATGTGAAGCATTTCTGGGATGTTTCTCTTGACCCTAATCCAATGAAAATTGTTGGAGAAGTTTTCTGTGACATAGGTAAACCTACTTCTTTGAATGGTTTTGCTATGTAAAATGCTGAAGCTTGCTTTAAAATCTGTTACACTCCACTGACTTGATCAAGGACACAATTGGCTTTGTAAATTCTTAGTCTTTTACTACTTTTATCACACTGACAAAATCCTATATCTTCACTATTTTTCCACTTGGTAATGATATCAGTTTTCCAAAGTTAGCATCCTGCTTGCAAATTCAAACATGTGAAAATGAGAGATGAAGAAAAACATTCCCCTAAATATACAAATACAAAAAATTGTGTGGAAGAGAGCTCCTGAGTCCCAAGTTGTCCCCTGCTGTCATAGACACTTGCATCACAGCATCCTGCCCCATTTCACAGGGCTGTGGCAGCCCTGCTTTCAGACAGTTTGAGAACCAAACTCCCTTTATGACGTTAAGCATCTATTAATTTCCCATCTTAATTTATTCATGGCTATGTTATGAAACAGGCTATTACATGCATTTTCATGGTCCATCTCCTGCCATCATTGAACCATTCCCTTCAGTGTTCTTTGGTCTTAAAAACTGACCATGAAAACATATTACTTGGTGGAATACACCTGTGGGATATTCACTTGGAAAGAATACCTGACATAATATCAGGAGCTGCAATTATTGTGACACTGAGAATTATCTCTTTCTTTTAGGTTTAGTTTTCATATTTGTACTTTTTTTAAATTTATTTTCATGTTGCAGATGATTATTTGGCAGATTCCTAACCATTTTACAGAAGGTGAAAATTGCTACCATTGGCTAAATAGAAGAACCAACAATAAAACAAACAGGGATAGCAGGTCCAGACTGAAATGTTACTTGTACTGTCTTACTGATTTGGAGAACTTTTGGCACACCAGTCAAGATATTGTTTTGCTTCCTGTGCATAAAAAGTTTGTTACTTATTTGAGAGCCATTGTGTGCTGCATCTTTTGACATTGCAACAACAACAACCTTGGTCATACCAGGGGACTGCTGTCATGGCCTGCCATCTCCCCAGATGCCACAACTCTGAATATAAACAGCAGGACTGAAAGACCCAATCATAATTTATTTTTCTTCTGTCAGATACAGTTCAGTATCTATTTTGTGTTGGGAAATGCAAAGCTATTTCACATACAAAAATAGACTATAAAGAAGCAAATGTAGTGTTTCTTTCAGTAGAAGAAATTAAGAGGCTGTGACTCTTACACAAGCCTGTGTTATAGTATCTCAATTCTTCTCATAGCCAAATGACCTGAGGACTTGGAGTAGGTGAAGAAATACATTTATGTTGATGTGAAAATATTTTAAACAGATGTTATCAATAAATATTAGGTCCTGAGACCATTCATTTTTCTGGGGCTGATTATGGTTCCTGTTTCTGTGAATTATACAAATACTTGCTTTTCTAGGTCAATCCCCTGTCTTCTGCCAGTGCTTCTTTTCATACTCTACCAGAACAAGTCCTGGCATTTCAGAAACCCCCCAAAATGGCTTTGTTCATGTTTTAATGCATTCAGTGAGGTCCCAGATCCTTACTTGCCTTTGAGGGGATGGAAAGCCCCTGGTGATATTAACAGATGTGGGATCTTGCTGCAGTTTGTAGATGCAAGTTCAAGACATGCATCAAAGATCTGGCACAGCCATAAGCAGCTACACATTCATTTAAAAATTTCAGACCATTCCTGCCTCACGAGGAGGCTCTAAACAGTGGGCTTCAGTCTTACTTTTTGTGCTTTCCTAATTTGCAGAAACATGGCTTCTCTGCTGCAAGGTGGCATAGCTTCAGCGGTACAATTGGAAAAATTCCTTTCCAGCACCTTATGGCTTAAAGCTTATGTGCTCTCCACTCCAAGAGAGACTGTTAAGTTTGTCCTCACACAGACTAAAGAAGGAAATTAAATGTCTGTACAGTCATGAAACAGTGAAACAAGGTCTTTAAAGTCACAGTGTCTCCTGTGAGTGTTATGGCATGACTTTGTTGGCAAATATGAGGCATGTTATAAGAACACTTAGTTACCTACTCATTTCTTCCTTAGTGACTTGCTCCTTGGTGGGTTTGATGAATCAAGGAGGCAGCTACCTGCTCTGACTTGATGTTTAGAAAATAACCTGTATGCAGAATGCCAAGCCCATATGGAGTTTCTGTGCCTGTAGGATCAGCTAGCAGCCCAGCACGACCTCTGCGTCCCGGCTTTAAATGTTGGGCTTTCAAGTTCTACATATGTTCTTCTTTGCCAACTTACAACCCTACTGGCCTAAACCACAAGAGCCACTTTCTGGCAGAAAGAGTCTTGGAGTCATCTACAAACATTTTCATGTTGTTTGGGTTCAGGAGAACTGGGGAAACTAAACATCACATTCTCATTGTAAATCAGAACTTGGGTTTAGAAGATGTGTTGACTTCCAGTTGTCTGAAGATCTTTTAGCTCATCTGTCTTGCTTTTGCATTATGGTATAGGAAATGCATCCACATGCTCACATCTCAAGTCAGGGTTCGTGGCAGCTCACACCATTCCAAGTCTGTTACCATATCTAGCTAACATATTCTTTCTTCATTTTATAAACTGCATACCCACAAACAAAATTTTTATCTAGCCCTCAGTTTTAAAAGAGTAGCACTGTGCTTCCCTAGACCAATTATTCAATACACATAAAATACTTTGGAGAAACTAATCTAACAAACCATACATATGCACATATAGAGTCTACTGTTATTTATATTATGTGACAAATTGAGCCAAGTGAAATAACAATCATTAACCAAAAACTTTCAGTTCTGCAACCTAGCACAATAAGCATAATGGCATATCTCAAATAAGTTCTCATCTTGGGCTTGTTTTGTATTTAAAAGCAGCATATGAAAGGATTTAATTAACGTACTTATATCTCATCAGTTTCTGATAATTAATATGAGCTGTAAGGGCTTTATAGATTTCTGGTTTGATAAGTCACTAGCAGCTGAAGTAATAAAGGATATGATGGAAAGAGGGCCTCATAGCTGCCTTGTGTAGTGCACTAAATGATTCAACCCAAAGAATAATAGGGATGGAAATTGCTGTGTTCATTCATGGATAATATATGACAGGAGTAAGGCAAGTAGCAAGTTAGCAGATGACTCAGCCAAGCATCTATGACTGAACAAAGTGTGATTCTAACCTTCTGTCATTGAAAATATATTTAATGGAAACATCATCATTCTGATATATTGCTTGCTAAGATAAGACATGTTTATAGTACAGCTGCCGTGTGACGCTACAATAGGACTAGATTTTGGCACACTTGCTCTTGCTGAATTGTACTTCATCCCAAAATAAATCTACTTCTCCTGGAGGAAGAGGCTATTCAAAAAGAGCAAGTGAGCCAGTGGTCCAGATATTTGGCTGGGGCTAAATATCACCAGACAAGTATAAAGGAACTTATTATTTTTTAATACATAGAGAGAAAGATCTCTATAAACACTGCGGACCACATGTAAGGTCCTTCCTTTGTTATAACTCTTTCAGCCTAAAAGTAGAGCACTAGACAATTTATTTTATTAATTAACAAATATGAATGACCACATGCCTCAGATGCAGATCAGAGAAGCGCGTTGCTGAATGCATGGATTAAAGTTAGTTGCCTTTTCCCTGTGTCTGGGAGAGCTCAGTTTGTAACATTTTTATTGACAGGACCACTCAGGTGTTCAGAAGTAGAATAGAGCACGAATTCTGGAGTGTTGTATTAAAGTGAAACTTGCTGATGGGAGGGGGAGTAGGATAAAAATGAAGCATGATAATCTCTAGAGCACATTATACATGTATGCTGGTCAGGGATGGCTTGAAGCAACTCTGCAGTACTGTGCAGCAGTGCCCTGCCAACAGAATTCATGCTGAAAACATATGTTCTTCTGCTCAAACCAGCTTTCACTACATCTGGAAACCAAGACTTAGAGGGGGAGGGGGAAAAAAAAAGCAGCAGCACATGTAATTCTCTTCTAAGAGAAACCATTCATTTGTTCATGAAAGAAATATTTCTCCTTGTATCGCCAGCAGAAATTCTCATAAGGTTCTGGAATGGATATTTAAAAGCTGGGCTAGGAAAGCAAATTAAAAAGAAAATAGGTAGGAGGAGGGAATATAGGGTAATGGAAGACGTTTATGACTTTTTTTATGAAGTAAAGTCTTGATATCAAGAGCAGTCTTATTAAGCAAAAAGTGGAAAACTTGGCAAAAACATTGTTTAAAATGACTGCAAGACTTGTAAAAACCCCAGAATAACTCTGTTTTTCAGTCAGAAGCCTGGGAAACATAAAACAGATGTTTTGCCCAGCCTCACTTACTCAGCCAGATCTCTCCTTGCTAGGCAGGCAGCTGTACCACATGTCTTTTCTGAGAAAGAAACAGTGCTCTCCTTTGGCACTTCTGCGTCATTCTCACTGACCAGCCAGACACTGTCGTCAGATAAAGACAGCTTCTGTCGTCTTTCCCACTACCTAAGTCTGCCGGATGTCCTCAAGACTAAGCAGCTCTTTGCTTTGAAAAAATAGATGAATTAGGTACAAATTTTGGCAAGCTTTGGCTCCTCAGGCAATTGCCGGGGCCATCGAAGTCAGAAAGTCCTTCTTGCTGTAATGGGCGGTGGCAGCAGAGTTCTCAGTTTGCACCCTGAACAATGCACACATTATTAGAGCTAACAGCAGTACACGTAATAATATAGCCTTGAGACTGCAGCTTGGGAATGCCACAACAGCAGATTGTTTTGGTTTTGTTCATGGGAGAAAGTATGATGAGTAGCAGGAAAATCATTTGAGCAGAGGCTGAGCTCTCTCTACTGGATTGCTTAAGAGGGGAGGGGTGAGATCAGAGACTTCTGTCTCCAAGTGACATCTGGGGGAATTTTAAAGCATTATGTTGACCTCTGGGTCCTCTATTTTATAGAATCATAGAATCAAAGGATCATAGAATTGTTTGGATTGGAAGTAGACCTTAAAGATTATTTTGTTCCACTCTCCCTGCAGTGAGCAGGGACACCTTCAACTAGACTAGTTTGCTCAGAGCTCCATCCAACCCAGCCTTGAACACCTGCAGAAATGGGGCATCCACAATTTCCCTGGGCAACCTGTTCCAGTGCCTCACATTCTTCCCAGTAAAGAATTTTTATCTCGTATCTAATTTAAAGCTACTCTCTTTCAATATGAACCCAACCCCCTTTGTTCTGTCACTACATACTCTTATAAATTGTCTTGCCCCATCTTTCCTGTACTTTTCAGGTACTGGAAGGCCACAATTAGGTCACTACAAAACCTCCTCTTTTTCAGGCTGAAGAATCATAATTTTCTCAGCCTTCCTTTTTAGGAGAGGTGCTCCAACCCTCTGATCAACTTGGTGGCCCAACTCTGAACTTGCTCCAACAGTCACAGAGTCACAGACTATGCCGAGTTGGAAAGGACCCACAAGCAACATTGAGTCCAGCTCCTGGCCCTGCACAGGACCATCCCCAAGAGTCACACCATGTGCCTGAGAGTATTGTCCAAATGCTTCTTGAACTCTGTCAGGCTTGGTGGTGTGACCACTTCCCTGGGGAGCCTGCTCCAGTGCCCAACCACCCTCTGGGTGAAGCCCTTTTTCTAATATCCAGCATAACTCTCCCCTGACATAACTTCAGGCCATTCCCTCGGGTTCTGTCACTGGTCACCACAGAGAGTAGATCTCTGGCCCCTCCTCTTCCTCTCATGAGGAAGTTGTAACTGCAATGAGGTCTCCCCTCAGTATCCTCTTCTCCAGTCTGAGCAGACCAAGTGCCCTGAGTTGCTCCTCATATGGCTTCCCCCTAAGGCCCTTCACTATCTTTGTTGCCCTCTTTTGGATGATCTCTAATAGCTTAATATCTTTCTTATATTACAGTGACCAAAACTGCACACAATAGTCAAGGTGAATGTCCTTCCTGTGTGGGAACCCCAGAGCTGGATGCAGTTCTCAAGATGGGGTCTCACAAGAGTGGAGTAGAGGGGCAGAATCATCTCCCTCAGCCTTCTGGTCATTCCTCTTTTGGTGCAGCCCAGGGCACAGCTGTTTTTCTGGCTGCAAGTGCACATTGCTGGCTTGTGTTCAACCTCTCATCCAGGAGCACCTCCAAGTCCTTCTTGACAGGATTGCTCTGTTCATCCCCCAGCCTGTATTGGTACTGGAGTTTGCCCCAATACAGGTGCAGCACCTAGTGCTTGATCTTGTTAAACCACAGGAGGCATTTAGGTGTTTCCTTACCCTCAGGGCATATGATGCCTCAAAGTCAATGTTTCGGGGTGTTCAGCTCACTGGCTGGGTGATGGGAACAAAAATGTGCTTAGGCAAAGATGAATATTTCACTTGAGATTCATCACCTCCTCTCTTCAATCCCCTAACAAACAGTAGGGGGTGGTGGGGCTCCTCATCCCTATTGTCATATGAAAGTTCTTGTTTAAGCATCTTGCTCTTGACAAGCTGTGTCTGTGAATCCCCAGTGCTCTTCAGCATCTGGGATTTAGCATACAGTCTGTCTGGGGATACTTCCTTGGAAAAATGCATGGTTATTTCATGTAGGCAGATTGCTGCCTTTCATCTGGATATCTGTGGGTACCCTTTCTAGCCATAAAGCTTGGTAAAGGGAGGGAAATATCAGAATCTGGTCCTAAAAATCTACAAAGTAAATATCAAGTTAGGCTGTGCCTCTAGTCTCAAGTTACTGTTTTAAGGTTGCATTTACATCAGAAAGCTTCCCTTGGTGAATAACTGATGATTGCATTTCAGTTGACCAAGTAAAACATTATTATTTTGAAACTGAGATGGGAATCTTAATAGATAACCAAGGTAATGGTACTATCACCACAACAAAGAACAATCTGATTACCTAAAATGATCTGAATACAATTTATAAATCATTATGGAAGGACAGATATCAAGAGTTTAGGAAACTCCTAAATTCACAGGAAGTAGAGGGAGTTAGATCTCCGTCAGTCTCTTAAAATTACTAATGAATAAAAGGAGGTTCATCTTGTAGTGGAAGGGGAGGCTTCTATACTGCATCAGATTAACAAGGCACTCTAATATGCTTTTAACAACATAATCATACTAAGCAAGATTTGAGAATACTGAGGTATTCTAACTATATGAAAGGGAAATAATATAGCAAACTGGAGACTATTCAGTCACTCCTTGGAAGGCAATTTTTTATAAGAAAGATGAAACAGTAAAATCTTTTTTTCTGTTTTGATCCTAACAGTAGAGAAGGAGATGTTGAGAATGTAAAGGTAAAACACAATTTGTGTGAGAATGAACATGAAATGACAACGTTTATGTTTGTCATAAAGAGAATGAAAAAAATGAAATGCAATAAAGTAAACCTGTAACTGCAAAAAATTGATAGGCAATGTCTTGTGGAAGGCACTTGAAGGAAAAGATGAAACAATTTGGAAGCTTCTTAAATAATCAGAGCAAGGAAACAGCTATAGAAAGATACAAAATCAGCAAAACCATGAGGTCTTCATTGATCTCCCACCAAGAGGAAATGTAGGAAGTAAACAGTAGATGAGATTATTGAAGGTGGGTATAAAAGAAGAACTCAAGCATGTAAGAATAGAGGCATCAAGGACAAGAGGAAATCACCATATATTTCTAGCAAGGAAAGGTTGGTGGAGTGGGAAATACTACAAATGGTCAATGTGTTTAATTTTTTTTTCTTCTATTATCCCTACAGCAGTGATCACATGGTTAATACAATTAATTCCATGGACAAAAGGCCATAATAAAGAAAGAGCAAACCAGAGAGGAATTAGGTAGGCTCACCTTTACAACTGGCTGAGCTTCCTTGGCTGACTTGAGTACACCTCTGACTTGTCAGCAGTTATCACTGTTGCCTTGCCGGGAGCAGCTGGGTTACCAGGAGCCTGGAAGAGATCAAGAAAAAGGAAGGGGCAATGAAAAAACAGAGAAAGTAGAGTCAGAGATGTCATCTTAAACACAGTCTGAAAAATTCTTCACAAATAAGCAAACAAACTTCTTGGAAGGAACTGAAAGGTGAAAAGGTTAATAACACAGATTTGATCTATCAAGTACAAATAATTTGAAATAAAGGGAGAAGCAGTGGATAGCAGCTAGCTTTGCTTTAATCAGGTTTTGACATGGCTTACATTCCCACAAGAAAGCAGTACAATCTACAGGCTGTTTGCAGGCAGCTCTGGTACCTGTGCCCACAGGTCAGTTGGCAAAGATTTGCTCTCAGATTGAATGGATACCTTGGACAGGATGATGCTGGATGCTAAAGTCAGTTTTGCCCAATGCTATCACTATCTGGATGACAGGAAAGAAGACATGGTAGATAAGTCAGCAGATGAATCTGCTGGGAGGAGCTGCAAGTACATTGCAGGAGTGCGTTAGAATTCAAAGTGCCCTTGGAAACCAGTGAAATGGCCTGGAAAACACACAAGATGAATTTCCACAGTGAAAATGCAAGGTGCTGCACTTTGACAGGATTGATCACAAATCTGAGGTTGCTGAGAACAAAATTAAACAAAGCTGTGTCATGAAAAAGGCAAACATTTTTTGGGGTGTATAAAAAGCGGAGTTGAAGAGAGAGACCTGAAGAAATACTATGTATTTTTACCTCAGCTGTGGCTGTAATTTGAAATGGATGTGGACAAATTTGAGATGTCCAAAGGAAAGTAACAAGAGGTCTAAGAAAGCATGACCTTGGAGGAAATAGAGAAGGAATTAGCTTGGTGTGGTCTCAAGAAAAACAGATGGGGGAGGGGATGGTTAACAGCCTTTTAGTACATAAAGGCTGCTGTGAAGAGGAAAGGCATAACCTGCCCTCTGTATCTACAGGGGATAGGTCAAGAAGCAGTGGAGTTCAGCTGCTGCAAAGGAAGTGTATAAAAATTTTCAGAGGCATTAGGGAAAACTTTCTAATGGTACAATTAGGGAAGCACTAGAGTAGATTGCCTGGGGAAGTCGTGGAGTCTCCACCACTGGCGGTCTCAGCAATTTAGGCTAACATCTGTCAGAAACAACACACTTATAACCGACCTGGCTGGGGGCCAGGGAAATGACTACATGACCTTCTGAAGTCCCTTCCAGACCTGTTTTTCTCTGGTTCTAATCATTCAGGAGCCTCCCTCCCTGACAATGCTATGTATTTTTGGTTTGAACCATTTGATGTGCTGTTTGATTACTACCCTAGTTTCTTTGCATCCCTCTGCATCGAGCTGTGTCCCTGCAGATAATTCGTAGTTTACCTGAAAGAGAAATAACGTTTCTCTTCGGGTTCCCCCAGCAAATGTTAGGGATGCATTGTCAGTCACATTGTGTCTCAGTGTTTTCAGAAGTTTAAATTTAGGCACTTTTCAGGACAGCCCCACATTCTAAACGCAGTGGCATGAGAGAGGAGAGCTGCTGGAACCTAAACCACATGAAAGAGCAAGGAGAAGAGCTACAGCTCAGTGAGCTGCTATGCTCTACACAGGGAGATGAGACAGAGTTCTTACAACTTTCCTTCTCTGAAAGACAGAAATAACTAATTTCCCACTGACAAAGGAGAACTGGAGTATCCAGACACAGATCTGCCTTCTCTCCCTAGCCCACCCCAAGGCCAATGCTCAGAGATACCACTCAGAACAGGCAGTGGTTACCTGGGAATACCTGAGCACAGCCTGAATCATGGAGACCGTCAGGGTCAGATCTGCACCCTGTTTGGTTTCCCAGACCTGGGAAAATACAGTCAAGGGAATCTGACAAACAAAACACAAAGTGGAGGAGTAGGGGAAGAGGTAAAGACAAATTTTAATATTGACCCTGTGACTTGTATGATCCCAAATTCAGTTTACTAGACTTTCCAGTATCCTCATAAGACATACCAAACACTGACAACATTCTCAGAAATAATCGGCTTTTGAAGTGCTTAGACAATAGCTGACCCTACAGAAAAGACAGCTGTTAAGCTGACCATTTCCTTTAATGTTATATTTTTTTAGCTGAGTTGAAAGTGCTCTGTCGAGGTGGACAGAGCACAGAAACCTATCTCCATCAGCACTCCTCTTCTGTGATATAGAGTAAGAATGCCAGCTCTCATCTCTTCCCCAGAAACCTCAGCACTGAGTTTGCCTTCCTTTTCATCTGGTGTTGGCTCATGGCACAGAAACACCTGCAGTCAGAGACAGCAGCAGAGAGAAGGACTTCAGTGTCCAAGCTTGCGTATAAAGGAAGGGAGGAGCAGTGTTCACATATATATGAACTCAGAAATCTTTGGAGAGCCAGGGCCTCTGTGAAGGCCATAAACCCAGGGGAAAGAGAACGGATGGCTGACAGTGACCTCCCCCTCTAAGATGTTGTCAAACAGATCACCTCTCCTAGGATTTTACTTTTCCACTGTGTCTGTCCTCCTTTCATCTCTGCTGCCACAATTTGCCCTCAGTCAGTTCTTTTGCTAGCTTTAAAATCATCATTCTATATTCCACATTCATCTTACCTCTCGCAGCCTCTGCTCAGAGCAAGCATTCACAGTTGTCAGCTCATCAAAGGAAGAGCTTGAGCTTTCTGAACTTCCTGGTGTCCTCAGAACACAAAATTCCAAAATAATGTCATCTAACTCCTCAGGCAAACTCTTTGGTGGAGAGAGACTGTGATAAACCATGTTTATATGCAAAAAGAAATTGCTGTTCTTGGTTGGCTCTGAACTGGCTTGGCGGTCAGTGGTGTATGACTCCTACTCCAGTGGAGTTTTAGTTTGCTTAACAGAACAGCAAGCAGGTCTGAACACTGTCCTGGGCAACCAGTGCTAGGTGGCCCTGCTTGAGCAGAGGGCTTGGACCTGATCAGCTTCAGGTCAACTTCAACCATTATGTGATTCTGTGCCTCTTTTAATTCCTGAGCCTGCATCTCCTGAAATAGTCTGTTTCCTGACTGATATTTCAAGTTGCTCTCTGACATTGCACATTAGACAGGTCAAATAACAAACAATTGAGTGCAAACTCTAGTAAAATCATATGAGTCATATGAAGAGCATCTTAGAGAGCTGAGGTTGTTTAGTCCTCAGGAAAGGAGGCTCAGGGGAGGCCTTCAACTCTCACTCTCTTCAGGTACCCAAAAGGAGGTTGTAGGACGGTGGGAGTTGGTGTCTTCTTCCAGCCTACTGGTGTCAGGACAAGAGGACGTGGCCTCAACTTGCATTAGGGGAGGTTCAGGTGGAACATCAGGAAGAATTTCTTCACAGAAGCATTGAAACAGACTGCCCAGGGAGGTGGTACAGTCACGGTGCCTGGAGGTGTTCAGAAAACTGGACATGGCACTAAGTGCTGTAGTTTAGTTGACAGGGTGGTGGTCAAAGGTTGCAATCAATGAACTTAGAGGTCTTTTCAAAGCTAAATGATTGATTCTGTGATTCTGTGAAAACATTGCAGCCCCAATACCAGGTTTGACTATTGAATTTGCTACATGTAACTGCTGAGTCAATTCTCCAAAAATGCTGAACACTAGATCTGCTCCACTCTCCTGTAAGGCATACCAATTTCTTGATAAGCAAATTCATTTTAGAAAATATAAAGCATTTAGAAGAGGAGAGTTTCAAACTGCAGAGTGTTTTCAGACTTGGTGACAGCAAAGCTGCCAGTCGTGATGCCATCCCACACATGCAACTATGAATTACAAAGACAAGAGGCAGTCACACAGAAAATGGTGTCTGTGCCTTACTCAAAACCTGCTGTTGTCCTGGTGGCATCAATGTTTTATTTAGGTCACTTTATAGAAAGGACAAATTAAGCCCCAGGACAGAATTACATCCTTTGACTGTGGGCAGAATCTGTTCTCATGCTGGAGTAAATGGTAATGGCTTTAGTTTGTTGAACAACATGATCTTGTTGTTGTACACTTGAGTGTATTGCAGTGGAAATCAGGATTTGATCTTTTAATAGAAACAAATAACTAAAAGTCTTTATGATATTTCCTAAAGTTTCACTTTCTCAAACAAACAAGTAAACATGAGTGGGGATAATAATTTTTTCCCCCTCGTTTTACTGATCTACCCTCAAAGATCTCTATCAGGTTATACTGATTCGTCAATAAAGATTTTCATTTGCAATAAGGTCTTCTTGGAACCATTAGAAGGAATCTGCTACAGAATTTCTCTAATAGTACAAAACGCTTCCAGTAGAAAAAGTTGCCCAGGGAAAAGAGTTTGTTATAAACTTGACCAGCCAATACGTAACTGATGTTATGTCCCATTCTAGCTATACAATACCAGTTAATTGAAGTATATAAATGCAGGTATCTTTTCTCTCCTTATTTTATTATTGTATTCATCTATGCAGTTTAATCCCAGTTTTAAGGAGTTTTATGTCCCTTTTCTTTATACATTCAAATGTATAGCTTCACTTGCCAGAATAAACAATATATCACACCCTATGCAGCTGAAATCATTGTCCTGCTCCCATCACAGCAAGTCTGTGTAATTCTGTGTTTCTGAAAATACTTTCAGGAAAATCTGTGAAAAACATCAGCCATGTTAGGAGATTTTCAAACCATATGTTTTGAAGACGAGTCTCTTAGCCCCTGTGTGAGCTCAAGGCAACGTCTTGATGGTCAAAATCACCCTATGAAACAAGCTTGAAACTCTTGTGATTTAGTGCACTATTGAGACATGTGGTTAATATGAGAATTTACTGTGAGAGTAGCCAATTTTCATGGATTGATCATAATCTCCACCCCCTTGCCCAGTGTCTACATGGTGCCTCTCTGCTTTCTCCTCCAGACGTTATCAGTGGTACCAGCTGCCTTCTCACCAGCAAATTGTGAACAACAGGAACAACTTCTTTCATAGTTTAGGGACTGCTCAAAAGCATAGCTTGTTTTCCCAGAAAAGCAAGCAAATACTTTTTTCCTCAGGTTTTGCTGTTAAGCCTATGGCAAAGAAAATCAACTGTCAGCCCAGATTTTATGTCTGTGCTCCTCTACTTGCTCAAGAGCAACAGTAGGAAATTTGCTAACTGTCTTCCTCTCAGGTGATATTTGCAGGTGTGTCCTTGCTTCCACAGGGCAGTAAAAGCATTATTTGTTACAAATATATAAGTAATGGCACTTCCTGAAACAGAGCTATAGTGAATTATCCAAGAAAACATTTGTGACTTTTAATTTTTGTTAATGAATTGAGGGTCATCAAACCTTGAATCTACCTGTAGGAAGAAGTCTGTGTTTTGTTGAGTCTCATTTGAACAATGACTTTAAGTACCAGGAACAGTAAGCAATTGCTCACATTGCATCTTTTCAAAACAACATGGGTTATAATCTTCAGATGACCCCTATTTCAAATGTGAACTAATTTATACTCTTGAAAGACAAAAATACAAATATTTAAATCAGAACCAAAATGTTATGCAATTACTTTTTTTTTTTTTTAATGAGAATGGGCAGAAATTTTGTTTGGGCAATTGTTTGCAGTAAAATGTTTGATATTTTTAAATACTTGTGGCTTCAGTTCAAACGCAGAAAAAAAAACAAACCCTTGTAGATGACACAAGAAGATGAAAGAGAAAATTAAATGGAAATGTTGTTATGAGAATACAATCCTATGTGATTTTTTCAGTGTTTGCTGCTATCCCAGTGTGAACTGCAGATGAGATAACTTAAAGCCATGTACAAGAGATATATCCAAACCCTATTGATTTTTATTATGCCTTTTGTCTGTCACTCACAAAGTCCTCTCTTTTTTAGAGACAGCATACTTTTTAATGCTACAACTTCCATCAGTGAACTCCAGTTAGATATCTCGTCTTAATCACTCTAATTATTTACAGGGAAATTTTTTCTTAATCTTGGAATGAAGGAATTTACTTGCCCTTGAGAAACATATCCTCGATTTTTTCACAGTAACACCCTTTTTTTTTCACTCAGTCTGGATCTCTGTCCTATGAGTGGGCTATAGCAAGTCTGAGAGCAGATAACTGCTTTTCTAACATGTCAGCAGCATATGTACATGTCAATCCATGTGACACAGGAAATAAATGAACATTATCATTTTACTGAGGAATTCCTGTGATTTTCAGTTTCCATTTTAACAGGAAAAATAAGACTCCTTGGGAAGTTCATGGCCTGAAGAGTGACAAATACTTGCAATGCACAGAGACATGGTCCCCAGATAATCTTTAGTGCAGTACGGCACTCCAGCCCACATGGCTTGCATCAGGAAAAGCAAGCTAGGGGCTAGCACTCGGTACAAGAAGGGAAAAATGACTAGGAAAAAAAAGGGATGAAAGCCCTCCTGAGTCTGCTGAGTGAAAACCTCTGCCTTCTACTGAGAAAAAGTTTCCAAGTGGCTGTCATCCAAGAATGATTTGATTCCCCAGTGAGGTCTGTACCCTGATTTCACAGCACGAGCAGTGTCCATGCCTGCTAACAGCTGTTCCTTGGAACCTACTCCTTGCCTTCTGCCGTACTTGGCAGCTCCTTTCTCAGCTCGGCATGACACAGTGGACGGCAGCATCTTGTCACACCTACTCACAGTAGGTCTAAAACACATCCGCATGACACCATCTCAATACCAGTTTGCAGTGCGGGAACTTGTTCACCACCTTCAGCCTCAAGAGGTGTTTTAGCCTGAAAAGGAAGTGGTTGAAAGGAGACCTTATCAATGTATGTAAGTACCTGAAGACACCAAGAGGATGGGGCCAGGCTTATCTCAGTGGTGCCAAGCAATAGGACAAGAGGCAATGGGCAGAAACTGATGCACAGGAATTTCCACCTGAACATGAGGAAGAATTTCTTTACTGTGTGGGTGACTGAGCACTGGAACAGATTACCCAGAGAGGTTGTGGAGCCTCCCTCACTGGAGATATAAGAACTGTCCGGATACAATCCTGTGCTGTGGGGTCTAGGATGACCCTGCTTGAGCAGGAAGGTTAGAACAGATGACCCACTGTGGTTTTTTCCAACCTTACCCATTCCACAATTCTGTGGTTCAGCCACTGCTGAGTAGCAAAGCATTGCCAAAATATTGTGGAGCAAGTCAACTGGTGTAGGGATGGCTCCATCAGACATGGAGCAAACTGCACTCCTGGGCAGTGCTTTAAACAAGCAAGGACCCATTCCTCTCAATAATTTTATGTTATTCCTGACAAATCAAAAGTTTCTTCCAAAAAAAACTGGCCAGTGACATTTTGTCTCAAATGCCTGAAAACTGGAAGTCAGCTGCTAGAAAGAAACCTTGTTGCCTTCCACAACACCCATGGCCAAAATGAAGACAGGTCAGTGTAACCAGAGGCAGCCCATCTGACAACTCACCTGAGGCTGTACAGGGTGTGACTGAAATATACTCTGAGTGACCTGTTGGGGTTTCAGCACACAGTAGCATTGGTTTAGCTACTCATAGAGATGGGAGAGCTGCAAGTGGCTTCATTTGTGCAAATGGCAAGGTATACCTGATGTTTTCACATCTCCATTTCTGGGTGGCTCTGAGGATTCTCAGGAGGGCTTTCCCAGAGGTCTAACATCATACAAAGTTAGCACAAGTCTAGTTCATGTAGAGGATTCTGCTGAAAAAGGTGTTTTTCTTCATCACAGTTCCCTGGGACTTGTAGGCTGCACCAAAAGATGAAATGAAGGTGAGAACTGAGCCACTGAGAACATACTATATATTCTCTGTCTTATATTAAAGCACACATGTATTGTCAGTTTATGTGTTTCCTAACAGAAGCGCATGTGTTTCATTACAGTGTGAAGTGTAATTTTAAGATATTAAGGATGTAGAAGTACACCCAGCAGAAGACATAACCCTGCAAGCATTCCACAACATTGTACAACTTCATCTCCTGAGCCTGGGAGACCCACAGATACAAGTCAGCAAGAGTTGGGGGACAGGTGTCCTCATCAGGAAAAAGACACCAGCACCTCCTGGACCCATCACTGTCAATGCTCAAGAGTCATGAAGTCTTCACTAGTGTCCTTTTCCTACATTTCAAAGAGTAATTACATTTACAAAACAACTAGTTCTTTCTTTCTGTTTTTCTCCAAAACTCCTTAGCTGCGCTCTCTTTCTGGCTCACATTTTAAATGTGCCTTGGCAGCAAAAGCCTCAGCTTCTTTAATTTATTACCTCTGTTTATGGAATATGGATATTGGGCCAACTTTACTTCTTACATTAAGTGAATCAGTGCAAATGCAATCACTTTTGGACATCCACTGTATAAAATAAGCATATTTAGATGATCAAATAAGTGTTCCCATATGCATGTTGGCTGGTATTTCGTGCTGGTATAGCATTCTTATTTTTCTTATGTGGTGTCCTTTGTCTCCTTTCCTTCCCTTTTTGACTGCATTTGGTCAGTTATTCAGGAAAAAAAAATTACTTGTACCTTAAAAGAAATACTGTCTATTCAGCATATGGCATTTATAGAACTTTGGAAATTCTTTTGGGAGGCATGCTTCAGATTAGTGGTCTCTCTCCTTCGGGGATGGTTTTAATTTGTTAGCACTTTAGATCTGTAGTCTCGAGGTAGCTCCTTTTTCAGTCAATAAAATGGTTAGTGAAATGATGGTAAAATATTATAATTGTGTTCTTCAAATCTGATTTTTACGTGGGTTTTTTTCCACCTGGTATGTAAATCTGTCATTCTGAGAAGAATTTTTCCTGTTTTCTTTTAATCTTCAGTGCATGTGCCAAGAATGATGATTTTAAACATGAATTACCACAGTGACTCAAAGTCAAACTGCTGGGAGGCTGTTATCCTGGGATGGGAAGGGAGCCAAAAGCAGCCCAGCTTTGACTCCAGAGTTTTCAACCGATCTGCCACCCTGTCTACTGCCCTCACCTCTGATCGCAGCACATCCCTTCTTCTGTACCAGATGCACACCACCAGGTGCAAAGTGCCAAGACATTCATAAGAAAAGCCAGCCGGATTAGTGAAGACAAAGATGTACTTGAGCCCCACTGACTACTAGCTTTCTGTAAAGCAACAGCTCTATCAGAACTAACCTGGTTCGTCCATTTATCCACCTTTACTCATCAGTGGTGTATAGCCAAAGCCCTTAGCTGTTATGCTTTGTAAAAGGAATGAAAGGACTTAAAAATGCCACACAAGCTTGGGCCAGCAGCAGCCAGCTGTGACAACACCACCATGGAAACAGCTGAAGAAGGAGTCAGCAAAAGGTCTCTAGTCTACCATGGCTACAAATTAAAGTCTTTGTCCAGCAGAAACTCTTGAAAATGGCATTGCCTCTATGGCGCAAATGAGAAGGGCAATGCAGGGTGATGCTGTGGTCTGCTACAGTAACCAGGAAAGAAGGTGTCCTAAGGACCTTGGGACTCATCCCATCCATCCCAGTCCCAAGGTGGAATCTGTATGTAGTCAGGCAGGCAGGCAGGCAGATGTTTGTATAACCTGACCCTAACAACCCTCTCGTCACAGGAATTTCACAACTTCCCAGCCGGTTTTTACTGGGGCTCCAAAATCCCTCCCAGGAAAAAGTTTTCCCAACATGCAACCTAGAGCATAACGTCGGCTCATCATTTTTGTTCCCCTTGCTCATTGATATCAGTTTTTTCCTTTTCTCACACTGAAATACGTGGGCATTGCCAGAGGTTGCCTTCCTTGGCCCTTACTTACTTACTTCCTTACTATGAACTTGACCTCTGTGTGAAGACCAGTCTGTGGTCAGTTCATTGACTGAGAGACAATACGAAACTTGTGGTACAAACCTTAGTGTGGATGACCAAAGAGGCCACTGAAAGGCAGTCTAAGCCTCAGGTGAGCAACATGCCAGAACTTTCTGTCATGTTTGTGTGTCTCTGTGTGAGACTGGATGTTGTGGGCCTGGTTTTTTTAGTTATACAAATGGTGAATTTATTTCTGTCACTCTAAAAGATTTCCAAATGGATATGCACTTGTTTCTCTCCTCATAACTATTCATGTAAAGAAAACTGATAATAATAATATTTTGCATCAGGCAATAGACTCAGTGGTAAATTGCTCTGCAATTTGACTGTTGTGATTTAGAAATGAACAAATCCTTCCAAAGAGTCCAGGTTCTGTTAGGGATGGTTGGCAGAAAACCATCTTCAGAGGATCCAGAGTAAGAAGGTGTTCATCCCTTTTGGCACCTCCCCACAGGTAATCAGGGATGCATCCCGGGGCTGGAGCTTGTGATTCGGGTGTCCAAGTCCTGGAGTATCTGAGCCCATTGCAAGAGGATGAATTGCAAGATATCTAATGTTTTACGCGAACAAAGTTAAAAGCACCATGCTGAATAAATTATAAACATGCTTAAAAACACAACAGTGAAGCTAAAACACAAACTTGATCAGTTTCCTTTCTCTTGAAAACCTATACTGATCATGAACTCCTTATGAAGGCAAAGTTATGATTTTGTCCAAGAAAAAAGGCTTCTCTTTGAAGTTAAAAACATTAGCTTTATTATTAAGGGGAGAAAAAAATAAGGAATCCAAAACTGAATAGCATTTCATAACCTATAGGAAGTTTCCCCACTACACTTGACAGGAACAGAATAGTCTGGAATCAAAGGACTATGTTAACAACTCAGTATATCTCCCCCTTTGGAACTAGTATTAGTCTCTCATATCACCAAAAAATAATACATCTTTGTAAAAGGCAGCAATTGCTTTCATAGTCTGGCAGAAAAACCTGTCTGGCAGTACTGGAAAAGTGAAAAATGCAACATACTCTCAATTACATTGTTAAAACACCTACAGCCTAGTTCATTTTCATATGCTATCCATATGTAAGCCTTGGGCAATAGAGACAGCCACTTAAAAACCCTTGTTCTGTGGGTGTGTGGGTGTGGGTGTGGGTGTGTGTGTGTGAGAGGGAGGGAGAGCCAGAGAAGGTGCACATGGAGACCTGTGATTTTATTCTGACATATTCAAGTGGAAAATATTGCGAAACCTAACTGGCACAAAAATAATTAAACTGGATAAATAACCTAATAAATATAATAACAAGTTTTCCCCTATGAAAATTCCTGAAAAGTTTTTAGCTTTATCAACCCCCTTCCACACCCACCAGAGCATATGGCCCTCTGTTTGTGCAAATCAGCCGTCTTTGCTTAAAGTGGATGTTTCTATTAACACTGTGACTAATTACTGAAAACAAACATGTGTAAGTATGATCTCTGCTAACTGCCTCTGTCAACCCATCTTTTTCTTCTTGCTATTCAGTTGAAGGGATTAAGATTGCTTGCAAAAGTACAGTAGACCTCCACTTAGCCTATTAACTGGCATGAATAAACAAAGTCCATCAACAACGACTGATGTCAGGCTTCAAAAACTGGTTTTTACATTAGTTTAAAAACAAAAACAAGAACAAAAAAGGTGAAATAATTTCAATGAACATTAGAACACTGAGTGTAAAGACCTTTACCGTGGGACATAAGGGGTTGCTTTGGGAGCGGGTATCAAGAGAACAGCTCTACAAACTGCAGCGCAAGAGCTCAGAGGGGTGGCAGACATTTTGTGTTGAGGGTAACCAGCTCTGCCTCAGTAGGCAAGTCTGGACATACGTGCACACAGAAGGGGCATCCATAGAAACTTTAATGTCAGTCTTTCTTGTGGTTTTCTTAAATCCAGATGTAAAAAAAACAAAAAAGACTCAAAGAGTCAATTTGGTCTTCATAAGATACGAAGGAGAAAAGATTCAAGCAGATTTTTCTTCCAAGTGCCCTAAAAGTTGGATTTATCCGCTGCTGAGACAGCATCACAGAGTGGGGGACAGCAGCCCACACAGCTCCTCATCTTGTTGCCTACTTGGGAATAGAGGGGAGTGGAGAGACCCAGGCTGTTTTGAAGCACACGTCATCCTTGTCAGAGTTGAAATAGAGGAAATAATAGCATCTTTATGACAGAGCTTCAGTGTGTGTGCTCTTCACAGCCCCAGTGCCTGGGCTGGCTGGGACCCTGGAGAAGTTGTTGGGCTCTGAGCAGATGTGGCCGGGGGTGAAAACAGGTCCCAGTGCCCTTCGTTCTCACATGCACACACTGATTGACCCTGAGAGGAGCCAGCTCTATGGAACAGAGGGAGAACTATGCTATGCTGCCTGTCTAACATGAGCTGTGGGACAGGGTCTCAGTGCATTTTACCTCAAGTTGTACATAATGTAAAAACAAATTACATGCTACAAAATTGCACAAGTCTACATCTGCTGCTTTTTCCAAGCTCATAGTATGGTTGGGAGCCAATTCTCTGTCATTTCTCATCTCTTGCACTTTACACAGGGTGTTTCCTTTATAAAACAACTTGCCTTTGGGTTTAATGATTTCTAAGGAAACATAACTCTGTCACTGCACTCCGGTGTTTAATTTCTCCTTTGCCATTAGTGTCTGCCTGGTGCAGCCCAGGGACGCCAGTGTGCTCATTGAACTGTGCATGCACTTTGTGTGCTCTTGGGCTCATGCCCATGCCTAGAAGCTGGTGTTTGATCTAGACTGAACAAGATGGCCTTAGCCTTCAAAGTCAGTGTGTTTATATTCCTCTGCTTGTCTTGCCTTTTTGTTTTTTTTGAGTACCCTCAAGATAGGTGTCTTGCTGTTAGAATAAATACTTACTTTGAGCGTTGCCTTTTTCTCTAGTGGCCTCAGCATGCTTTTGCAGAGGTGGAAACATGTTAATTCATTTCATGGGTGAAAAAAAGGTGCACAGTGCTCAGACCTCCAGGGCAAAGCAGAGAGAGAGAAACAGCAAGGAAAAAGCCACAGATGTCCTCTCACCCTACCCAGTGTAACCAAACTGGTTCAGACCTACTGAATGAGCCATAGCCTCTCGGCTTTCCTCCTACCAGCCCCCCTTGCCTCAGTCGCTCCTTCTCCTTCCCAAAGCAAGCCTTTTGGTGCAGTGGGCTGGGGGAGGCAGAAAATGGGGACAGGAGTGTGAAGAAATAAAGTCCGTAATTATTCAGTCCTTAACTGTGCACTGAAGTGCAGTATGGGTTGAAGAACCAGGGCAGATGTGCTGATCACCTGCTCTGTGTGGATCACTGGAGGAGACTGGGGCAGAAAGTAAGGTCATGTGAGTCAGATTGGTAAAGAGAAGACATAGGAAAGAGGTGGGGGGAAAACCTTTCTGAGAACAGGAGGTGAACAGGACTAGTGTTCAGATGACTGTCTCCCATCACATGACATTTCTTTGGCTGCTGGCGGGGAAGAGTAAATCCACTGCCATCCACCCATTCAAAAAGGCCTCTCTCTGCCTGGGATGGTCGCTGCACAGCAGGAACAAGGGCTTTGGCTGGGGGTAATGGGAAGAGTAATTTTGGCTCTTGTCAAGCTCAGTAGTGTTGGGGTTGATTTTAGTTTGGCTATTAAAGGGTTACATGGACATTACTGCAGGTGGATCGCAGGGATTTTGGGAAACAGCTTGAGCAGCTTCAGCTGAACCTGATAACAGAATGTTGTGATTAGAAAGGCATGAGAGAAGGTGTGGTTTTCCCTTAAAGAAAGCATCCAATAAATGCTTAGGTTACAGAATATGTATTATCTCATTATATGCCATATAAGAATGTAATGTTGTCAATCAATAAACGGATTCTTGATGATCAATCATATTGAATGACTCAAGTTCCCCTACACCTGACACAGTAGTGGTACTGATCTTGTGTGCTAAGAGTAAAGCCATGTAAAGGAAACCCCAGTGATTGCTGCTTGTTCCTATTGCCATGCCCAATACATGAGAAAATTCTGCTCTAAACATGGCACATTGTTGTTGTTGGCTAGACTTCGCGAACGAAGATTTTGGGATAAGCCTGCACAATGGATTTTTTAGGTGAGGCACAGTGTGCGCGGAACTGGCCCCACTCCCTTTACTCCTGAGGTTCATCTTGCCACGGCCGAGCACGCTCGGACGGCGAGAGCGAGTTCCTTGGGATTCGAACCGGCGTCCTCAGAGGAGGGGCCAGCTCCAGAGGCGGTGACTTACACCATTCAGCCAATGAAACATGGCACATATACCACATGAAAAAAAACCAGTCTGAGAGCTGGAATAATGCATGGAGAAGCAAGGGAGTTACAGGAATAGGAAAGCAGCTGCAGGGAGATGTACAAAACTCAAACCCCAGGTTTACTGTTCAGCTCCTCTTCAGTCAGCTTGTCAGTGTCACTAACGCTCCTAGGTACACTTCAGAGAGGGGATATGAAACAGAAAAGAGGTAACCTTCTGGCTTGAACCTCATCAGGTTTTCTTCCCTTATGACAGACATTTTAACTTTGTCACCACTCCTCTGAAGATGCAAAAACAGGAAGCAAAGCACCCTGGTTTTGGCTGATGTGCCTCACACTAAGGCAGAGAAAACAGTGTTACCAGTGCTGGCGCTGCAACCTCAGTTTGCCCTATTAACACAGGATCAGGCACTTTCAGCCTACAGGTTGGGGGCAAAAAAGAAAAAAAAAAAAAATAAAAAGGAGTCAAAATGGTAAACAGCCTACATCTTACCTGCACCTCAGCTGACAAAATCAGGCAGTGCAGTTTAACATGCACACAAAAAGTCAGTTTAAGGGCAGAACCTCTCAGTCCTGATTGTTAGCATTTCCCAATGCATGGCGTAGGCTCTGAAGCCTGCGGTTTGAAAACTGACAGCTCTGTGCTCAAATTCTCCTTTCACTCTAAATGTCATTTAATGGCAGTATAACTGGAAGGGTCAAAAATTAGCTTTCACTTGGAAACGGCCCCTTCCAGAGCCAAGGTCACGGCCCCTATTGAGACACAGGAGAGCTCTCGATTTCCAGGCGGTCATTCACGAACACTGGGCTTGCTCGAGAACAGCTTTTACAGAAACTCTAAACACCAAAATGTTTTCAAAGTGTACAGATTGTTGATAAGACAAATGGATCAATTTACTAGAAGGTTGGTAAGAATCTTCAAAGACAGCTTAGTTCAGTGCTGGAGTTCTGACATAAAAAAATAAAAACTCATTTCATGTGTCATGTTGCATTTATTCATGCCTCTGCCCCTCCTCTTTACCTTACACCAACTTGCAAAATAAACAAAAAGTACTTCCTCTGTTTGCTTAAAAAGGTAAAGAGCTGATGCTCCATATCAGAGTCTTCAGGTTATTTCATTAGAGACATATCTACAATTTTATTGAAAACCCAAATTGAAGCCAGATCCTTCTAAAAAGTGTTAATCCATTAAATAGGGTTTGCAAGGCTCACACTTAACTCTCCTCCTCTTCTGGGAGGGTGCAGGGGGTGGGGAGTGATGTCCCAATATCAAATATCGATTTAGATCAACTTGGAATTTAATATCAATTCACTATTCAAGTATCTTTGAGGTCAAGGTTATTATTCAATGTCTTAACAAATACTGTCTAAGACGGAAAGAGAATTACATAAGTCCAGGGAGGATGGTTTAGACCGGCAAAACACTGGTGTTTGAATTCAATTGGCAACATCTGCGTACTTGCAGGAAATTCCTGGGAGCAGAACATGGTACAGAGCTAGGACCAAATACTGTACATAAATGGAAATCATGTTGATGATGGTTCCCCTCCTGCTAGGGCAGTCTTAATTTCTGCAACAATCACACTATAGATTGATTTACTTCTGGAGATGGTATGGTTAATTAAGCCCCACATGTACCAGAGGGTACCCCTGGGAAATGCACCAGTCAAAGGCTGTAAAAGTTACTGCTTGGTCTACACCTCTGGGAAGGTGCTTCCCTTTCTTAATGAATATTCCCATTAAGTTTAAAATAGAAATAGAAGCCTGTGCAAAAGCTCAAGTGCATATGAACCATTAAAAACAGATATGGTTTATGATAGCAGTTAATCTAGGCATTAGTTTGTCTTAGAAGACAAAGCACATCTCTGATCCAAGTCCTTAAGCATTTTGGAGGTTTTCTTCTGAGGTCTCTCTCAGGCACCAAGAAGAAACAGATCTGAGCTGGCTGGACATGGACATAATCTGAAACTCAGAAGAGATCCCCTGAAGAACCTGACAGCAAGGCTGTTCTGTCTCATCCAGAAGCTGGGAAAAGTGAGATTACGTGACCCTGAGATCCATGGCAGCATTCAAAGTGACATTTTCCTGTGGTGGGGCAAGTGACTCACAAAGTACCATTCACAGAGGGAGCACTGGTAACAAAGTTCCACAGAGAAGGTAGGAATACAGATTTTTAACATTTTTATTACACAGTAAAGAATACAACAATACCTGAATCATACTTTAAAAGATTCACAGGTTGACAGACCATACATTACAGTCCAACTAAAGAAAAAAGGATAAACAAGAAACCACAGTTCAGACATAGTAGACTTAAAAGCTCAAGAGTATGCTGACAAAAGCACAATGCCTAGACCCCACCCCCCCTCAGTGTTAGTCTACCATTAACTTGTGGTACATGTCTGAAATTCAGTATTGCACAACAACTTTTCTTTTTTTTTTTTTTT
>VXAU01003859.1:170336-187242 GCA_013399695.1 Formicarius rufipectus | reverse complement strand
TTTTTTTTTTTTTTTTGTTAAGCTACTAGAGAAATATCACTAATACATACAGATATAAAAGCAGCATAGAAAGTTACAGGTTTCTCACCAACTAGGAATAAAGAAGACTAAATGTGAGCATGGTTAAACTACAATGCATCTTCACATTTGTCCAACACATTTACAAGAAAAACACCATTGGGAAACCTCACAGGACATAAGTGTTTTAACACCAAGAGAACTACTAAGGGGATTTTTCTTTTTTTTTCTTCTTTTTTTCTTAATTAGAAATCCAAACGGGATGGGTGGAAAGAATTTGGAAAGGGGCTGGAGCCACCATATCATTAACTATTTATCAATTTTCAATACAAAAATGAATGAGCTGGAATAGACCCGATTGTCATACTCTGTAGAGCCTTGCAAAAAAAGTGAAGAAATGTTGAAAGGTTTAGTTGGAGCAGCTGGCTGATGTCGAAGCCGCCAGGATGCTAATTAACTGCAGGCTGTGTCCCTTATTTCTGTATTTAAAAGGAAAAAAAAAAAAAAAAGCCTTTTGTATTATGGCAATTTTTTTTTCTTTGCTGCTGTAGTCCTACATCCCACTGCAAATCATCTTTCATTTTTCATTCTGTTGACCTGGATATTATTTTATTTCTTTTAGAAACAGGAAAAAAAAAATGAACATCTGTGTCTCCTTCCAATCTGCTGCACATCTGCGCGTTTTGATGCGGGTCTTCAAAGTTCAGTCAGTAACCCACGGACGCCATTCATCTTCTTGTTAAAATGTCTACTGCTGTATCCAATGCTCATGCCCTTGAGGGTTATTTTTTTTCTCTCTCTCTCTTTCTTTTTTTAATTTCCATTATTGTTATAAAGAACATTGTGACTTTAATATTAGCATTTTGCTTTCAACAGCAATTAGCAATCTCTTGGTTTGCTGTTTGGTAAAGCATCTGTTAATGAGGTCATCTAGTTTAAAATCCCAGCTACTGGAAAATAACAGGGAGGAGGTCAAATCTATCATTTTGTGTATATTCTCTGCTCTCTTCAGTTTTCTAAAGAAAAGATATCTTTGTTATCCACAATAAGTCATTATGACCCGTTACTGGCCTTATGTATTTTCTACCACCTCAAGATACAGTAAGTTCTTATTGAAGTATTGAAATATGACAGTTCAGTTAAAATCTTTGAGCATCTGAGGATGAGGAATTGGTTTCATTTTCTGTTGTGTTTTTGTTTTCAGAGTATCGAGTTCAGTTTTAACGAGGAGTCGCCTCTATGGTGGATGGGGTTCCCGGAGTGGTGGACCGAGGAGTAGCTGCTGGTGGAGTGTCAATGGGGCTCCCGGCCCCGCTGCTGGGTGTCACAGAGGAGCTCACTGCTGGTGTCTCTCCTTGCTGCTGGGCTTGGAGGGTCTGTCCACAGATGTGATGGTGCTTCTCCCAGTCCTTATGCTGGCAAAATGAGCCACAGTATCTTGCTGTGTTGCAACCACTGCAGGTTTCACTAGCTTTCCGGCCACAGTTCCAGCAACTCTAGAAGCAAAAGAGGAGAGAGAGAGATGGGAGAAATCAGCTAGTGTCCTAAATTTTATACTACAAACAGCTGGTAGGGAACTTGCTACCCCTAGGAAAACTTCGTTTTTAATCATCTGAGTAATGCCATTTGACTCAATGACACTTCTGACAGCGAACAGTTAAGTGAGAGCCTCAGTCTTTGGCAGGATGGGGAAGCCACTGCAGAATATGTGTGCTATTCATTTTAACACACTCTACAGCTCTGCCAGCTGGATGCTGGAACATGGCCAATCCTTAAGTGATATTCCTCAACTACTTTAAAACCTAATTCCCAATTTTGGAATCAAACAAAGACCTAAATCCAAAACAGTGTTTTAAGGAAATTAGACATTTAATTGGAATCAAGTGGCTTCTTTAGAAAATGTCCTTATGTTAGTTCCATATTCCCCCTTGTTGCTGTTTTTTTGCAGTTTTGGATGGTTGGTTCATTTTTATTTTTTTTTTTTGTATAGGCATGTACTGGCAGACGGGGGAAGAGTAACTGCCCAGTGCTCAACTGTTCTTTGAGACTGAAATCAAAGGTACATGGCATCCTCAATTCATACTGATTAAACACACAGACTAAGCCAGGTAATTACAGATACATGTGTTGGGGACTTTTATTAAAATTCATAAAATTGTTCCCATCTTTAAAAACACTTTAAAAAAAGGTGGAATTACCAACACACAGAAACAGATGTTTCTGGTAGTTGAATGTCGGGAATTCTGACTCCTTGTCTGGCATCACCTGGTTTTGATTCAGTATTTGTTGTTTTGGATTTGTTTTGCTCAAACTCTGTCCAGTGCTGGAGATATAAATCCACCTTTGGAAATGGATACCTGTACTATTCGTGAATACCTTTCTTTAAAGGATCTTTAATCTCCGCGGTGAAAAATAACTAAGTAATTTAGACCACTGTACAGGAACATGAACACATAGAAATCTTTAAGCATATACCAAAATGACCTGACACGCTTGTATTAGCATTTCAAAGAGATACAACGAGTCATCCTGGTACCAGCAGGATAGCAAAGTGTGATGTACCTAGATTCTCCCTCTTTTGCTATTCTAGTATTTCTTTACAGTTGCACCATACTAATGAAGGTTTCATTTGAAAACTTGGTGCTTGTACTGTGATCAGTAAACATCATGTAATTCTACTCCAACTGCACACAGTTTCCACTTACTGCCATGCCTGCAGATCTCCTAGCTATTTGTTTCTAACTAAATTGCCAGCCCTGAGTTTGGCACTTATTTCCCTTTATTGCCTCAACTGAAAACAAATTCACATGTATAAAACCTCCCCAGCCAGACTTTTCTGAAAAGACACTTTTCCTCACATGGAAAAATGCTGAAGTCAGCCAATAACTGCTCAGGTGCAGGAATTCCTGCCTTGTGCAGATCTGTTAGCAACATTGAAATCCATGGTTTAATCGTGTGGGAATTATTATGAGGATGTCAAATTTGACCTGTTCAAGTATCTGTTTAGTTAATACAGGCCAGCTTCAGGGGAATCTTCATTTTGCTTCCCTTTTTGAGGAAAGCCTATCTGTACACACAGAACTGTCTTGGTATGACCAGAGTCACCACACAGTATTTCAGTATCTTACCACAAGATCTGTACTGATGTCAGAAAATAGTAATTTAATTTTAACAGTATTGGTTCAATGTTCTTATTAAAACAGATATCAATTAACTATCAGCTTGTACAGAACATGAAAAGTGATATGTAGGTGTAAGATTTTAATGAAGTGGCAAAGTACTAAGCTGGCTCCTTACATGATTCCTTTATGTGTCCTACATTGTTTGGTATGTAATTTTGTCCATTGGACATATTATTTCTAATTTAACAGGTCATTACAGCTTCAGTGTGACTGTGGGAATAAAAGCATATAATATACAAGAATTTAAAAATAAATTTTACAGCTCACATTTATGCAACAACTTATCGCATTTAAAAATTACTACAGTGCAAATTAGCATGAACAAGCCCACATATCATGGGGAGCTTGCACTGCAATAGTAGCTGGATTTGATGTACATTGTGGCTATTCATTGCTCTTTCCTAGAAAAAAAACAGCAGTAAGGATCATGCTTGGGCACTGCAACCTTTGGAAACAGATGCTTTCTGTTCACACTGCTGGCTGATAGCTCCAAATTCTACCAAAGAAAATCCAGGCTCACAATGACAAACTAATAGCCTGGGCTGTGCTTCATATGCCCCTGCTGCTCATACATTTCCAGTTGATCCAGCTATCACAATCAATTCACTATGGGATTGAACATACTCAAGGCATTTTCCCTCCTGGTATGCTGTAGCAGGTACCAGCAAAACGGAGCACCCTTGCTGAACTGTGTAGACAGCATCTTGGACAACAGGTGACCACAAATTCATGGGATGACAATCTTCATACAAGGGTATATGAGCACAAGTATGGACTGCTTACACTTGATTTAAGACTCTCTATTTCCTAGTACTGGCAAGATCCACCCTGGAGCACTGTCCAGGTTGGGATGATGCACTTCAAATACAGCAAATCAAGTGAGACTAGAAAGACTTGGAAAGAACCAGAAGAAAGGAGGTCAGAATAATCAGAAGGCAGACAAACACAAGCTATGAGAAGAGACTGAATGAACTCAGAACTTAAACCTAAGGTGAGATGGTAGCCTGACAGGGGACAGTAGCACCCAAACATCACTGCAGTGACGGATGAGCAGAAGTAATGGGATTAAACATCTGTTAAGGACAAGCACAAATTGGCCAGAGGTGCTGAATAATCTCCCATCATTTCAGTACAGATAAAGCAGGTATCCTACAGGAATGATTCAGCAGGACTCAATCATGGATTGGGAAAGGGAGTAGCTGACCTCTCAAAGACTCTCCTGGTCTACATACTCTGTCTTTAGGTAGTGATCTGCTACACTGCACTTCCTTCTACTACACTGTGCTCTGTAGAGTTCCAGATGCAGCTACAAGGAGGACTGGATTACAGTTCAACTCTGCATTGATTTGCCTGTGAAATAGTGAGGTTATACAAAAGGCCAGATTCTCAGACTACATAATTCAATTTAACTTCTTTACCTTGAAAATTGATTAATTTGATGAAATTGGGCTAAATTACACCAGATGGGAATCTCACTCTGAATTTATGCCACCGATCATATTTCATCCTCCTCTTTCAACTGACAAGGAACATCAGTCATAGGTTAGAGCCTTATCTTAGGTCAAACTCTTAATTCTTATGCACTTAAGCTTCCATCTTCAAACAACAGTACTCAGAAACTTCTGTTTGCCGTCACAAAAATTCTTAAAAACAAATGGTCTCCATTTCTGTGGTCCCCAGTACCAGAATACATACTTGTCAATAATTCTGTCCATCCTATTGCTTTCATCTCTGAAATATTCAACCACAATTGAGTATTTGCTTTCCTCTGACACCTCCAAGTGAGACTTAGCATAGAGCTTGCTTAAATAAGACAAAAAAAACCCCTTTGCTCTGTCATCTTTGACAAGTTCTGGATTTCCCCAGTTTACAATGAAAGGAAGCATGGGTGGGTAAGAAGAACCCAGATTTTTGCTGGTTCTGCAATGCCCATGGAGTTCAAAACTCTACCACTGCTAACCACAAGAAAAGGAACATCTAGAAAGCACTGAAACCACTGTGGCCTAAACAAGGACTGTATGAGCTGCTGAATAGCAGTATAACAAAACAGCAAAGCTGTTTATGAGAATTTTATCCAAGACTCATTAGAAAGGGAAATACACTGGTACTCTAGAAATTCCCACGCTGTGTCAAAACGGCATTTGAACCTTTAGATGTTTCTAGTAAAGTCACACCCATCCCTGAAATTCCAGGCCAAGCACTGTTTGTTATGTGAAATACATCAATGTTCATTTAAGTCAGTGAGAGTAGCTAAATTCTGAAAACAGAAATACGAAGCAGCATACAGAAGAGACGTGCAAGCTGGCTATGCAGGCTTAGCTTTACAGTCTGGGGCAGTGCCAATGCTCACATCACATCTGGGCCGATCCTGCGCAGAACACATGGCTCTGGCGCCTCTGTACCACCCACTACTGCAGGGGATGATATGCTACTTTCCAAGAACTGCTCAGCCAAAAAAATTAAACATTAGCTGACATAGGTATTAAATTTAATACCAGTCTAAAAACTAGGCTTGTCTGAATCACACCATCTGATGCTCAGAGTCAGCTTTGCTGGCACAGTCCTGGTCTCAGTGGATTGGTCATCAGAGATTGAAAACAGCTGTCTTGAAAATGTCAGGTGTGATATTCACATACAACATGAACTGCTGCAGTATAAACAAGCCCTAACATTACACTTCTCCTAAAAGCAGTGTTGGACCAGTTACATACTTGTTTTATCTGAGCAGATGTCAGCATCTGCTTTAAGTAGAGAGAACTGAAACATTTGTGTTCCTTCCCTGTCCCCAGCCCCCATTCTACTCAAAAGTGAGGAAGAACACTGAGTGTCAGATTTTTCAGTGGCATTTTATACCACAGCAGAAAGACAGATGTTTTGATGATCCCATCTCCCCTTACAATCTGGGCAGCCAGTCTCTTTGCTAAGCTGTTCACCCTTACTATTAAAATTGATTTGCTCAAGAGTACATTGCAGCCAAAGCAAGCACTGCAGACATTAAAGAATAGGCTGCTCACACATGTTTCGGTACTTAGCCAAGTCAACTACTGATGAATAGGTCATCTTTTGTCAAGCAACTAAGGAACTGGTAAAGAAATAATTGTGGTTCAGGGGCAGCCATGCTGACAAGTAGGCCTTCTCCTGATCCTTTTGCCTTCCAATGGCAGTGTTCTCTGTTAGCTGATCCTCAATGAATTTCAGTAACAGAAAACCACAAACACGTTCTGGGCACTTGCAAAGCCTTATGTGAAAAAACTATGGAAATGTTTAGAAAGTATATATGCAGTCACTGAATCAATGGCACTGCCAGTTCAATTACACTGAACAACCCAAACATAACTAAATAACAATTCAACAAGACATCACGTCAGGATCAGAAATTCTAACTATACGATGTAATGTGGTGATTCTCAAAATACTGCAGACCCCTTCTTAAAAGTCAAAATGCTTCCAAGTATCACACCTCCCCTATTAGACTTCTTACTGTCCTGTGCTCCCTTAATTATGGTCTGGTCAGCTTAGCATGACCAACTCCACTTTTTTTCTTGCAGATGATCTTTCACTCAGAGATGCTACTTTTTCTGGGTTAAAAACAAAGTGAGACAGAACACCAAAACCCCAAACAAAACAAGAAAAAAACCCAAAACACAGAAAATAACAACATCAACAAAAAGTATGAAAAACCCAATCTACTTCTTTTTGTGAGACCTCTAAAAGGTCTTGGATGAGGAGACTGCATTATCTGCATTATCTTAAAATTAAAATAATTGCAAAAGTCCTGAGTCTTGGTACTAGTTATCACTTCAAGCTCTGGAGAAGATTGCAAAAAAAAATCATGCCACGAAGTTCTCACATTAGAACAGCTTCAAGAAGCCTCAGCCAGGTCCAGGCTGCATTTTACTGAATAACAAATGAAGAACTGTAGGGGAGAGAGCTTGCCAATAGAAAGGGAGTAGCCGTATCAGATGAAAATTATATACAATACATTAGAAACCCACTGCCAAATTCTCATCCTCCATTCATAGTTTCAACAGATAAAAGAAGAAATGACACCCACGGGAGAAATATTCTCTGTCAGGAAGTGCATGGAGCTTATATAGAACAGACTATACTGAGCTCTCTTGCAGCCCTTGGTGTAATGTCCCATCAAGGGTAAGAAGTGAAATGGGATGATCAGCCTTCCCCTCAATACCTGTAAGACTGCAGAAGCTGCACTTCAACAGTCTCATATTTGAAACTGGAAATATTTTAGCCCTAGATATTTTACTCCAATGCCTTAAGTACACAGGAATCTGTGTTCCTGGAAGTGTTCTGCTAAAAGCTGTAAATGAAGAGAAGTTTATGGAGACTTACAACCTAGACAAATGAGGAGAGACATCCACAGAGAGATTCATGAGAGCAAAGCAAATGTGGAGTTTTATTCCTACCCCAAAAAAACATGGTCTCATCTCCAATGAAATAATTTTCAAACACTGGCAAGCTGATATCTTGTCCTCAAAGATGAAGGAAAAGTCCCGTCTATTCTTACAGAAGTTACTCGGGTCAAAAAAAAGACAGCCTGGGTTGGCAGGTAATTGTGAGAAGCCATCACCCTAAGTGTCTGGAGTTTGCCATAATTAGAAGCTAAAGCTGAACTACTTATATATAGACACATCTAACTCTCAAATAAGTATTGCTGTCATCTCCCTTCACAGTTAATTAAGCATCTGCAAACACAAACTGAGCAAACCTGTGTTCTCTCTGACGGCTTACTAAAACTTTCACTTTTCACCCCAAAACAATCACTCTGATGTGCCACTCACGACCACAGGGCTGAAAGCTGCAGGACCAGGACACTAGACTACTTCTAGGTCCAGGAGGCTTGTAACCTCCCTGACGACACACAGCCCTGAGAACATCTATAACCTTATGAGACACATTTCATTAGAATGCAATTAAAAAGATTGTTTGCCTAACGTCCCGTTCCCAAGAAGTGAAAAAACTCATAATCAGTTCTGATGGAGAAGTAATAATATGTTGTTATAAGGCTTTTTCCAGAGCTTTGACTGCTCAGGAGTTAATTACAGCACACAAACTCTTTACCCATTCCTTTGAATATACACTTGTTTGGGGAAAAATGGGCTATGTGTATTGGCACACAAGTACTTCCTCAGTCCTGCTTACACTGTATCAGTCCACTAAACAGATTTAATTTGTTGTTTCCTCCAAAGGCATTTACCTTTGGAATGATGGTTTTAACAATAGGAGTCTCCTGTATATATATACACATAATATGACAGTTCTTTAATGATGTTATGTCAGAAAAATGCCCTTTCTATAAACAGTGGAGCAAAAGTGTCCTTGAGTATCTTAGATACAAAAAGCCAATAAATTAAATTTATGTCTCATTTAATCTACAATGGAACAGTTAGTACTTAAAGGGTATATACACTTCCCCTGGTCCCTTTCTTCCTAAGAAACTTTCAGATGCTGAAAATCAATTCCTTTTGTCTTCTTGTTATTCATCTGCTACACATTAAGGAGAAACTCTGGGCATTCAGTGATCCCACAATGGTCTTTCATCTCCAGAGAAGCCTGGTATGAATTAAAATCTTATGCTCCCTCAAATGACAGATGCATACTGCAGCATGCCACTGACTTATCAGCTCACGATTTCTGCCAGTGCTCTCAGTGTGCTGCAGCTAGCACATCTGCATCTTTCAACTTAAGTGACTCTTCTATCACATTGCTCATCTAGCCCACAAGATGGTGTTTAGACATGAGTGCACACAAATATACTTCTCCAAACAGCAGGTATCACTATCTACTCTTTTTCCCAACTCCCGATGTTTAAAGTTTACATGAAAAAGTGGGCTCACTACAGTCAAGATGTTAGTATAAGAACAATAAATACTTCATGAAGGTAATGTTCTTTTATTTCAATGGTCTTCAGAAATGGAGATTATATACAAAAACTTAATTGACGTGATTTGTTTGTCATGTCTGTTTTTATGGGCAGTTTTAATGTTGGACTCTTATTTTCCTGTAAGAGACATAAAATGTAATTGCTATCTAGGCTGATGCAGGACTGTCAAACACACACTTTCACTCTTTCACTCCCAGCTTCCAGCTAGTCAGGATGTCAGATGGCCTGTACCACAACAATTCAAGGTTTCCACTCTCAGGTCTGAAAGTATATCAAGGCTTAACACTTATTATTGTTTTACTCTTTGCTCTTTTGATCTATTTTCCCTCCTTCTCAATGCTGTCCACTCCTCGACTCTGAACTACTCCCTGCAGCCAAAGTAATATATTCAAAATAAGGAAACACTTGCAAATTTACATTCACATTCTGTCCTACAGGAACCATCATCTTTTGCTAATTGCTTCTACATCCATACTTTCGCCAGACAAGCTTTTAGCCATCTTGCCCTACAATCTCTTACATGTATAATTTCTTGAAATTAGATTTGTCCAGTGTTTTCCACTGAGCAATC
The DNA here is from genome assembly GCA_013399695.1 of Formicarius rufipectus. NCBI lineage: Eukaryota > Metazoa > Chordata > Aves > Passeriformes > Formicariidae > Formicarius > Formicarius rufipectus. The sequence continues at coordinate 177,569 of VXAU01003859.1, read as the reverse complement.
TTCTTTTCTGGCCAATGTGGCAGTTTAAAGAGCTTTAAAGTGACGCTACTGAAAAGCCAAGTTAGAACAGCAATGTGCTGTTTTGTAACCCTGAACAGCAGTTAAAAGGTAAGAACACAGATCAAGTTCTATTCTATTTTGGGCTCAGGTTACAACATAGCCAAGAAAATTTGGAACTCAGTGTATGCCTGAAATACATGTCCAAAGCAACTGTGCAAAGAATTAATAGCAGGCCCTGACCTCCTGTGTCACACCAGCAGCCTATGCCAGACTAAAGCCATCTCAGATACATCCGTGCTTTGCAGCCACAGGTGATGCTTGCCCAGCAAGGCCCTTACCTCACTTGAATCCTCCTGCTGATTGATAACAGCTAGTGCGTCCTCTGCAGCCTGGCGCTTGGCTTCGGCAACAGTGCGCTCCATCTTGGCTCTCTCTGAAGTGATCATGTCGTGAGCTTTCCGCTCTGCCTCTGACACTGCCTTCTGCAACTCAGCCATCGCCTGGCGCTTGACTTCATTGACAGCTTCCTCTGCAAAGGAGGGGAGAAATCCTCATCAGCACGGGATGTTTGGCTATTGATGAGGGTAATGCATCACTAGTATTATGCTGAGATTACTCTCAGTTATAATGACAGTCTTCATTCTGAGTAGAAGGACACAGAGGAACCCAGTTCCTCAAGGATCTACAGGTTCACCGAGGTGCTACTCCACCATCACCAAAGTCTCTAACACTTGTGATGATTCTTACTATTTTGATTTACAGTCAGAACTTCTTTAGGTACAGTCATATCAGATCTCTGGCACAATATAATTGTAACCTATTTGAACATTGAAAAAATTGGTGTTGCAACTGATAGATAAATATGTTTGACAATAATCATTATTTAAGATATATTACAGACTTTTAAAAAATGCATCTTTAAGCTCTGGAAATTAGGACAGGATTTATAGTCTTTAACAGTTTTTTCCCCCCATATGTTAACAAATAAATACATGAAGTTAAAAAAACCCAAGAGTTTATTTAAACATTTTAAATCACTGGTCTAATATCTCTTCCCGGACATACAGTTTTATGAGACAAAATTAAAATTTGTTTATGAACATTCATTTGACCTCTTGATCTCTCCTTCAAATCCATATTTATACTTGAAGACTCAACTTCCTGGCTCTGCTGAGCTCTTGAGCATGCCATGGCCAGCAAGGCTTCAGCGCACAATTAACACTGAGCAGGGGCACACCATTAAACTCAAGCCTTCATGCTTCCTGTCAAACAAGTAATGCAGTATGAGCCCTTTCTTTGGTGTATATTAGTATCATATCTTTTATTCCAGAATGCATGGATTGTCTCAAATTGGTTATTTGGGTTTTGATGCAAGAAGAGTGTAAAGATTTTACTAATGAACAGTCTTTTAATTGACAACTAAAACAAGTAATTTCTTTTTTTTTTTTTTAATTAACTGCTCTAATTAACACGGAAACCATCCTCCCCCTGAATTAGTTTATCTAATTTTCATCTTTATTCAAAGCAAAATGACAATGATTAATTGAAAATTTAATAAGCAGTAATTATTAACTTGGCAAACCTAGTACCAATTAACACTCTATTAAAACTAATTATGACATGTTTCATTCAAGTGTTTGCTCTTAATTGTTTCATGCACTTAGAAACCACCTTAATTAAATGTTCTGTTTAATTAAAAACATAGATTTCTATTAAAAATGTTTTACTGTAGATTAAAATCTAAGTATTACAACAGTGTTACAGGTTTGAGTTTTAATCCATGTGTTTAGCCCATGTACTTCTGTGCATGGACATACACACAGACCTAACCCTTACGTATCCTCTGTCACTCTCTTGAGGGATGTCTGATAGCTCTGCACTTGTTATTTAAAAATAATGACTACATGAAGTCGCTATTTTCAGTTATTAAGCAAATTACAATAAAGGCTTAACTTTAAGCCATGTACTGAACTAAAACTGAACTAATTAAAAATGAAAATAGGGTTCCATTGAGGGTGTGTGTGTGTGTTGCATGTGTGTATGTCTGAAAAAGATGTTTCAACTGAAGTTTTCAAGGGGGTGGGGAAGGATTTAGAGATAAAACTTATGCCTTTATTTTTATGAGGCTGAAAATATGCCCTTATATTACCCGACCATAAATGTTGTTTAGAGGAAAGCCTTAGGAGAAGGAAAAATCATACCCTTCAACTACACAGCCAAGGCTTAATTTACTTTGAATATTCAAGGTGAATTAAAATTCTATCTAAGTGGCAATACAGGACAATAATTTTTGCTTACGATCAAAGCTACAGCTAGTCTAATTGTATATGCAAATCAGGCAATTTATATTTAAATTATGCATTCCTATTCAAGTCCCACAGGCACACACTGATCAGCAAAGGGAATTGGTAGGACATTTGCAAGGTGCTTGAATATTTATTACCAACTGCAACCATTCACTGATCACGAAAAAGAAATATACACAGGCAAACGTACAGATGCCATTTTATTACTATTTTCATAAAAATGAGGCAACAAATACAGGCATTTCATGTCTATGAACTGCAGTTACTAACAAAGTGGATTTCTTCAAGAAAATCTCTATTCTTACTGGCATTTGCTACAAACAGAAATTATCTTTGTATGGCATGATGCACTTTCATTACATCACATAAATTTAGTTTTACATTAGGTGTTTGCAGTGGTTAGAAATTACAATTTCTTATATTAAACAGAAGTAAAATACAACAACATTTTCATAGGGACTTCTAATTTTAGTTTTTCATCCTATCTAAGCAAATTCTTTTCAGTCCAAATACAGAAATTGAAAATTAAATTCTGTCTTGTATATTGCATGTAATTTTTTCACAAAGCTTCTGAGAGCACAGAGATGCTGAAAGTGCTTATGAGGCCATATGCTTGACTGATACTTTTTAATTGGCTTAAACTGTGGGTTGGATTTTAGTATTCCCATTAATTTTGATGACATAATTTGTGTTGTGCTATACTAAACAACTATTTGTGAAAACAAATAGTTAAAATATGTCAGGGGTTTTGGTGACAACGGACCATCATTATTTCAATATACTCTGAATTCATGAACACCCAAATAAACTAAATGAAACTTCACATCATTGGTTTTCTTCACAGCTTCTCAAACTAAATGTTTCCTCTACCTAGTGATACTTCATAGATATAGAATGCAGGCTTCACAATTTAAGATAACAATAAAGATTGTCATATCTCTGCAAGAAAATTATGGGTGATAGTGAAGGAGATTTTATTTGCCTTGACAATGCTGAGCTATGACAACCAAGAACAGCATGAGCACTCTTCCTTTCTCTGCACTTCCAGAGAAAGGAAGAGTGATTAGATTACAAGATTAGAAAACATATATCTGGAAGTTTTTGAAACCAGGTATCTAAGATGCATGTACCTGCATCCTCCACCTTCCCACCAATATTATGCATTCTTGTCACAAACTCACTCTATCATTTTAGGAATGCAACCGAAATCTTCCTTCCCTTTGAGTAGCAGTAACTCATGAGAGAAGCTCCAGGAAGCAAACAGATTGTGTGGAATAGGCATTACTCAGCACGGTCCAACATCCTTGGAGCAAACTCAGGAGAGGTACTCAACTCATCCTTCACCCAACATGACAATTCACCAGCCAGCTCCTGGTCACCTCCCTCACATCATGAGCACACTCGGTCCACATGATGAGAAAAGAATCATGGTGGGCAGATGTGCAGTCCTGTGCCACCACAACATTTTGCATCATCTCACTCTCAGGCTGACACTGCCAAAAGCAGCCATTGGCAGCAGGTAACAATAGTTATCTCAGCATCATATCCCAAAACACACCATCTCTTTCTCTGGACAACTCTGTACAACATGGAGAAACCTTACTGTCTTTATAAGAGCGAGCATTACCATTTCATCCCTTTTCTGTAGCACCAGAGCTTACAACTGGACTGCCATGGACATTGGGCCTGGCTAAGTGACAGAGAATGGCTGAAAGTCAGTTTCTGCATGACACTGAAGAAATTATGGCAGCAGCCCACAACAGGCCTGGGACTCTGTTTAATAAAGAGAAACAGGTATTTCCAGAGAGCAAGTCATCCAACCTATGATCTGACCAATCCTCATTACCTGTCTGCCTCACTCTTAACTACTGAGGAGCATCAAGAACTTCTCTTGGACTCTTCATCTCCAATTCAATGAAGTGAATCAAGGCACTGATGACTGCTTTCTACTGATGTATGAAACTGAATTGGGCTCCCATGGTTTTAACTCACAAGCTACTGCAAAATATGTTCCTGCTCCAACAATCACAAAAGCATGTGTCTAACTTGGTATATTTCAAAAATTACACTGGAGCCTATCGATCTCCAAAAGTTTGAAGTGAATCCCTTTTCCACGTGCTTCAGAGATTGCTTATTAACTGTTGTTATGCCACATTCTTTCTGTGCAATGTGCATCCCAAACAGATTTTCATACTTGATTCACCCTGGTCTTTATAGACATTTGACATACCAAAAGATCCACGCTGAGCCAGCAGAAATGACCTGTAAGAGATCTGTTAGCCTCTTAACTGGAAATTGCAGCCCAGCCAGCAAACTAAGGAGCATTTCAAATGGCATTAGAGACCTATTTTTACAGAGCTGAATTGCACCTTTACTGTCTTGAACTGATCATGAAATTGTGGAGACCTCCAACTCCAGTGCACTCTCCTGAAAATGCAGGCCCATGATTTATGGAAGCACTATGCTTTCTGATGTTCTACTACACTTGTGAGCAGATACAGGTATGCATCCTGCAAAGAGTCACACTTTTTTTTCTCCAATACACAGGCATGCTCAGTTGATTTAAACCCACATCAGCTTGAAAATAAGACTAGAAACTGGACCAGAGGAAAAACTTTGTTTCCAAGGAACTGATGACATAGATGTTGACAAAATGACATGTCACAGCTCCTGCAGACCACCATTTGTGGATACCTGTATATGTGGTTGCACATCCAACTTCATAACTGCAGCCAAAAGCTTTAATGAATTTGTGCTAATAATGAAGAAACCTTTTTCTTTTATTGCATTTTACCCATGAACCATAAAATACCTGATATGCCAAATGATAACAAATGCTAGATTTTGCAAGAGGAACAAGGGCTTTGAAATTCAACTTAATAACACTCCTCTTTAATGAGATTTCTTGGGACTGCATATTTTTTTAATAGTTTTCATTTAAGGTGTTTACATAAATATGGCAAAACAAACTATAAAAATACTTTCAGCCATTGAGTTAAAAAGGCTACACTTTCCTTGGACAAAAAGGAAAATATGTACATTGTTTTGCTATTTTTCACAGAAAATGCAGTAGTTCCAAAAACATTAACATATTAAAGAATGTAGACTTAACATGATAAACTGATATTACACACAAAATTTCTTGTATGGTGCAACAATATGCCAGCGTAACATTTTTACATGCATGCTCAGTATCTACTTTAAAATGATGGAAAGTAGAAAACCTTGACAGGAGATTTGAACAGAAAGCATCAAAACTGCTGCATATTTGCCATTTAATCATTAACTACTGCTCAGACAGCTGCTGTAGACTTCATGGTTATACAGGTGTTCAAAAGGAGGGAGTTGTGTATGAGTGTATATATAGAAGCTCAGCTACCTCTCTGGAGTTCCAGAGATGCCTCCTGGCCCCTCTGAAAACAAGGAAGCTCTGATGTCAGTGTCAAAAGAGCAAAGGTTTAGCTCCAGCACCACAGTGGGATCCTCGCCAGAAAACTCCTGTGCTCAGGCAGAGTTTCAAAGTGTTGAAGAAAACTTTGCACTACAACTTATGCCCAGGGTGCTTTCCAGGCACAGGCAGATGCTGTCAATGCCCCTGCAAACACGCAGAGCAGCTGCAGAGATGTGAACTTGCTTACTTCATTGAAAACTCTGCAGGTTTATGAGCATAGGTTTCACTGGGGGCTGACAGGCAGAAAATCTTTTTTAAATTAAGAATAGTTACATTGCATAGTTGAAGTTTTTTCTTTAACAGGTGTACTTAGGTTTTTTCCCTTCCTTTGGGAACTCTTACCTTAACTAGGCAAGAATCTTGAAGCTTAAATGACAAACCAAACCCCCACACTAACTTTTTTTTTAATTGCTAACAGACTGAAACTTTAATGTATCAAGTTTCAGCCTGAAACCATTAGAAGCCCTGAAAATAGGAGTTCTTACTGGAAGTACTGATATTCCCTTAACTATAGCAGCAGATGCTTCTATTATAAAATTATTTAATGTCCTGATCAGTTCCAGTTTAAGATTAATAAACACAATTTCTTCTTGTTACAAGTAAGCTCTTCCCCCGCCTCCCCATTCCTCACATCAGTGCATTAACAACTGCACACAGCTGCCAGAAGACTAAGCTGGTGTTTTTAAACAGTTCTTACCAGCTTTCTTCCAGATCTCCTCTGGCACATATCCAGACGCAGGCCTGTGAAGGAATTCCCGATGAGATTCTGCAGGAGGAGAGGATGCACAGGGAAAAAGAAAGAGCATCATAAGCAATGCTTGCCTATTGAAAACATGGCTTAGAGAAATACCTTTTCGCTTTACTTATGGCTCAGACCAAAAAAAAAAAAATCATGTAAGGTTTTTCTTTCCTCAAAACAAAACGGATGCCGTGGCTACAGCTTCTGAATGTCACATAGACCAGATCAATGTTTATGACTTGAATGTCTCATCTTAAGCCAAGCAGAGGCTAGTTCACTTTTATTTTTATTTTATAGCATTTTGAGTCAACTCTACATTACAGTTTCCATAGTTTTAAGGCAGGCTTTGCAAGATGAACTGAAGGACTGACATGCTTTATCCTTTGTCATTATACTCCTGAAAAGGGAAAAGAAAGAGGGAAACAGTGTGGGTTTGGCACTTCTGCTCTGTGCAAACAGAATGCCGAGTGCAGATAAAAGCCAAGTTGCCATTCCAGTGATCAAATAAGCTGTCCACAAAAAAAAAGAGAGGGGTGTTTCTCTATGTTCAGACCTATGCTTTCCTATATCTGAGCCCATGTTGGCAACTATAGCTGCAGGAGTTTGAAAAACAGAACCTCTAACTTTAGGTTAAGCCCTAAATATATGTGCTGCCAAACAACCTCACTAGAGAAGAAGCTCATAATCCATCCATACATTTCAATCTCATCTTGACAGCACTTTCCCCTTCTCCTTTT
>VXAU01003859.1:151119-162528 GCA_013399695.1 Formicarius rufipectus | reverse complement strand
AAAAAAAAAAAAAAGGTTGCTTAAAAACTTTGCTCTAAGCATTATGCAGTACTTTTTCCTACACAAGATGCTACTGTTTTATTCAGTTTAATGTCTTTAGTTCTGTGAGTTCTACAGGTTGTAAGATGACCTTTCAAAAATGGACATAACTCTTTCCAACTATATTTATATATATATATAAATATAACATAATATAATATGTAATTTTTCATTCGCACTACTTGAAGTCAGCAGGGCAATTGTTTTGTAACTCAGTGTATTGAAAACTAGCTGTACTTCAGAGAGTAGAAAAAAATATTAGAAATAAACTCAACATTATTTCACTAAATGCAGTAATTGCTACCATGTCAACAGAGCATCATTAAGGGTTCATCCCTTCACAGATGTTTAAACAACATGTGGTTAAAATATAGCACATATATCAGAGCAGCTGACAACATGATACAACCAAGCCAGTATTTATTATCAACACTCAAGGGGAACCAACACTTGTTCTTTGTTTAGCCTCCTCTGTACAGATGCTGAATATTTGTAAGTGTTCCTCTTTTATTGATGATTTGTTTAAAACAAGGAAAAACAGTAAGTGCAGATGTGAAGCAAGCCAGGGAAATCCAAGAGCATCAGACATCTCGTTTAACCAAATTGTATTGCATGGGTTGTGGCTGGTGCTTCAGCTGTTCACATCCTCTGCAGACATCCCCACACTGCATCATGCTCTTGAGATGTCACACACAAAACACTTCTTCAAAAGATAATAACTTTATTCTACTCTAAGCTGAAATCAACCTATATTGATGTTGTCATCAGCACAAATCTGGCACTAGAAGAAAAACTAAAAGCTCTACCTGTCCCTGCTTGTCACACACCTAAATGTCTATGTCACCTATGCAGCTTTGAAAGCACAGGTTCTGACTCTCTTGCTTAAAGACACAATTCAGTCCACTTTTAGAAATACAAATCTGAAATAAGGCCATTAGAAGCAGTTATATGGACAAACAGCTATAAAGTCAGTATCTGAATGGAAGGTAAAAAAATACAGAATTACAAGGAAAACAGAAACCTATAAAAAAATGCAGAAAAATCAACGTGCCTTACCCATAGGTCTGTTTCTGTCCCTGAGGTCCCTGTGATTGGGGTGTCTGTATGAGTCCCTGTAGTGGTGGGCAATGGCCATATCATCCAAACGATAATGCTGAGGTGGAGGTGGGGTGGGATGAGGCAGACCATTGGGCTGATAAGATAAGCCATTATTTGGACTGTACCGCTGGCCTGGGCTAATAGTGCAGGGCCGCTTGCTTGGATGCTCTGAGTGCAAAGGCTCTCTGTCAAAGCCATTTTCTTTGGTTCTGAAAAACAAAGCAAAGGAACTTTAATTCACTTAGTGAGCAGACCACAGAAACACACACCCCCACCTACAAATGCAACTTCAGGAACTAAAGTTTGTTCTTTCACTTTGCTCCAAGTGTGTGGTGTTGCAGAACATTTCATAACACTGCACATTTGAAACATACAAAGGACTCATTCACCTTGTCTAACTATCTCTGTAACTTGAGAAATACTAGTAGGGTGAGCCTTCTGATGTAGCTGCTTAAAGAGGGGTTAGAGACCAAGCAGCCTTTGCTGAAATCACCAGCTGATGGGATGAATGAACACACAATTACAGAGCTGAAAAAATGAACTAATACATGAAGCTAGAGACCAAAAAATTCCTACCTTCAGCAGAACTTAAAGTGATTAGGCGAAATCTGCAGTTCAAGAACTAGTTTTTTTTCAAGAGGATAGCAGACAGGTAGTGCATGTCAGTGGGCTGAAGCTCAGCATGCCATGAGCTCCCATCAAGATCAGTGTCATGCTGAGACTTGGGGAAGAATAACTTTAGATGAGAAGAAATGCTCCCTTCAGAGATTTTTGCACTGTCTGGGCTATTCCAGTCAAAGGTGCTGTGACTGTCATTAATTTTGCAGGAAGATGTGCTTAGACTCAAGTACTCAGTAATGTTCAGGATTTCCCACTCCATTACTCTTAGGGGTTTTATGCTCAGGCAACTTGGAAGAGTTACTGGGAAGAAGGACAGGGTTTTTTATATTCTAGATACTCTTCAATATGTAACCAGCTATTTTCAAAGAAGTCTCTACTTGACACCTCTGAGAACCTTGAACTCACTGAACTAATTTTCCATTAAAATAATAATAAAAAAAGACTACAGTTTTTTCAGTATGTTCACAGCTCTTTTGGGGAAGTTTCATTTCACTGAAGCATGGTTTATTTACCACAGGAATAAACAAAACCTACAAAATATTAGCTTTGGTAAGAAAGTTTATTAGATATAAATACTGAAACTGTTGAGGTTTCATTCCTCCCTCCAAGAACCTTTATTAAACAGCTGATATATCCTAGCTTTTTTAAAGAGAACTTTATCCTCTGTAGGAAATGAATGGCATAATGTATCCTTCCTAGTAATAACACATTTTTTTTTCTCACTTTGACAGAAAGGTAAATTTGATCTAATTTTCATGTTTGGTTGCTGATAAAACCAACCACCTTACAACAAACCCTCCCCCAGAAAGCAACTAAACACCCTCAAGGGACTGTCTATGAGGAAACATTGAGTATATTGTCGCTCCACAACAGACTCCCGATTACTGCCAAAGGGAGGAAGGATGAAACCAAATCATTGCCAATATCCTCTGGGAGAAAGCATCAAACTGAGATCTTGTAATTGCCAGCAGGAAATTAAAATATGGGCTGCATTGTTTTCAGAAGGAGTAAAGAGACTTCTCAGAGACCTCACCAAAATTACTAACACCAGAGAAGATGAAGGTCTATATATTTTATTATACTGTAACCTGGCAAAAAGAGGGGAATCTTTCACCAATACAGCAGGACAGCTATTCTAATTTTGGGCAAATATTAAAGACATACTTTATAAAAGTGGAGTATGTACCTTGTTCCAAAGCAAATGTAGCATGGCTGTGAAAACTCCCAACAAGGAAAACCTGAGGTCCATCATAATTTTTTTTATTACTTTTGGCATGATGGCTTGCAATAACTCTGAATGGGTAGTGATGTTTCTGACAGCTCTTCAAGAAAAGTCTTGTATTTACTTGCTGACGTGTGTTTTCTTTGCACATATCCACTCAAACTCCATGTCTTGTTCTTCCAATTGTAAAAATATTATGCAAGCAAAAAAATGGACCTTTCTGTCTCTACATGACAAGATATAATTTACCTAAGTCTTTTAGTGTTACAGGTTAGAATGTTCTCTAAGTTAGATGGGGAAAAATCAGAAACAGTAAATAATTAAATAACTTCATTGATTTTTTTGATCACTCAATGTAGGGAAAGTAAAGCAGAAAACTGGGACAAGTGGAAACACAGTTGTTGTCTTCTGCACTATAGCTTGATGCTAAAATCCTATCTTTTCATACAAATATACCTATTTGCACCTTAATGTACAGTATTTCTATATTTTTTAAGGAATGCTTTGTACTTAATTACTTTAAATGAAATGCCCTGCATTATCTTGGATAACACACCAGCATATCCACTGAACCTTAATGAACATAGAAATTAAAGTGATCACTGAAAACACATTTACTGAAATTAAAATTATGTTTTTGCTACTATGCTGGATAGCAGTTATCATGTCTTTTCTGGGTGCTAAAACTTTAATTTTATAAATTGCTGCTATATTTTCTACACTGACCAAATAACGTAGCAGAATATCAGAATATGAACGTTCATAAATGCATTTTATGTTTCTCACCATATAAAAAGTAACAACTTAGAAAACCTCATCAGAACAGGAATCACTACCAAATTTTCTATATCTGAATATACTGAATATAGTGATAACAGACAAAGTACTGAAGACTGCTGAAATTCAGATGCTCTGAACTCCATGTACTAGTCGGCTTCTAATCTCTGTCCTTGCTCGTTCTTTCAGGTCTCACCCCTTGGGACAACAGCATTTCCCCAGGTGCCTGAGGAAGCACTCCTGTTTTCCTGTTTCAGTAACTGGCAGACCCATGGAACACTAGTTTCAAATATAACACCATCACAGTTTTAATCTGTTTTCATCTGATTTTTATCTGATTCATCTGATTTTGCAAAGCAACCACAAGCTGTTGAGAGGAAATAACACTGAATGTGTAGGAAACCTGACACTTTTTCCTTGCTCCTGTTGGTCACATTTTCCTTGATATGCAAGGAAATCTACACTGTTGTTTGGAAAACTGACAGTATTATAGATGAGGTCCTTGAGCTATAAACACACAAGAATTTATTTTCCTTGGAGCCATGATTTATACAGATTAAAGATAGCAGAATAGACACTAGTCACTAGTTTGTACCCATTTAATAGAATTTATGTTCCTAGGTTATAATTTCAGTTTTAAATTATTGCAAATTATGGATAATTTCCTAGGTAGAAAATGTGACCATGCAAAACTGCCTTGGCTAGAAAATTAGGTTTCACCTGATCAAGAACAGTACTCAAAGAACACTGAAGTCAGCTTGCAAGAATGAAGGAAAGCTGTTCATCTGCTATTTGTGAAAGATGCTTTGATTTAAATTGACTTCCACTAATAAAGGTTTGATGACCAAGTAAGCAATCTTTGCGAAATAAAGTACTATAATAAAGTTTATAATAAAGTTTATAATACTGTGTTACAGAAAAATTACTACTGCCTCGCAAACAATTCATATTAAGAAAATTCTTATACATTCCTCATAATTACAAGTGGTTTAACAAGGAGCCTAGCTGTAAGAGCTGTGTACATTCTTAATGAGATGTGGAGAAGCCTCTTAAAATAAGATTAACCTAGCAGCATTATCAAAGTTGATCTCTGTGCCCAGTTACCTTCAACATCTATTTCTTGTCATGAGCGCCAAGTGTACAGCAATCAGTTCTAAAGTCACAACACAATCCTGGCTACTTTTGTTTTTTTCTCACTGTTCTAACAGAATTTTTTGCTATCCTATATCCACTTTGTAAGCAGCTGTCACACACGTAGAGTTACTATATGGCATGCTCATGTGCCATACAGTGCTTCCCAGCAAGCTCAAAGGATGACTAGCAAAAAGTTTTTTGTACTTAAGGTATATAATGTAATATATAACTAATATAATTATAACTAAGCATTAATTCACCAAAACAAAAAATCACATTGGTCCAAGTTCCTTTGCTTTATTATAGAAGAATCTCAACTCCAAAAGTTACAAAGAAAATACAGTGAACACTTTGATCATGACATGTCATGAACAAATTACCAAAATGTGTTGTCTCCTCAGGTGTCAGCTTTCCCCTCTTGCAGTGACTGATGGTTCCCAGTGTTATTATAGAAACAGATTGATCTTTTTAATGAGCTAGTTTAATAGACTCCAAAATCTCACTGTGGCTGCTCATCCATGTCAAACCATATGCACCAAGAAAACATTCAGTAAAACACAAAGCTCTGCTGTCAAATTGCTCTATAAAACCTCACATACAGTAGACTTGAATATGCAGATAAATAACCAGAATTGGAAAACGCATATTCAAAAAAGATTCTGAAATTATAAGCAGAAAAAATTACTGTATGTGGATTTTCTTTAACAAAGATTATGAGGCAGATGTAGTTACATGCAACACATGTTCCAGTTAATTTGCCTAATCCCATACTGTATTTTACTTCTATTGGAATCAATGGTATGCCCAAATGAAAAATATCAATATGAATGTGTGGGTGGGTGTATATTTTTATAGACACCCACTTACATGTGAGATATGGATGTCTGTATATATAACATACACATTATATACAATGAATGCATATGTATGTATATCATGTACCTTGGAAAGTGAAAAAGATACCGCAGTTTACTTCAAAAAGAGATGTATCTCCAATCGAAATTACTCCACCTGCATTTAGTTCCCCTGGAAAGATGTTGCCTTTTAGCAATTTTTTGCCATACAATAGCCACACAGTCACACAAAATCCATCTCTTAAAGCATGTCTACTATCTTCTGCTGTGTTTTTATTAGTATATTTGAAGATTACTTAGATAACTGAACAAAAGGTACATGTATTTCTAGATGTTTTTCAGGTGAGTATTCTTCATGACAGTAAAGAATTGCAGAGTCAAAAAGAAAGGATCCTTTTTACAAAACACCAGGGAGCTATATTTTAGCTTTGGAAATGTTCTCTCTTTGCACAAAGTAAGAGACTATGTGTGAAATGTCAAAAAAATAAACATTTTTCTGGGTGCAGTTAGCAGACTTGTGTTAGCCCCAATGGCTGTTTCAGTTTGGTCTAGTTTCCAGGGGAAAATGGTGAAAAGCAGGTACACACAAAAATGCTTCTCTGCTGCTATCTTAATTTCCTTGCTGGTCTACAGTAATTAGAGGCAAGCTAATTTCAAATACTTTCATATTTTGTCTATCTAATGGTTATGTTACTTTAAATTTTACTGTTAATTTTTGGCTATGAGGATCTAAAAGTTTTTCTATGAGCTTTCCAAATTTTTATATCTGTGTTATCTCAGCCTGTTCCTACACCAAAAAGTTACCTTTACAAACTTATGTGGATTCTTGACTTTGCAAATCTTCAGCTTTTTCATTTAAAGTATAACAAGGACACTTGCCATGCCTTAAGCATTTGACAAATGACAAAACAGCATTATAAAAGTTTAGGACACTGTAAAATCCATGTCAAAAAAATCTATGAAAAATACAATATTTGAGTCTCTCAAAAGGTAAAATGTAAATCTAGCCACATTTCCAACATTAGAATGGGAAGACAGTTGAAAATCAATTACAAGAGTAATCTTGTAACACTAAACAAAGAACTTTATTCAAAGAAGAAAAACTGTTCCATAGCCCAAAAGCTATTGTACTTCACACGGATGCACTCACTTGCCCAATTTCTACATGGACTCTTTTCTCACCTCAACAACAACAAAACAGCGAACATTTCTCCTGTTTGGAAGAAATATGCATACTGGATATACGAATATGAAAACATGGCACAGCAGAAGGAGTCAAAGCCTGACAGTGCTCTGGGGTTTGCCCTGTACTTCCCAATACAAATGCCTAGCCACTTTCCCAATATTTACTGTACAGACCAACAAAACCTCAAATACAAAGGACTAGCATATGGAGCTGGCATGATCTGCTGCTTGTCTCTTCATGCAGAATAGAAATACTATGCCCAAAGTGTTGGCTGGCCATTACATCTGTGTGGATATGACCACAGTGAGTCCTCAGGTGATTTTCATGACTGAATATGTATGTATGTGTGTATTATATACACAGAGATATATGTGCATATGTAGCACTATATATATATGTACATGCATAAACAGGGTCTGTTAAAATAGAGCATGGGATAATGGTTTTAGACCAGTAAGAGATTTAGATTAGATATAAGGAAGAAATTTTTAGCGATGAGGCTAGTGAAACACTGTCACAGGCTCCCCAGAGAGGTGGTGGATTTGCCATCTCTGGAAACATTCAAGGCCAGGTTGGACCTGAAGGCAGGACAGCACCTGCACCCAGGTAAGACCATCTGAGTTGCCCCCTTGCTGATGGAGCTCAGCAGACTGGACCCATGAAACCCTGAGCAGGGTATGGAAGGCATGGGGGTGCTCACCTGTCTGGAGTTCGCCTCTTCCCGTTTTCGTTCACATCGAGAAGCAGCTCCGAGGAGTCAACAGGTGAGGTGGTGCTGGCATCCAGAAGCAGCTGTTCGTGCTGGGCGAGGTACTGGGCTGGGTTCTGCTTGGCTAGCCTTGCACAGTGCAGCAGCTCCCGCTGCAGCAGGGGCAGATTGGCCTGCAAGAGCATGGCACATGTTAAGAGGGTCGATTGCAAGTAGTTTCAACAGAGGTGAAGAATGAAAATCAGAGCTGTGAGATGAACCTGCTGCAAGCAGCCCCAGTTAAGTTTGTTGTGGTTGGCTGCCTGAAAGCAGGCAGCCTCCGAAAGCAGCCATGTGATGACTGTGCTAAGGAGGCATGGAAGGATGGGAGTTTACTGAAAATGGAAAACTAAATGCTGTGAAAAAACCAGGTCTGAGTTCCACATCTTTCAAGAGGGGAAAAAGCATTATTTTGGCTGACTTCATCCCTCTTCTTACTGATCCAAAGTCTGATCTCCTATAGAACCGCTGTTTTCAACAAGTGACAATACTTCAATATTTGTTTCCCATTCAGACTGCAGTTAGTACTTAGAAATCATCTGAAACTGTGGGATCTGCAACTCTATAAGCTGCCTCAGTCACCATCCTTCAGGGGCCTTGGGGAGCACAGGATTGAGAACAGGACTGCCCTCAGCTTTCCCATTACACTTGCAGTTACACATTAAGATAAAGATTACAACAAAATCTCACGTTCCAGAGTTTCAGTTAATCACCCAGAGGGCTACAATCCTCCTCCTAGCCAGATACAGCCTGAAGGATTTCTAACTGTTCTCTCATGGCCCCACTGGGACTTGGGTCATGGGCTGGTGATTACGACTCAGACACAAAGAACTGAAAATGCTCATTGATCCTCGGGCAGCACATTTTGCCCATATACTGGGGACATACTTATAATTTTTGCCAGAATTTGGACTCAGGTGGAACTGTAGGTTCTTTCCCTCTACAAAGATACATACTGGGAAACATTTTCCATTCTTTGCAGCATATCAGTACTAAGATAGATCACTCATTTTTACCTGATTACTTTTTGTGCCATAAGGTGGTAAGCCTTGACCTCTCCTGTTCCATGACTAATGAACAATTTTTTGACTCAGCATTTTTAAGTATAGGATTAAACTTCATAACCTTAGTAACTACAGATATACAAAAGAATGTCAATACTTCCCTTTGCTTTTGAAATAAATCCCACTTAAAAACAAAACAGAGCAAACAAACAAAACAAAAACCCAAAATAGAACATCCATTTTTTATGAACAGGAAAGTATTTCTTAAGTCAAAAAGTTCTGAAAGTAATATGCAGGGAACCAAGCACAAAAACCTGGTGTTCTGAAAAGTTTTCAGCCTGGGAGCTTGGCAGATTACTTTGTGGCATTATCACAATGGAAAATGTTCTAGTACCCGTTGCTGTACCATAAGAGTAGATCTACTGTGCAACAAAAAGGCCAGAATAGGGTCAGTACACATGAACCTTTCAACAGTGCAGAAAAAAACAGCAATTACTCTCACTTATTCATCTTAGAATGAGAAGACAGCCAATTGTGGAACGTTGAAGCCTTTTCAGACCTCCGTAGAACACAAATATTTTGTGAAAGAACCAAATACATATTTTCATTCAAGGTTGGGAAAGACAGAGAGAGAGAGAGAGAGAGAGAGAGAGAGAGAGAGAGAGAGACTGACTGCTTCCGCGAGCAGGGTTTTTCACTTGTTTTAATTTCATTGTTTTTTTAAAAAACTAAGAACACAATTAAAATTTATTTTGTATTTATATTTGTATTTATATGTCTATTTATTTACAAATAGATATATAGAACAAATAAAATAATCAGACATAGTATTTGAGTACTGGTGCATACTTGGAAGATGTATCATCACATATCCGCAAATCTATGAGGTAGAAATGTGAACTCCCCACTTAGCAGTTGAATAATCAAGCAAAAAACATTTGTGTTCCTTATCCACTATCACAAAAAAAAGGGACCTATTTAATACATGAGTGTTTCTGGAGACAACCAGATTTTGAATCCTCTAGAAAACCCATGATTTATTTCACTTGTTTTCCTTCTCTTAAAGAAATGTTCATTCTTGCTTTTTAACCATAAACATGAAGATTTGCAGGTAAATTTATCCAAATAGATTGAACATATTTTCTGTGCACAAACAAGCATATACAACATGAATATACTCAGTTTCTTAATCTTTTTTAAAATTACCACAGAAAACTATGAATGATACTTTACAATTTGGGCTTGTTGGCATAAAGCAATATTTGAACAAATATGTAACTTGAAGTGAAGAAAAGTGGTATTTATTTATAGTTCAGCACAAACACCATCAATCTGCTCAAGATATTATTCTAAACAATCTTTATCACACCATATATTAAAAAACAATTAGTAGTGGAAGAAAATTACTCAGGATCTCTCTACAGCTAGGTCAAGCGTGCAGACTTCTGGTCACCAAGGCCCTGATACACAACAAGAACTAGTTTCCGGGAAGATAACAAGAATTAGTTTGGGATGCAGAATAAAACATCAATATTCTCCCTACTGTGAGCAGGGAGAGGTCAGGCTCTCCAAGGCAACTCAAGCATACTTATACAGACTGAAATCAAAATAGCCTTGGACGCAAAGCATTGTGCAGAGGTCCAGCTCTGACAGTACAGGTAGTTCTACACACCTTCAGCTGCACATTTCTCTCAGCATTGCTGATGATGCCTGCAGAAAGACTTCTATACCTCTGCATGTGAGAGGTACAAACCAATTCTCAACCAGAAAAAGACTGACTGCAAATTAAGATGACATTACTATCTTACAGTGCCCCTAACCTGTTGTACTTCAATGCCTGAAACATGCTCCTAACTCTTATATTTTGGATTGGACCTTATATCCTTCCAAGATTTAGGCAGTGTCTTAGACTCCTTTATCAGTTTTATAATCACAAATAGGAAAAGGAGAATATGCTTTTACCCAGCTGTCAAAAATAAACTCTCTGTTTTCCACTTTGAAATGGACTGTTCTAACAAGAGAAGAAAATATTATCTCTGCATCTGCAAAAGAAGCTACATCTCCAAAAAGCTGTTTTAGCATTTCAGTGCTCACTCCAGGCAATCAGTTGATAATTTGCCATTGTTGGATGTTCCTACTTTCTCCTAAACTTTAACAACAGAAATATTTCAGCATTATAATTTAAATTGAAAAGGTTTCATGCAAACATACTACAAAATTAGGCTTTGATGTTTTTATAATTGTAAATTTAAATAAATTATTTACAGATGTATTAAAAAAATATTTAAATTGAGACTAATTTTGTTCAGAGATCTTGAGTAACTCAAAATCAATAAATCATATATTGATCTTGATGCTTAAAACAAAGATGCACAGCGCATCCATTGAAAAACAGTGTTGGCAGTACTGAACATGTACCACCTAAATGTAGTAAGACTAAATCCTACTTGATATTAATATAGAAAATGTGCACAAAAAGGCTTCCAAACCAATGAAGGTTTCTGCAGGTGAATGATCTTATCTTCCTCAGAAGCAGAATTGGTAGAAAGATAAGCAATTCAATGACTATTTATTATCTGTAATAGATCAGCGCTCCCTGGCGTGAGGCACTGTACACACACATGGCAAAGAGGAGCTTCTTTCCCAGAATTTTTATTACAGAAACACAAATACTGGCTTCTGTCTGCAGCGTAGCGTTTGGTAGACCTAGCAATCTGCAGTGGCAC
>VXAU01003859.1:103318-148563 GCA_013399695.1 Formicarius rufipectus | reverse complement strand
ATTTTGATGTTTTATTAATAAAATAATTTTAAATTAGTATTTAAACTTAACATGGGTTTTTCTGCATGTTCAAGAAGCACTGACCAACAGGTCTTTTCTGAGAGATTAGAAAAAATTACTGATGTGGGCATGTTATTAAATGACGCTTTTAAACAGTATGGGTTTTTCCTAAAGAATTTGTCCTTGCTTGAAAATTTCTACATAGGACTCAATAAGCTGGGTTGCAAAAATTTTGCTTTCCCCAACCCCCATGTATTAAGATTGGCTTGTAAGTAATTTTCACTGTTTTAACTGAAATCAAAGGAATCCTGAACAGCTGGCTGCAGCTACTGGCATAAAAAATACTATTAACTGTCCTTGCTCATCCTCTACATGCAATTGCCCATTTATCCCACCCTCTCCCCTTGAGTCTGCATGTGTGCACCGCAGAAGTCAACACACTCCTCATCCTTGTATTTCATAACTTTTCAGCTCCCTTAAGTTGGTAAATTCTAGTCTGAACCACTTCTAGCTCTCAAATAATTTGTAAAATGCTATCACTTATGCAGAAAACTATACCTAGCCCCTTGCAAAATGTCACATCTAATTAAACCCTTAGAAGGATTTCAGTGCTAGGCAGAGCCTTAAGAGGGGTGGTTTCCACATTTAGAGCATCCTTCAGACAAATAAATCAATTCAAAACACCCTGTGACACACTGTATATAGTCAAATGGGCTGGAAGAAAAGAAGAAAAGAAATAGTATGAATAATGACTTGATATGCAGCTCTCCCATGTCAGATTTACGGGACTTAGAAGGGTGAGAACACAAGTCCATACCACACAGTGCTGCCCTGGTCAGAGGGCTTGCAGGCTGACTGATACGCTCCTTAGTGCCAGATTCTAACAAGCTCCTGGCACCAAAGTCAATTAATTCTGAAGTGGCTTTTAAAAGGAAAACAAACTAGATGCTATGAAAATAAACCAGAATGATTTAAGCAGGAATATCAGAGTTGAACAAAGGCGAGTGGAAGAGCATATTCAATTCCAAAAAGAAAGCATCTGGCAGCATACCAAGGTAACAACTATGCTATCTGCATAGATCCCATATGACACAGCCAGCCATGGAGGGAGAAAACATGAAAGCAAACCCACTGAGGATACTAGTGCTTCAGGACAACAGAATGGCTAGGAACACTTATACACATGGACTACAATAATGCAAAATGTCCACCCACACAGTGACAATGGGGGGAAAAAAACATATGGGAACAATAAATACCTTATCTCTGGGAAAATTCATCTCCACAGCAAAACCAAAATAGAATACAACGTGATCTGAGAAGGCAACATTGACTGCTCAGAGATCACAGTAGTTCAGAGGAGGCAGTTATTGGCAGGTGAGAAGCAGAATAACTTTCTGTCTTCAAAGAAGATTTTGCTTCCCTGCTTCCTATTTTGCACATCATGTATTGTATTTTATTAATTAGCTTTTAGATTAAGATTTTACCTTTCAGTTCTAATAAAAAGTGCGTAAGCATAGACCAGTGAATACAGTAACCAGCATTCTTAAGGCACCAAGTTTACATTAGTGGAATCAGAATAAGACTTTTCCTTGAATGGCAGAGTGTCACAACCTCAGTGTTGTACTAATGATCAGCAGTACATTAGGAACAGGCTAGTGGCAGGAATTCCTGACACTCCCTTACTCAATCATGCAAAGTTTGCAAAACTCCAGCTTGTTGCAAGCATGTGATATTACTAACGAAGTCTCAAGACCTTGTTTGTAAAAGCTGCTACACCAACAAATGAAAAATATAAACAAACAACAGTGATTACAGAATTAGGGAACTTACAGTTCCCTGTGAACCGCCAGAATTATTCCCGGACCATACACTCAGACACAGTTTCATGCACTAAGCCATGGAAAGTAGGCCTTCAACGTTATTCATTTCCCTGACTCTCTTAAAAAGAAAAACTGTAACACGCATCTGTGACCTAGCAACAAAATGGTTTGAAATAGTTTCCAGATCACTGAACTGTGCAATACCTTTAAAAATGGGATGACAAAAGGTCGCAGTGGGAAGTTAGTAGCTTCTTGCAGTTTGGAATGAAATTCTTCAATTGTCAAAGTAGAATTCTGTTGAGAAAAAAAATTCTGTCTTGATGACAAAATAATGAAAACACTTAGCAAGAGAAACAGTAACCAAAGAACTCTGAAATTGCTTAATAATTTGTTCTTGATATTGATAAGAGAATAAAGAAAAGCATGTTGCATATTAAATTGTTACCGTATTAAACTACTCAAAGGAAACAACCAGCATCTAAGACATTTAGTGCCTGTTGCTTAGAGTACAGTTTAAGCTCTCAGATGGAAAGCATGGAAATGCTTTCACATTTCAAACGTTAAAGCTGCTTTTCTCAATATTTTTCTTTAATTTCACATTTTTCTCCTATTTTCTTCTATTATCATATTTTCTACTGGTGACTCTTGAAATATTGTTCCCAAACGTTATAATTAATATGCACAGAGAAAAAGATCACATTTTTTTAAAGGCACGTTCCTTGTTGTTTGAGGACGAAGACTGCACTTTGCCTCTTTGCACTTACAAAGAGGACTGTTTACTACATTCTAGGGTATGTAGGAAAATCACTACTTTACAGATGAGGTCATGATCATGAAGACCACATGCTGACAGGGTTGACTAAGGGAATAGTGTGACACGTGGATTTTCCAAAGGAAAAGATCCTAATTTGCTCCTCAGACCTCAAATGAAGGTAGAAATCGACCATAATTAACGGTGGGGAAGCAGTTTCGATCTGAAAATCAGTAGGTGGATGCTCCCAAAGTGTCTTCAGCTTCTTTACTAGTTCCCCTTTGCATGTGACAAGCAAAATCCCATTAAACACATATTTTGAATATGGAAGCAAATGGATAGCAAGACTTACTGATGTTATATCACCTATATTAAACTTCCTTTTGACACGTGCTTGAGTGAAGGAGCACCTGCTGCTGTCAGGCAGGGGTTTTTGAAGATACAAGCAGAGGATCTCTCAGTCCTAGTACTAAAAATTGCTGTCAGTCTGCTCCAAATGAAGTCAATGGCAAATGCAGCTGCTCAAAACAGATGTATACTAGAGCACCACAATAGCATTCTTCCAAATATATCTAATTATAGCTGAAAAAATACATGGGAGACAACAACGTGTGATGGAGACAGGACTTTATTGTTATTAAAAAGAATCCTGAGCCCGATTCACAAGTTTTCATCTAAAAGGGCTTCCCTACTTGACAGATATAGGTAAGAAAGAGCTGGAATTTTCATTCAGCTATACCATAACATTAAGACAACCTTATCAACAAGGTGACTTAAAGAGCAGCATTACTTCATTGAGTTCATAATTATTGGGGTCAATGATACTGAGAAAAGGTTTTGCACTGCGTAACTGCAGTCCAAACATACTCAACTCATCCTTTTAACCAGTATTCTGGCACTATATATGTAGGGCACTCTCCTTTCCCCATCCAACTAATCTAGGCAAGTCAAACTACATTCTACTACCTTACATTATTTTAAGTATGTCCACATTAGGAGTATTGCCAATATAAAATGAAAACCCCATCACACTGTTACAGCTTAATAATGTACTGCCAAAAAGAGTCAAGGCTATACCTGGTTGGGAAGAGTTGCCACTTGTGGGAAGCTACTCAAGCTACTCATCTTAGCTCTGGCAGCAAGAGTCAGCACTTCACTCTTGCATGCTTGGCATCCTCCAAGTATGATGCATGCAGTGTATGTGACCAACTCTTTTATATAATAATCACACCAAGCAAGGAAGACGGAAAAGGACAGAAAAAATATCACGTTTGTTTGCTTACCACAAGTCCTAGCACAAGGGTACGCACTCTCTCCCCAATCTCTGGTGAAATGTCATTGCCAAACTGCTGTAAGGTTGTAAGAAATCTCTTCAGTTTGCTGAGCTGCCTAGCTCCACAAGCTGGCGGTAACTGCTGGTTAGCCAGAGAAGAGGAAGAGGAAGAGGATGGCCCATTGCTAAAGCCATTAGGAGGAGATGGAGCTCCATTTAACGCTGTTGGTGAATGGCTAGTGCCATTGGTTACTGAAAGAAAAAGAGACAGGAGGATAAATCCCTCAGCTTATGTTTTTTGTGCTTGACCTCTAAATTAATTAAGTTGCACGATCAAAGATAATTAGCCTTTTGACAGAGTGACAGTCTGGAGTTTATATTTATTTCCCAGTAGCTGGTACTGAATGGTTTACGGATTGGAAATAACAACAGCTGCTTCTCACACAACCCCTTCAAAGTGCTCCTGGACCTGAAAAGCATCATTTGAATTCCAGCCTTTTGTCAGAGGATTTTAAAAAGAGAGAGAGGGAAACAGAGAGAAAAAACATGAGTGCATGTATGATTGAAGATCCAAAAAAATTGTTCTTTGGGGTAGAAAAAAATGTGCAGACATATTTCATGAAGCCTCAGTTTATCTCTGAATATTTTTACTTGTGTTTTGTACACACAACTGACAGCTGTGTTTATAAAACAGGACTTTCACGTTTTAACCTTACACCACCCAATGAGAAGGTTATTTTTTCCAATACAGATTTCCTAGATGCTAACATATGAAGCACACAAAGCTGTCTGTGCAGGTACAAATGCTGCCATGCTCCCTTGTGGCCTGAAGCCTTGCAGCAAGGGCATGAAGCTAGACTTCAGAAGACTTCTCAGAGACCACAAGCAAATCTCTCTGCTTTCATGTGCCAACACCATATTTCTGAAAAGGATAAGAAAGCATTTCCCTCCTGTTGCAAGGTTACTGTGAGAGCAACTATCTGAAGTACTAGGAGTTCAAATTTATGGCAATGAGACTCATGCAGACATACTGAAGACAATACAGTTTTTGGCTGTGATTTCAGTTTGATTGTTATCCACACTACAAAAGACAGCAGAGAATCAAACTGAGCACATCCTTTTCCACCCAGGTTAGCTGGAACAGCAACACTCAAACACACACTGTTGAGGTTGTTTGAGTCCAATCTGCTAAAATGACAGCAAATGGCAAGCAAAAGGATGGCTCTCCAGAAATACAAGTGTACCAGCACGCTGGCAGCTGTGGGCACGCAGCATATGACTGCACCCAGCGGCAGCTGTGCTCAGATGGCCACTGTCCGGGGAAAATTTGCTGATTTCTTTCTGGGGAGTCAGTCAGAACCCATCCCAAGAAATCCCATAAAAAATCGGGGACTTGCCTATGATCAAAAACTCATTGGAGCATTAGTCTAAATTGCTTTCAATTTAAAAGCATAACCAAGGCAACCTAGCAACTTGAAGAACTTTTTTTTCAATGACCAGACTTCTAAAGCCAAACATACTGTTTTCATGTAATTTTCTTCATCAATCATCATTTATTTTTAGCCAGAAAATCCTTTTTGAGGGTAGATACCTATTACTAGATATAAATCACTGCCCCAAACCTTTGAAGGAGCTCTTGTTGCCCTAGTGACCACTCTCTGGAGGCACTACAGAAAAAGGTATGTGAATGGCTGTCTAGTTTCTGTTTGTGTTTTATCCTAGTTTTGGTTGCCTATTCTGGCTGCATGGGCTGGGGAGAACAACAAGTGGAAAAAGCAGAAATAGAAAGAAGTTGGCCTCGGCCAGTTCAGCTACATGTATAGCGCCAAGCCGTGCTCTCAGTGCTGCAGTGGAGAGAGATATCTGAGTAAACAACTACATTGTGATTGCAAGAAACTTGCATGGCCAAAAGTCATCATACCATGAACTTGGTAAATGAGGATTGGGAAGAATAGTGACAAATCCTGATCTAGCCTGACACTACCCAACAATTCTGTCACCAGTAAAAGGCTGTTCTAGTCAGAGGCTCCAGGGCCTATGATCAAGAAAGCACAGGACTATGGAGTTCAATACCTAGGATAAATATAGTGAGGGAAAAGGTAAAGATTTCACCTACAATAAAAGGAATACAGAAATAGACCCATGATTTCAGTTCTTTCTTTGTAATATTTCAGTTTGCCAACTGGCAAAGACCAACATAATTTCTAAAACAAAACCATGTTATTAATACAAAAGAATTTAGCATTTAAATTTTCAAAATAAGACATGTCAAGAATTTTTAATCACGTAAAACAAAGAAAACAAGGATATTGTAGACCAGAAAACAAGTCTGATCTTTCTGGCCTGCAGGCATTCCTGCTTTAGTAATAATAAATTCAGCAGACACTCTGACAGAAGTGACTGTTTACTATACAAGCTGGAACCGCTAAGAACAAAATCCAAAATGTGACAGAGTAAAAAGCAATTAAAATCAGATTTTTTTAGACTTTTTGTCTTTAAATAAAAAGCCCCAAAGAACCAGCTATGGTTCACACACCTTCCAAACTGCTGAACTTAATCAAATAAACAAACATCTAGAAATCCTGTGAGTACACTGAGGACTGTGTGATTAAAGAACACTGTCATATTCCTTTTGTGAGTGCCAAAGATTATCCTGAATTGTGGTAAGGGCATCACACTGGAAAGCTGAATCTGCAAGAGCCCAATCCTGCAAAAATCTAGAAATAATTTAATTTCAGACTGAAGTAGCTCCAGTTTGAAGCTTCACTCAGGATGATTCAGGTGCTGGAGTTAAGCAAAACAGACAAATCCATGCAGGATCAGGGTCACTGGGTTAAATATGAGTTTATGTGAATAGCTGGCACAAATGCTCCTCACTGTTTAAGTTCAATGTAAATTGTCAGGACAGGGTTCCCTGGGATAAGTAGTACAAAGGCCTCCAGCTGGCCTTCTGCATAGAGGTGAATTTTAAATAAGGCATTTAACAGACAGAAAGGGACTAAACAGACACAGACAAGACAAATAGATGATGATGCCTTCATTCTGTTTAGGCATATGTATTCTACTGTTCTAAAAATGTTTTATTTAAAATGTGAAATGTAAACACATTCTCATGTTTATACTATTACAAGGCGATATAAAAGAGACCAAAAAATTTGCAGCTAAATCTTAGTAAGAGAAATATAGAGCAATTCATGCTGTGAAAAGAATAGTCCAGACAATGTGCCAGATTCAAATCTGAGTTACACTGACACAAATGCAGAGTAATTCCATGAAGACCAGTAGAGTTTGATGTGTCAATAAGCTGAGTCAGAGATGCAACACCAAGTGATTTAGAGAAGTGAAGTGGTCACAGTCTAGAAATCTCTAGATAAAAATTATGAAAGGGCTTTAATTTTGGTTTTACATCAGTATTAACAGGACATGATATAGGACTTAAATCAGAATTCGTCATTGAAACATAAGTGGGAGGAAGCTATGGGGGGTTTTTTTCATTATAAATTGTCCCCACTTTAAAAACAATCAAACAAACCTGAAGTTTATATACAAAAAGGAACAGGATCCTATAAACAACATAATGGCATGTAAGAGAAGGAGGTTTCCCCTGTACTTCTCACAGGAGGGCTTCAGAGCTTTCAGTATGTAGGAAAACAGTGCTTGCTGTTCTTTGACACTACAGCCAAGATGCCAATGAAATAACAACATAGCTCCAACCTTAATGTCTTAATATCTTAAAGATGTATTAATCTGTTTTAAGCTTAGTTTTGCTTAATTACTTTATT
This sequence comes from Formicarius rufipectus, assembly GCA_013399695.1. Taxonomy (NCBI): domain Eukaryota; kingdom Metazoa; phylum Chordata; class Aves; order Passeriformes; family Formicariidae; genus Formicarius; species Formicarius rufipectus. Next base: position 140,934 of record VXAU01003859.1, on the reverse strand, counting down.
GCAGTACAACCAAATATTGCTCCCACCATATGATGCATGTCTCCCTTTGCATATTTTGGTTTCTTACACACAGAATAGAAAGAATACAGAAGAAAAGGAAGAAAATAAGACTAATTACATGTTGTGGGCGTGAATGAACTGGTTCTTGGAGCTCCTTGGGTAGTGGGAGGAGGTGGCATGGTTGGAGGCGTCAGCCTGGATTGTGTCTTCACATCCACAGGTGAGTCTGGCATTGTGGAATGCTTCTCAGTGCGATCTGCAACACACACCACAGGAACACACTGGTTTATTTCCCCAAGCACACTCCATCTGACAAAAACTTAAAAGCTAATGCACGAAGTGAGCCATTTCAGCATCTGCTGCGAAAGATTACACCTGATTATCAACTCCAGTGTGCTCTTCCCAAGTTACATCATCTAAACCTTACTTAAAAAGGTCTAACACAGATGGTAAGACCTCATTTGTAGCAGAGCTGCATTATCTTTTGTGGGTTTTTTTCAGGCATGTACAGATGCTACCTCCCAAGCACTCCTGGAGCTGCAATAACGCCACCCCCCTTCAAGGCTTTCGTGTCAGCCAGGAGGTAAAAATAGATGAAGAGACAGAAAGGTAATAAATCCCCTTATGACAGCTCTTCCAGAACTAAAACCTGAAGCTCTTTAGTACAGGTGTGATACTGGGTTTAATATTGGTTGAAGCCAGCTCTCTTCATGTCTCTTCTTTGTATCACCTGCTGCTCTCTCCATCGCTTCTCCTTGTCATCATGGAGAGATACTCATGTTAAATACCACACAACTCCTGGATCACTTTGCAACAGTGACACTGGATATTCTCACATTCACGAGAAAAATAAACGCAACATGCTGAAATGGTAAGTCAATTGTCTCATATACATACACCATTATTTTTAAATAACTAAGATTGCACCTTCACACAGTAAGAACAACTTAAATGTTCAAAACCCGCAAGATAATCAGGAACATACCTACCAAGAAAACAAAACAAAGGCAAAACCAGGAAGAAAACTTAGCACTTAGCTTGTCTAAAGATGCAAGATATTTGATACAGAAGCCACATAAGTGTAATCTTTTTTCCAACATCTTTTAGGACAATTTTCTGTTAATTTTTTTTTTAACCATCTTAGCCCTTATGTTTCATTTATTAAGATTGGGTAAAACTTGACAACATTTACCAACTGAATGCAAAAGTAAGGTTTTCTTACTCATGGTGAGAATTTAGTGAGCTATCTTGAGTAAAGATGAGTACAATCAAGTTTAGCTTTTAATGGGCGTAGGTTAAATTCTTCCATCTCTTCTTTGGGGAGTCAGAGTTTTTTATTTATACACTGCCCTACACAAGTCTTCCTGAGCTCCATGAAACTATTCTGTAAAGCAAGTAAGTGTTGCTGCTAATGGATAAACATGTAAAGTCTGTGGTTTTAATTCAAGACAATAGCAAAGCCCATCATGTTCTATAAATTGTCACTCCACTTTGCAACATGTTTTCCTTGTTACTTACTAACAACGTACAAACTTAAATGAAAAAATCCTATCTGAAATTTGCCACAAGAGAAAATAACATAAATTAAATGCAATGCCTTTAACAAATGAAGGGTATGTTTAAAAGAGCCTCAAAACATTAATTATCAGAAAACTTATACATGAGAAAAGTTACACACACACACAACCCAAAAAAAAAAAAGGGGGGGGGGGGGGGGAGAAACTCACAACCCCCACGCTACTCCCCCCCCCTCAAAAGAAATATTAACAACACGTAACAGATACCAATCTTCATCTGCCTGAAACTGAGGAAACTTGCGGAAGTAAGTCCCAAAGATGCAGAGTGTCAGATAATTGCAACTTCAAAAGCCATCTTTACCCTTTGTAGAAATGCTTACAAGCAATGTTTCAGTTCTCATTTAGAGACAAGATTGGGGAAGATGGGCAGGGAAACACCCCCAGAATAAGATGACTGGAATACAGATACTATTTTATAGGATCTGTAGCAGTGATCTAAAGTTAGCAAGCCTCAGACATGGAGGGAAGAATATCCACAATTATTAGCTTAAATATTAAGGCTGCCACACAGAAAAGTTAGGTTTAATTGGCAAATCAAGAAACAGCAAATTATTACATGCTGGAAAACAAAAGCAAGTTTCTAAATATATTCTATACACATTTTCTTCCCATATCACTATACTAAAACAGTTAAATCTATATCTTCAACAAGCCATTAATTTAGTACAAAGAACTATGAAAACTTGTCTTGAAATGTTAATTGCTTCCCTAATAGCCGAATTCATCTTCCACTCACCTCAACCAACCTCAGCAACAAGGGAATAAATAGCTTTCAGCTCATGTTGCAACACAGGGAAAGAGGCACAGCAGTGAGCCCCAGCCCTCCTAAATAAAGGCAAATATTTCTGCCATGCCAAGAAAGGAGAGAGAAAGGGAGGCTTGCCAGAGCTGGTGGGGAGATAACAGTGGGAACTGCTGGTCCATCTGGTTTTCATTCTGCTAACACTCACATTGAACTGTTAAGGAAGGCAGTCCAGGTACACAGATTTGAAGCATGTGGGAGCGCAGACACAGGCACAGAGGAGATGGAGGTGGGTGGAAGGAGTGAGAGAAATCAAGCTCCTCTAACAGACTGCTGCTCTCAGCAAGCAGGCACAGCCTGTATCCTCCAATTCAGCTGGTGATAACTAAAAGCGATCCCGAGCTGTAACCAACTGCACAGCTCCTGCTCCCTCCTTCGCTGCATTTCAAAGTTCAGGTTTGTTCAGAAACACACTGAGATTGGAGTGGGGAGACTCTCCAAAAAAACTGGGAATGTTTTGTTACTTATATTGAATACAGTAGTGAGAAATAGTGTTTTGGTTTTGCCCTCCAGTTTCAGGTTGCCACTCTACCTAGATCCAAATGGTTTTTACTACCTCTAACAGTGTCTACAACCCAGTCTGCAGACTGCTGAACTTATCCACAGACCTCTGCACTTCTCATCTAAATCTAGTAACTCTAGGCTTGATTTTCCTAGTCGCTTTTCTTTGAACCTCTTAGGCGTAAACACAAACATTCTTTACAGACCACTTGCCCTTTCTTAGCCTCTTTCCCCCCCTTTCAAAGCCCTAAGCCCTATTCTCCTAGAGTATGATCGCAGACAGACGGATTTATCTCTGATTCTCTGTAAGTTCCCGAGCCCTGCCTTCCGTAAGGAGATAAAAATAAGGCTCCTTTCAAGCACACCTCAAAACACTTCTTACCAGAGTACAAGATTATGTTGTCAGAGCAGAGACTCTCCTTGGGGTTGGGGAAAAAGAGCTTTTGAAGAAGTGTAATGCAAAATGCAAAACTATTCCACATGCTTGGAAGACACCACCGCACCACCCAGGAGAACAGCCTTTGCATCCCTCTTTTCCACCCTCTTCAATAGCAAAACCCCTCTGGGAGCCATTCTGCTCTTACTGTTACTGTTTATCTGTTATGTGTCTTTCCATATGGCTCCCTGACCTCCAAGGCAGTAATGGGACTGGGAGCACCTGTCTGCAGCAGCTCGGCACCCACCAGTGTCCCACCACCCACATGCCCAGAGAACCACAGCAGTTCTTTAAGGCATTTGTCACTCAGGGGATGAAGCGATGATGGAGGGCAAAGTGGAGCCACGACAGATAAAAGTGTTAACAGTTTTCTGTGATCTGAACTCCTAAAGCTCACGGTGTCTGATACTTAGCCTAGAACTCCGGCTTCTACAAATATTTTTTTTATTAAAAAAAAAACAAACAAAACCAAACAAACCAACCAACAAACAAACAAAACAAAAACAAAATAACCAACACTTTTTAAGGCAATGGTTGAAAAATAGCCTGATGATATGAAAGCTAAAGATAAAACAGTACTGAAATCATATTCACAAGCCATGTTTTCTTTAAGCCATGTTATGTCCATACAATTTTATGTGTGAACATTTTTATACAAACTCTAAGTGGATATTCTGCTATTCATACATTCAGAGATGATGAGAGTTTGGGAGGGAAAGAAAGAATCCCTAAGAGGAAAAACTGTAATTTTTACATGTGAAAATCTGCCTGGGTAAGATATCATGCACATTTGCTCCAGTTCTATAACATAGCAACATATACATTGAATTTTGCCTGGAATTTGGAAGAACTTTCACTGTGTCTTAAAATTGCTCAGTTTCTTGAATTCAAAAGCATTTTTAAGCTCTTGGTTCAAACCAAACTGCCCATTTGCAAAACTAGTTCTGCCTCTTTTTTTCTTGATGGACCCTGACATTTCAAATAATAATCCAGAATTAACAGGGACACACAAGAAAGTTTCATACAGGCAGCACTCCACAGCATTACACATTTCAGAGCACAGACTGTGTATACAGGGTGAGTAACTTCTTTCAGGTGCACAGATTTATTTTTTTTCCACTGAATCCCTCTAAACAATGACAGACTTGCACTCCTTAGCCCAGTTCAGATCAAATGGGGCTGAAACCAGAGGTCCTCCAAACTGGAAGGAAAAGGAGACATCTGAAACTCATTCTGTAGTGTTCACTGCAATCAGTTCAGGATGGAGAAAGATGGTGAAATAATGGTCTAGTCCTAATCTATACACAAAACACTCTGGTGCAGCGAAAGACTTAGAATAAATTCAGAAAATATGTTTCAAGTATGCAGAGATCTATCGCATTTGCTTTGGATTATTTTTTTTAATGTAAAAATAAAAAAAAGGCAAAACATTTTGAAATGTACATTCTTGAATCTCCTTTACAGCACAGAGTGAAGAACTGTGATTTAGCCACAGACATATTTTGCTCCATTTAAAATTAAAGAATGTTGTAAAACCAACTTTAAATTATGACATTTCTTCTGCAAATTTTCTGTTTCATGAAACTGTACTGTTCTTGCCATTCATTCCGTTTTTATGGTAGAGGTTATCACCTTATTTAGCCGTTAGGTGAACACTGATATTTATCATAAGCACAGTCAGCTCCTGAAGCAAACAAGGAAGAGACAAAGTAAAACATGAAGGAGCAGGGGGAAAAAGGGATGTGCCTGTATTCAAAGTGATTTACTTTACTTCCTGTACCCTAAAAGATTTAGTCCGTTTTTAAAACAGGGCGGCCTCTCATAAATGGCAACATTTCAGCTCACATGGCACACTTCCAAGTCTAACGCACCAAGGAAAGCTGATGTATGGAACAAAATATGGAATGTATAAATACTTTACTGATACCATTTCAATAGCCAATTCAATGTCAAGCATTTCTAGGAGTGGTGTGTTTTCAATTTCCTTTTTTAAATGAAAAAAAATTGTGGTATAATAGGCTGTGGCATTTATTTTACTTTTAGTTAGTGCAAACAGTTCCAGATGTATACTCAGGCATGAAGGATTCTTAAGAGATGCTCTATACTGATTGTACAGTACTTTCTACTTTGATGCCAACATGTTAAAAATAAAACTTGCTAAATTGAAAGAGTCCATTGTCCTTTTTCCTTTAAACTCAGAGAAAGAGCAAACCACACATATGACACAAGGGATTAGAACCTGCCTCCACCACCCAAATTATATGAATTGAAATCTAAATCTGATGGATTTAATACTGATGCATTGGACTAATTTTGATTATTTTGAGATGGATAGCATAGAACTTTCAAGCAGGTAACCACAGGTTTTAAATCACAGTGGTGAATAATGGGGAGACAGCAACCACAAGTCCACCAAAGAAGACAAGTTCCATAGCTCTTCCATCCATAATGCTACCATGCTGCAGTCAGTAAAGAACCTTCCCTCTTTCAAATGTGGCCAAGCCATGCAGATCCATTACAATGCAGTGTTTGTGGGGACCCAGAACTCCTGACTCTCAGACCTGCTGCTCCTCAGAGTGGGACAATCTTACAAGGTTGTCCTGGTTGAAAAGGGCTCATTTAAGAAAGCATGGTATAAGCCTGATATATCTGGCAAAGTCTAGCCACTCCATGCTCTGAACCCTTGGTGGAGCCTGCAAGTCATACAATACAGCCATAAAACATGACATTTGGACACCACCACTGCAGGCTTTGATTTGTTTGAGACCAGTACAGTCTTCATTCCATTTACTTCTTAGCCCTCTTGACCTTTTCTTAATGAATAAATAAGGACCTAAACACGGTGGATATTTTTGTGCGAAAAACAACTGATCTCAAGCAGACATAATATAGACATAACTTTCTGCCAGCACCAGATACAGTCACATTATTGGCCTAGAAAGAAAATATCTCCAGGTTTTCAGTTCCCCAGTAGAGAACTTTTACTCCTCAGGCAATTTGCAGAAGTGAAGTATCGGAAAGCAGCTCAGACACCGTCTTCTGTCACAAAACATTACCCCTGTAAGTTTTATCCACCAGGAATGAGAATCTGTGTGGGGTGACTGATGGATACACAAAGAAAAGTTTTCAGATGACATAGCATTTCACTGCTCCTTTAGTGCACTGGGTATGAAACGCACATCCGGTCTACCCTTTTGCAAGAACATTATCACAATTTTGCTGCAGTCTTATCTTGGTTCTCCTCTGCTCAGATAGCTTAACAATTCATATTGCCAGCTATTCTTCAGAATAAATGAAAGCACACTCATTTACCCATTTCTACTCATTTAATATGCAATAACTAGAAGAAATTCTGTATCCTGGGAGTTCACTGAAGTTATCTCAGGCCAACTTATCAGAATTTTCTTCAGACATGCTAAAAAAAGCCTTAAGAATAATGCAATCTCCTCTGTCTTCCAAAAGCTGAAAGGGATTTTTGTGCTACTGTCTCCTGGTTTTGGTAAAGCTTGCAGATGATGTAAAGTAGGTGAATGGTGAAAATGCTTTGTGTCATGTTCTTTGTCCATAACGGTACCTTGACCAGTCCTGACAATGACCCAAAAATGCAGAAGCATTCTCTTTCATTTCAGTTCTCTAGGGTGAGAGGTTCTGACTTCCAAAAACACTTGGTCCCACACTCATGGCAGCTAAAGGCCAGATAATGACACATAATATAAAATAAACAATTAATGAGTTCCATCTCAAAATTAGGACAAAAATGCTGTGGTTTGCTTTGCTTGGACCTTGTATTTTCTCCTGAAAGAAATAAACTTCTCTTACCATATAATTTCATTTTAAAAGTGGAGAGAAAAATAGAAAAATAAACTTTTCCCCCTCATTTAACAATCTGACATGTTTTGACAGTTTCAAAACTATCATAAATTCACTTTCAGTTATTCAATAAAAACTGACTCCTGCCAGAATTGCACCTTTTTTAAAATATCTCTTTTCTCCTTCACCCTTCCTGGTTTTGAAGATTTTACCATGTAAAATTGCTTGAATGAAGGAACATAGAGGAGAAGAACACATTCTAAATCTAGATCTACTACCAGAATAACAGTTTATGAAAGACTTACCAAGAACAGACAAGCAAAATAAGGGTCAAATTGTGGCAACTGCTCTAAGTTTCCATAAGCCCCCAGAAAATAAAGTCTGCAAGTTACCTTGTCATGGCTGAATACACATCAGTTGGCCTGTAACAAAGGTGAAGACAATGTGAATTTATTCTAAATATCCCACCAAGCATCAAGAAAATGTGTAACTAATGCAGTTAAAAAGGAAACAGTCCCATAATCAGTACTGAAATGCTATTTTCCTGTTTACATTGTTTCCTGGATCTTTTCTTTTTGTTGACAAGCTGTCAGACTGAGAACTGTGTGTTTTGAGTGGCTGTCTTCTGTTTCACATCACAGGAACTATTACTACCATTCCAAAATCAGCTCACTGAACACCGAGGCCCAAGTGAAGTGACAAACCAGTGCTCACTGTCTTCATCACAAAGAACTGAAAAACAACCAGGGCAACTGCTGGCCAACCCACTCCCAGGCCTCCCCTGCAAGCTACAGGGGGGACCAACTCTCTACAATAGCAGCACTCTCTTTACTTAGATAACAGGAAACCATTGGCATGCTTTTAGATGTGATTTTCCAAAGGCTCCCTGACCATTTCTTTTCTGTTCCATCTTCTCTGGAAGACCTACCCTTGTCAGGATTACATGTTATTTGACAAACTACAGGTGAAGGTAAACTGATATCTAAGAAATGTAAATGCCATCAGCACTGAATTGGTATTGTTTGCATGTTCATATATATTCAGCCAAACACAACACACGTACCTTTCACCAGAAGCAAGATTTTCTCTCCCAACACCAACTGAAGTTTCCTAGCTTGGTCTCCAGGGGCATATTTATGTTTTCAATCCAAAGTTTGCATGGTCCTAAATTAACAGTAAATCATAGAACCATAGACCAGTCTGGGTTGAAAGGGACTTTAAAAAACATCTAGTTTCAACCCCTCTGCCGTGGACAGGGACTCCTTTCCCTAGACCAGGTGGCTCAGAGCCCCATCCAACCTGGTCTTGAACACCTTCAGGGATGGGGCACCCACAACTATTCAGGCAACCTGCACAATAAAAAAGTTTTTACCAATATCTAATCTAAATCCACTCTCTTTCAAACCATAGTTTGTTACACACAGCTACAAGTATAAAACAAAATAATCATGAACTCTTTATTTCTCATGAACTTATACAAAGTGTAAAGCATAGCTGTACTCATTTCAGAAAAGGCTTAAGGGAATACTGATACCACTATTTAAATAGAACTGAAGATTCCAATACAGACTAGATAAAATAATTTGAAATAATTTATTTAGATTCAGGGAAGCCTCAGGTATTAAATTACCCTGCCAGAAAAAAAAGTTATTACGGAAGTCCTTTTAAGAGACATTGCTTATATTTATATAGCATGCCAGAAGTCCTTTAGACTCAAAAAGCATCAAACATGGTGTAGAAGGTGACATTTTCCATGGTTATACAACTGAAAAGATGACATAGGGACTACCAAGAAGGTAATGAATATACATCTGGCTTTGCTTGATTTTGAACTGTGGGATTTGTCAAGGACAAGTCAAGACTCTGTAAGGTGTGGGGTGGTGTTGGCCAGATGGGGACAGACTACTCCCCACCTTGTGAATCAAAGTCCCAAGTCCCTGCGCTACTAGACCTTGCTGTTTTACCCATCCAAGAAGCCAATTCCTCCCAGAGATATTTCAAATAATGGAAAGTCTGTTCCATTCCATCAGCTGTGCAGGTCTGGGGAGCAAGACCTTACCTGTAAGACCGAAAGCAGGGCCAGCCAAACTCCCTCTGCAGCAAGTATAGTCTGAAAAAGTCTGATAATTTCTGCCATCTAACACAGACAGCTAAATTAGCACACTAGACTTTCCATATAATCAGTAAAGAGAGTTTCTAATTTTTTAATCCCTAAGGCTGTTAAATCAGACAGTATAAATATTCCTTATAGATCTAGTTTCCTTGTCTTGTGAGACCCAGAGGCATTCAGACTATTTTTGCAGAGTGGCTGTTGTACACAAAAATCACTGGTCCTCAGTCACCAGGAACTCCTTGGTTTCTATTCAGTTGGGTATTAATCCAACAATGAAAATATATAATGAAGTATATTTCCCACAGAAACCCTTGCTCAGGTTACTGTTACTAGCACTGTTACTTATTGCCATTACCAGCACCACAAAAGTGAAACTATAGGCTTTCCCCCATCTCAGTATTACACACTGATGATCTCCAAGTAATGCAATTTATTACCCAATCAGTATTTTGGCATTTGTAGAAATACACACTTTGGAAGACTATAATTCCACATCATCTGATGATGCCATTAAAGACATCTTGTATTTACATGACTGACTGTCTAGACAGAGTGTGAGAATATACTCATTATTAATTTTGAGTCAGCTTCTCCTCGAAGCTGCATGTCATACCAACTGTCTTTCGTTTTGGGCACCGGATCATACCTGAACGCAGCAGTGGGGAGGTGAGAAGGGGGAAAAAGACTCTCATAAACCTCACAAGAAATTAAGATCCAAATACCTTCTTAGATGAGGCAATACTACTTATTGACAAATAAGCTCAAAAGCAAAACAAATATTACCATCAGGAAAACCAAAAGGGTATTTTGAATTGTCTGGTCTATTATATCACATGCATACTTAAATGTGAATATGAAATAATATAAGCACGGAAAGGAAGGAACTTGTGTATGTTGTGTAAGACTAACAAATGCAAAACCAGACTAAACTCCTCTCCAAGACCAATGAATTCACACAAATTCACACTGGCACAGAAATCAGGTTGATCTCACACAAGAGAAGGCATGCTGGGTTAGCCTTGCAGGGAGACTCCAGCCCCAGAAACACTTAGGAATATGTGCTTAACTATAGACACTGAAAACAGCTGTAGGTAAACTAATGAGACCACTCGCAAGGCATACAATTACAGACAGTGCTTCTAAACCTTAAAGCATCACAGCAGTCTTCGTCTTGCACAGTAAAGCTTAAAACTTCCTTCAGTTGAAGTATCTTCACTATGTTTTGAATTTTAAATATCAGTCCACAAAAATAAAAAAAGTCACCCAGTTGAAGGCTGAATTGAAAGAAAAATCAGCAATTACTAGAGAACCCACAGAAAATAAAAGCAAAATTTTACAACAATTTCTGATACAGCATTGCCATGCTTGACACTTCTACAAAATATGCTTAATTTCAAGGCCAGCAGATTCAAATTAAATATTTTGTGGGATTTCCCCAACAAATACATTGAAAAAGGTTTTTATATTTATAGAATCTCATATTCTTCAAGCCAGCTAAACCCACTACTACAACATGGCAATTTAATCTTGACCTTTGTGGATCAGTGCAGCTTCAATGGCTTATTTCTGTATGTGCCTATGCGTGGGCATGTGTGTGTATGCTCACACACACTCATACACATGTGATAAACTTTTATTTACTTAGTTTGGTATATAAAAATACTTAGTGTTTGGGTTGTTTTGTTTTGTTTTGGTTGGTTGGGTTTTGTTTGTTTGTTGTGGGGTTTTTGTTTGTTTGTTTGTTTTAACATTCAGATTTAGAAACCTGTAAGAGGGAAAGAGCCTTCAGTTACACTGAAGGGAGTGTTAAATGGAGGGGAAACTGCAGGGTGAAAAGTCAGACATCAGAGAGAAACCACTCAATGCTACAAGTGCAAGAGAAATATTGACAAAGTAAAGAAGCCTGATGCACTTGGACTCCGAATGTTCAATGTGGATGCACTTAACCTTTGGTGATATGGTATGTTTTCCTGCACATGGAATAAACCTCACAAAACCCAGATTTAACTCTCCCCATGCTATGTAGGCACCCAGCATTTGGCTTTGGGTCTACTTGTTGTCTGTATCTAGAGAATTGATACATTTTGTGTCCCTGAGAAGCGGATTAACCAGGAGAGGCCATTTTTATGAGAAGGAGAATAAGGCTCGCCAGAATGACGGAAACCCTGCGGTGGGCAGGGGGTGTGCGAGGGGCGGGCTCATCCCGCGGGGGCGCCGCAGCCCCGGGATGCCCCGCTGGAGCACGGGATGCCCGGGCACATCCCCGGAGCCGCCCGGGAGCATCTAAAGGTCAGCGTGACCACTAGAGGGAGCCGGCATTGTGCGGCGGCACAGGGACACACTCCCTTCCCGGGCGGAACATCTAAAATAAATGGCAAAGTACTCAGAAAGCCATGGGGAGGTGATTTAAGAAAGGTTCTCATATGAATGAAAGCCTATGATACTGCGTGTGTATGTACACATCAGTATAGCCTATTCTGTCCCCATGGTACCAAGCATAATATTAAGTATTTCTCTCTAAAATTCAGCTATAACCATTTCTTTCTCAAAAGTGCAACAGTGGTGGCAACAGAAGGCCTTTGTCAGCGTCTCCTGTCACCACCTCTCTACCCCAGCCAAACAAGCTGGATGTTCCCCACCTTTCCCAAACTTACACCTTGCCACTACCTCACCCTGTTTTGGAGTCACTTCTCTATGTTAAACACTCCAAAAGTGGAACTGCAGCAGGCAGCACCACAGGCAGTGTTGTGCCTACAATTGCACACTATATGCAGTCACAGGAACCTGGACCGTGCTCACACAACTATGGCCATGTAATGATGCATGAAGTTGAAAATACTCGTTCAAAATTTAACACCATTTCTTTTCTGCACCAAAACACTGAGAACCAAACAAAACCTGGTATTTTCTTCACATCTATAATCAGTCAGAGAGATCAAATGCCAAAGATCTTTATAAACATCCTTCCAGCACCCACATACATGTTAAGAAAGCTAAATCCCAGGGGCAGAGACAATTCAATAAGTATAGAGAGATAGTGACTACACTGGGGCCTCCTGTGAGAGCATATTTCTTTATGGTCTACACTGGGAACAAAAGATGTAAAACACATCAGTAGTTGTCTTGTAGGCTTCAAACTGCTTGGATATGAAGAAATGAAGAACTGCTGAACTGCAGCAACTCCCCACAGCAAACTCTAAAATTATGAAAATAAAACTAAAAAATGAGAAAACAGAAGTACTTGGATGAAATGCTAAACATTTAACAAGAATATCCCCAAATGAGTTCTCATCCATTATCTTTTCCATAATTATTGCAACAGAGCAAAGAGCTTCAGTAACTGTGCATACAAATGACCTATTAGAAACTTAGCAGGTCATTTCCAAAGGTGATTATGAGCCCTGACTTCCAGAGCTACTGGGGTTTGCACATAATTCTGTTCAGTGCCAGCAATAGGCACAAAATTAAGATAAAATGTGTTTTCAAAACATCAAGTGGAAATAAACTTTAGAAACTAAAACAGGGTGTGAGGTAGTGAACAATGATGAATCAAATGCAGTCATTTTGACAAATGAAATGTTAAAAAAATTTGCTTTTGCCTGTGTTCTGGTGTCAGGAATGGAAAGTAGGTACCAATTATATGTTAGAGCTCTTACAGTGCCCCATGCTATAATTAAATGATGAAGAGTGTAAGACTGAAAACTCTAAGGTTAGACAGAAAAGATAAAAATCATAGTAGGCTATCAAGGTAGTTATCTGCTAGAGATCACAGTACGGACAGTAGAAACATGTAGGTAAAGATATCCCAACAAACTCCTCAGAAGAGTTATTGCAACAACAGAATGCTCTTCACCCCAGTGGTCCTTCTTGGCCCTGTTTCTCAATGGGTAGCTATTTGTGCTATTGCTAGAAGTAAGCAAGCAATAGGTTTTGGTTTAGAAAATATTAGAAAATTATTCAGAAGTACCATGAAGGGAGAGAAATAAAGAACAGGAGCATAGACATGCAGCTTTCCCAGTTGCCAAGGTTGTTAAGAATCAGCAGGAGACACAGAAACAGATCCTGGCACTCCCACTGTGAATGGCTTGGACATGCTGTAAAGAAATTAACTGAGCAAAACCAGAATAGATTCACTTAAAATGTGCAGGGGAAAAAGGTAAGATGAAGCATACCAAGCTACATTAACCAGAGGAAACAAAAGAATTATCAGTTTTCATTAAGAGATAAATAAGAAAATGATGACAACCTCTGATCTTAGCTCAAACTGAACAGAGACTGTGATAACTAACAAATATTAACATAGCTTGGGTTTAAATCTGTCTCAATGACTGTGAAAGAAATGGGCAAGGACGGTACCAAGCTCACACAAAAAATCCTGTCTCTGGAAATGTGTATGCAATGTTTTCAGAGAAAGAAGCAAAATAGAAAATGGGACTTGGATACTAATAGCTCTTTTTGTTCTAGAACAAAAAGAAAGAAGGTGCAAAACAAACACACTGAGGTATTATTACACTGTTCAGTCAGGCCCAGGATCTCAGGAGTCTCTCAACACACCTTTCCTCCAGCAACCCCAAGCCCTTGCAAGAACGGGGACATGAAATTGCATGGCCTCATTAGTTCGGCAGGGAATATTCAGCCTTCTATCTATTCCTCCCCCACTTCTTCTGTTTCTTTTTCTTATTATTTAATACAACCTCTCTTCTTTTTTAAACCAACTCAAATGTAGACTTTAAACACATGCTCTACATCATGTCATACTGAAACAAACAGCTCCTTGAAAGGCTGAACTTCAGTTGTGATTATTTATCTACAAGCTTTGTTTTCTTTTAAACTGTGAGTATTTTGTTGAACTTCATCTACTGACAGCTAAATTCCCAAGACTTCAACCTGCCATCTCAAAGAAGCTGATTCAAGAGTCCAAGTAGAGTTTACTGTCAGTCTGTAATGAGAGTAAAATTACAAACCTCTGTACCAAAAGCCAGCTGCTTCATTCTTAATTCTGATCCCCTCCTTTTCTTTTGCATTCTAGCTAGCATACAGCTGCAATAAACGTGGCTCTTCTCACAAGCCGTGCAGATGTTAACAGTTCTGTAGGACATCAAGAAACATTTCAAGAATCTTGTAATTGCTGACTAAACTTGCTTGAATTACCCCACACTACCTCCTCCACATTCCTATTCAGTAACATTAGCCTTCCTGAATGTATTAAGGAAAAAAAATAATTAGCATTTAAGCCAAGGCATTAATACCTAGGTTTAAATGCACTATCACTAAACAAGGAATGTTCTTAAATCATCAGACAACAGATATTCAGATAGTGAACCAAAGGAATCAATTTATTCTTTGTCAAGATGAGTAATGCATTTTTCATTTCTTATCTATGCAAGAGTAGCTAAGTGACTGTCTGAAAATACATATTTATAAAAGTCACGGCTGGATGTATTTGAAAGAATAGATCAGAACTAGAGCAAAATCTTTTCTTTTCTAGTAATCAAGTGGATTAATATTGAATTAGAGCAAAGGAGTTCAAAGTGCTACCTAGTACACTTTTATTAAGGTTATATTAGCAGGACAGTCATATGCATAAGCTAAAGCCTCAAACAACAGTCGGCTCTGGGCAGCTGAAAGAGTCCATCTGTGCAGGTAAAGGACTAGATACCAAATGCATTAATTACGTAGGTCTGTACTCATCATCATCATCATAGATAGACTTCGCAAACGAAGATTTGGAAGGGTTTTTACCCACGCAAAGTGGGTGAATCCCTCAAGCCTGCGCAGTGGATTTTTTAGGTGAGGCACAGCACGCACAGAACTGGCCCCACCCTTTACTCCTGAGGTTCATCTGCCAGGGCCTAGCAAGCTTGGATGGTGACAGCGAGGGCCTCAGGATGTAGGTTTGGTTAGAGTATCCCTCTCTTAGATGGATGGCCTTACAGGGCTAAGCGAGCTCCATCTGCCCAGATTTGGAGTTAGAGTTGTCCTTCTCCTAGGATGGCTGCCGGGCGGCTGACAAGCCCATCCTGCCCGAGGCGAGTGTTGCATTGGCTGGGAATCGAACCCAGGCCTCCCGTGTGGCAGGCAAAAATTCTACCACTGAGCCACCAATGCTGCCCAGAGATGTCATTTTAATAGTCTTCCTTCTTCAAGCAGTGTGCTGGTTTTGGCTGAGATAGAGCTAATTTTTTTCATAGCAGCTAGCGCAGGGCTATGTTTTGGATTTGTGCTGGAGACAGTGTTGGTAACACAAGAATGTCTCGGCTATGGTTGAGCAGGGCTTACACAGAGTCAAGGCCCTTTCTGCTTCTCCCCCCACTCCACCCACAAACAGGCTGGGGGTGAACAAGTTGTTAGGAGATGACACAGCTTGGATGACTCACCCCAGATGACCCCAGAGACATTCTAAACCATGTGATGTCATGCTCAGCAATAAAACAGGGAGGAAGGTTGACGGGGAGACTTTTGCTTGGGAATCGGCTGGGAATCCATCACTTGGTGGTGAGCAGTTGTATCACTTGACTTTCTTGCGTTTTCTTTCTCTTCACTATTTAACTTTTCATTACGATTAACTGCTGTTATTGTTGTTGTTGTTATATTATTACTACTATTACTGCTTTGTTTTATTTCACTTATTAAACTGTTCTTACCTCAACCCAAAAATTTTCCCATTTTTACTCTTCCAATTCTCTTCCCCCTACCCTGCTGCTGCAGAGTGAGTGAGCAGCTGTGTGGGACTTAGTTGTCAGATGGGGTTAAACCACAGCAAGCAGCAAGTTTAGTCTCCTTTTTTGGGGTAGGTCTTTCAAAACGCGTGAAGCAGCTTAGA
Organism: Formicarius rufipectus; assembly: GCA_013399695.1. NCBI lineage: Eukaryota > Metazoa > Chordata > Aves > Passeriformes > Formicariidae > Formicarius > Formicarius rufipectus. Next base: position 124,872 of record VXAU01003859.1, on the reverse strand, counting down.
AGCTCAGTCATCAACAAAGCCAATGAGACACGTACTCATGTATTACTCCAGACACTTGAAAATCCCACATCAAATACCCTACCCTGTGTGTAAACTTCACACTTTGAAAACCCGCTGGATACAAGGTTGCAGAGCGATTCACAGCACTGAGCCATAAAGAGATCACAATCTTTGACAAGTTCAGAAACAAAATGTGAAGTTGAAACTATGGCACAGTTTTGAGATTGTCTCCAGTCAAGTGTCAATCTCAGAAGAGTTTCAAAGAGGATAGGGTAGGGAGAAATAAAACGAACATATCAGTACATTTCCTGCAAGGACTCCATTAAAAGACTTCACTTCTACAAAGACTTACATACCTGCTCAACTTCAGATACTTATCCTATTATGTAGCACACTTGAAGTTAAAATCAAGTCTTTAGAGATGCAGGGTACAAATAATTTACCATGAAATGTGGAATTCAGGGCATTGTTTTTTCTTTGATTTAGCAATACAGGAAATTTGAATATAAAGCAGAGTTGCAGTGTGTTATTTTCTAAATGCTGCATGACACTGCTTTTAGAGTAATTTCATCAGTGTCATAAAAGTACATTTAAGCATTTTGAGATAAGCAAAAAGACAATAGACTGCAGCCTTAAAAAGAAGTTAATGTAATATTAACAGAAGCTCTGTAATTAGCTAGTCCAAAAACCTCAAGTCGTCTTCAAGCTTCCTCAAACAAAAGAAATTGGAAGGAGCAAGCAGGAAGAAAAGGGCGAGGAAGGGGGGGGGGAAAGGAGAAAAATAAAGAGAGAGGAAAGAAAAGCCACACAAGCCAGAGTCACTCACTGCTGTTATTTCTCCACAAGCGGAAATGCTCAGTTCAGTCATGGCTTAGGAGGCATAAACATCATTGAAATTCAAAGGCAGCTCCGAGAAAGAGGACGCCTCAATTGGTATGCAAGTGGTGTTTTCTCGCCCTGAATACATTATGAACTTGCAGCATGCTAATATGCCATGCTATCATAAGCACCAGATGGAACAGTAGGCAGTATATGTCCCATCAAACCTCAGGAAGATGTATTAATGTTCCTGCTCTTTTTTTTCTTCCCCTCCCCCTTCCCTACTACAACCCCTCAGCTGTGTCCCCAGACTGGCACATTTCTTAGCATCAGTCACCTGCTCCCGAAGCACAGTTCTCCAGGGTTGCCTCATCCTCACCAGGTGGTGCCAAGCATCTTTTCAATCTTTTTTATCGCAGAAGGTAAAGGCCACAAGACGTGTCAGGCTGTGCTTACTGAAGGGTATCGAGTACAAAAGATAACATCATAAGATAAATGATAGATGAAGAAAGACTTTGGGTTTAAAGCTAGAACAATAGTTTTAAATTATATATAAGTAGTGCAGCACAAATTTCCCCTTCAGTGCTATTGGTGAATGAAGAACTGGGGGCCAGTGGCAAAGCAAAAGATTTTCCAAGTAAACTAATAAAACAGAGGAAACTGGATTAAAGATCATTGAACTTATTTTCTTTTTTCACCACACTGGAAACCTTTTCAGAGGAGATGTACACAGTACAATAGCCATTTATAAGGTAGGGGCAGGGTTTAATTTTAAATCAGAGTATGAAAATGAAACACAGGCAAATAAGATCTTTTTTTTTTTATATATATATTATTCTAATGACATTCCTTGGCTTTTATGGCTAACAAATTTCTTTGGGCGGTATGTATAATTTTAAAGACCTGCAGAATTTTTTAATACTGCTTTGCATCATTTATGAATTCAGTCCCAAGTAGGTTTTATATGACTAAATGAAAACGTAATCTAGTATTCTATAAGAAAGTATGTGCATACACATACAAAATTAAAGCACATATTTTCTGGTATTATCTGAATTTTTCCTATCTATTCATAGGAATATGCCTCTGATTGAAATATATGGTTTGCAAGAAAATTATTTACTGAGCCCTTCAAAATGCAAAATAAGGTCCTCAGGACTAAAAATTAACCTTGTGAATTCAAACCACAAGTAAGAAAGACCTGAAATGGCTGAAGACAAAAGAAATCAGTTTTAAGCATTTGTAGTTTCAACGTTCTAGTATTTTTAAACAGGTTTGTTTTTCAGAGAGAAGTTACATCAGTAAACATTTTCCTAATTTCTGATATTTTAGAAACCACCTGCTGATTTACAAATAGCTCTCACTCTGCATGTAAATCTATTATTTTCCTAACAACATTAGCCTTCTCATAAATACAGTCTAATTCTACAAGATGCTGAGTATTCACAAATCACACACAAACTTTTCTGACAATCAACATTGCTCAAAACCTGATAAGAGCTAGACATGGAAGTAATGTATAAGAATGATTTTGCCAACTATTAAAGGTTTGGTTGACAGGGATATCTCCCCACACATCCAATCCTAACTAAAATTAAAAATAGTTACCTTTTTCTTTCAAGCAAAGCATGTTATGACTATCATTCACAAATAACACGCATTATTCTAGCATCTATTAAGACCAGACTTTAATGCAAGGATATCTTAGGGACTGAGTCAGAAATGAGACCAATGTTTTTCTTTATTCTCTTCCTATTGAATATTGGAGGGGTTTTTTGTTTCTTAATATATAGCCTTTAAGGGTAATTTGCTAATTATGATTTGCATTGTGCAAATAAGTCTATTTAAGTTCATTATCCTACCTTACAAAGTAATTTCTGACACCTTAACAGCACTCAATTTAATTACAACACACTGAAACAGCAGAGCTGACTCCCAAAGGAACCTGTTTGGATCACAAGATGATGATATATGCTAGTTGCTGATCAGCTTTCAGCATCAGATCCAAAATCAGATGTTGTAAAAAACGGCATCAGAACATCTGCATAATCAAATTATTTTGTGGCAAAAAGCTCTCGAAAAGCCAGCAATTGCATGCAACAATGTGTGCATATCCAGACTGGTAAGCAGACATGTTTAAAACCCAGCAGCTTTACTGTAATGACTAAAGGAGACAAGACAAAAAAAAAAAAAAAAAAGGGCACTTTGATTTTGACTCAGTAAGCATCAATTTCTGCAGCAGAATCCCCATTGGGTAATTCATCAAGGCATCTATTCTATATCTAGTGTGGCAAGACAGCAAAAACATTACAGCCTCCAAAAAGAAAAACACTTGTGACAAAACTATTAAGCATTCCTGGTGATTAAGCAATAGACACTCATTATTTCAAGACCATCTTGAACCAATGCCCCAGAAAAAACCTTACAATCATATCTGCTGCTGTCAGGATGAAATCAAGGCATGATGATTTTATATATTCCTTCAAGAAAAAGCAAGTTATTCAGCAAAGCTCTTTCTGATGGAACACAGAAGTTCACTAAGGAAAGAGTGTATCATTTCTCTTGTGACTCTACAGAGAGATGCAGGTCGATACCTGAAATTTAGGTGGTATTTTTATCTTTGGAGTTTTTACAGACTCTCAAGAGCAGTTTGAAGCAAAACCTTTAAGGCAGAATAAATGAAAGGATTCTGCTTCTTCTGGCCTCTGAAGATTAAATGCCATTACTTTGCTTCCTCAAAATGAAAGGAATTGGAAATTACTACTCTACCAATTGACATGCCACAGGAAGAAGACTGGCTGGTCAGCTGAGGAGCAGCCATGCAATTCCAACCCAAGATGTGGTTCTGCCTATGCAGAGGAGTCTGAAGAGGGCAAAGAAAGACTGTAACACCAGCTTTCCTGGCAGAGAATTTGATATGCATGCTCTGTAGGCTGTTTTTTATCCCAGGCTCTCAATTAAAGTCTCATGCATAGATTCATCTCTTGTGCAGCAGCCTCATTTAATAAATATAGAAACTCCAAATACATATTTGCTTTTACAACCAGAGAATAATGTAAAGAGATATGTAAGTAAATTAACAAGGTGAGGGTTCTTCAAAATATTTTAAAAATTTAACATGAGAGATTCAAATGGGATTCCCTGAGAGGCCACCGTCTCACTACTTCGTTTGCAAAGGGACAAGGAAGGGCTCACATTGACTATTAGGAATTCAGAAGACTAAAATACACATTTGTTACTGCACAGATCTCCTTTAAAAATTGCAAAGGACTCTGCTTTTGTTTCTGTAGATTTAATGCAGTGAAATGCTGATTTCAGTGTAAAATAAATCAAATATTGATTTTAATGAAGTAATTTAAATTACTCCCAAGATCTAATATGGATGAGATTGACAGAAGGTCACTCTCTTTTGGGATCCTAGAGTGAAGAGAGCCTACAGTGCCATGAAAGGATGAATTCAAATAATGTGGACTACTTGAATTCTAGAAACTGTCCTTCCTCTGCCAATGGAGAAATGAAAACTGAAAACATCAAGCCCAAGACACAGTAAACTGTTGCAAACCAGTTTCCAAGAAGAAAACTGAAGACTTTCAAAGCTATTAAATGACAGTGCCATCTGACCTCACTGCATATCTAATTATACTTTCTTTACGGACATAACCACGGTGGTTTTAATGAGCACTTTTCAGCTTTCTTGACTGTGTTAGTAACCCTCAAGGTCCCCCTGTTTCACTTCCAAAACTGATTGAAATCCCAATTCTTTCTCAAAAATAATGAGATTATAAAATGAGATTATAAATGAGACCATCTTTGTACATTGTAGTGTTTATAGTCTAAAATGTCAAAAACAGTGTACCTGGTACAGATCCAGGCAAAGAAAAGTAGCTATAAGAAAGAGTAACGCTGTCACAGAAAATGACCCCTCCTAAATTGCAGTTAGACAAACTTCTTCGAAATACAATACTAATACGTGTGTGCAAATCTAGCAGATATAGTTACGCCATCAACAATTATGTGGTGAAATGGACTGGAAAAATAAGATTAAAACAATAAATGTTAATTTGTATTTGCTAACCACGAAAGATGTGGCTGGTGCTCTGTGAGGCACAAAATCCTTTAAAAAAAGATTCTCTTCAAAATTCCAGGAAAGATATGAAGAAGTCGCATATAGCAAAGTCCACATAGGTGCCATTCATTTGGATTATAAAACAGCTGCAATGAAAATTCAGGGCTCTGGATACGTGTTTATTGTTCTGGCTCAAAAGGGCCACCAGAATATATTTGGAATGTACAGTTTAGAAGAAAAAATTAAATTATGGCTGCATTTTCCTGTGATGCGAGTGCACACATTTTCCAAACTGTAATCTTGTGGCTGGAAAACTATTTGAGTCATGCATGCTTGCATGACTCACAAAACACATACTAAGGAGAGATCCAAAAGAAGGAAGGAGAAAGGCCCTGTATCACTACACCCAGAGATTATTCCTTTAGCCGGATGTGGTTTCAAAACAGAAGGACAGTAAGACAATGAACCCAGCATTGCTAGAAGAATCAGAGAGAAAGGGAGAACTGTAAAAATTTGCACTAGAGATACACAGGAAGGCTCCTATGGCCTGGAGAAGAGGATTATAAACACATAAAGAAAATCCCAATAAAGCATCAGAACTGAAAGGGTACCAAGTCAAATTTTAGAGATGCTTTCCAAATGACTTACAGAAGACAGAGTAGTGCCTTAAACCCCAGAAAAGACGTATTAAGAAGCTGGAAAGGGTAATGGGCTTTGGAAGGTAAAACATATTCCTCTTCTTGAATAATTTCAAACTCCACTGCAGATATATATATGCAAATACCTCTTCCTCAAATCTCAGTTCAGTACAGTAACTTCCATTTTTTTAACCAAGAACTATCAGTCTGACCCTACAGGATATCTGCACAAATTTGCAGTATGCTTAAAGAGTTGCCAAAATACATTTTTCTTCCTTAATCCTCAGCATCTCGTTCAAGAGGTGATCAATACCAATTCCTTCTGCTCTTCTATTTCCACACTTCTTTTGGTCTTTGTCAGCTCGGTATTGTCGACATGCAAAAATGCAGCAGAGCTTGTTACAGTCTGCTTCCAAAGGGATGTCCATAATGAATGAGAACCATATGAGCAGTACTCTTAATAACTGTGTCCACTGCTGATGGTATTTCCTTTTGAACTTCAGAGAGATTTCCTGTCACCTTTGACTTACACTGCGTGCCTGTTTAAAGCACCGTTAAGTCGCAGGCATAGCTCCAGAATATTTATCCACATTAATACCTAAATAGCTGGCTGGATAATTTTAATTAATTCAGATGTGTGGGTCCTACCAGGTAATTATTCCTCATGAAAATTTCACAAGATTGCCAGATCCCAAGAGAAAGGAGAAGTAGAAATAAACGAACAACTCATTTTGCAATATCATGGAAAAGCTCAAGTAAGGTTGTAGCTTCATGCCATAAGAATTCAGGCAGGAGATTTTTAGAAGCTGGATTCGTTCAGTGTCTCTTTTGACAATACAGCTTTAAACCAGCTGCAAGAACATTACTAACAGGTGGTGTGCTGCAGCACAGGGACAAAACTAAGAGGTCTGTGAACCTCCAGTTGAAGTATCTCCTCTCAAATTCCAAGGTCTCCAGCAACTTGTTGTCTCAAGTTGTTCTGCCTCACAATGAAGCTCTTTCTCCAAACTCTGCCTTTCTAACTGAAAGAAATTTCTAGTAGAGACAAAATAAAAAAGCAACTGCGCAGAGAAATAAATTCAGCTCTGGTATGTGGAAACAGCTCCATGAGCTACCAGAAGAAGAAGGTGCAGCCTTTCAAACACTAAGCCCAACAATTCTGCTCTTCTATCACCACACAAAGTTCATTCATAAAGTTCCAGATCAAATAATGGTTTCAGAGCAGATTCAGTGAGTAAGTAACTCTGGGTGCCCAGAAGCCCAACTCTAGTGAAATTTCTCCTGAATAACAACACAGAAGCCCATGCCATGGACTGCTCTGCTCTCCCCTAGAGTGCACAGGTATCTAGAATACTTAACAGATTGAGTAGAACAAAGAACCATCATGCAGATGGAAGTGATCTTAGGAGGTTAGACCGTCCATGTCCTCCTGCTGCAAAGCATGTGCAGTTTAGATCAAACTGCCAGGGGTTTAGGATCTTCAATAATGTAAATACCACTACCTTTCTGGACAACCTGTTTCAGTGTCTGATCATCCCAATAGGTAGCTGTAGACAACTCATGACAGAAAAGACAATATAGTTATATTTAACTAGCAACTGCCTACAGTTAAATGTAATATACTAGAAAATACTGGAAACAGGAGGCTTTACTCCTGCTTTTCAAGAGCCTCAGTGACTTGGACACATGGGATCCACGGCTTTATTAACTCCTCCAGAAAAGATGTCCATATCTTCACCTTCAGAAGACTGGCAAGTAGAACTGGTTTATGTAAGACCAGATAGGGGAGAGGGAAGAGGTGGGCTCTGAATTTCTTCAAGTCTTTGGAGTGGAAGCCTCACTCTGGAAGTGAAACACATGAATTCAAATCCTCCTTCTGTTTGCTCAAGCTCAGGTCTGAAATGTATTTCCTTAGCAGGGGAGAAAGCTACTAGCAATTAACAGCTTACTCTGTGGATGGGAGTAGTCTCCATTTCTCTTGTCCTACCCAAGAACTGAACAGGAAACATGTCAGGAGGGAACATGACACAAGCTCAACAGGAGCAAGAGCAATGCAGTTCCTGCACTGGTCCTGCTCTTCATCTGGTGACTCTCATGAGCATGATGCAGAAAGAACAAATGTACATCACAAAAACACAACTTGGTGTGAAGTCGGCTGAGCTCCTGGAGAGTTAAGCCAGTGAATATAGATAGCACAGTACAGCATGGCAAGGGCTTCACCAGCTTCACAGAGAAACTGCATGAACATAAGAGTTAGCACAGTAGAATACTGAAAGAAGTCAGTCTTGCCAAGTGGGCCAATATGACTAGACTGTGTCAGCGTGTAAACAAAAATCCAAGTGCTGCTGTGCCCCATGGTTTTCCCAATTTAATCTCTACTTGCTTCAGCATTGCTGGCTCTGTGCTTCATTTTACACCACACACATTTCTGGGAACAAAAAGTAAGTCTACACTTACGAAGAGACCAACATTTTCGAATATGCGTTGGGCTTCCTCTGAGATTACCTACCAGATCCGTCTGTGTGAACAACTCAGACACAGAAATGCTTTCGCTCCAAAAGACAGAGATGTGAACTCAGCACTGGCCTGCTTAACGCTATTGATACTGAGGCAGATCTTGGCATGCACAGATGCAGCTTGACATGCTCAGGAAACTTTAAAGCTGTAATAGTAATGCTGCATCTGGAATGAGGAGCTGGGGTATGGCACTTTGGATTTGGAAGGCAGTTACCAATTCAAGTGCAGAAGTTGTTTTTTGCACTTAGTTTTACTCTATGACTTGGTAGTGAAAAAAACAGGTTTCAGCTGGTTTTTTTGTAGAGTTATCCTTGATGTACACACTTTGAAGAAAAAAGGATGAGGCAAACAAACCAGAAAACTAGTACAGGTATATGTACATGTCCTGAAAAGGACCAGATACCATGTCTTCTACTCTTAGATGTATCAATTTCTCTGTTTGGACTTTAAATCAGCATATAGCATTATTTTCTGTTATGTAAAATTAGTATTCAAGACTTCTTTTTAAGTAGTATATACACAGACCACATTGATGTGCAAGCTGTAATGATTGTGCCTTAAATATGTGAGTGTGGAATCCAAAATTTCCAAGTCAAGATGTGAATGGAGCTCAACACACTACACACACTGAAGTAGTACCAGTCCTGAGAAATTGATTTGTTTGTTCCTCTCCAGCTAAAGGTCTGAGTTATAAAGCACTAGATCTTCACAGGAAAAGTGTTTGGGACCTTGATTAAATATATATATTAAAGCTGTATCTGCAGCATGATCTGCATTCTGTGATGTGTAAGTTACTTTCCATGCATGTGCAGCAACACACAGTTCACAGCCCCATGGATTGAAAATAAGAGCAATAATGTTATGCAGATTTTTGAATTTATTACTACTATAAAAGATGAAGAAACTTTAATACTGTGAAAAACAAGTCATCACATGTCGCTTCTCAAATCCTACCATACGTATCTGAAGAACCCAGTGACCCACAGTCCTTTAGGGAAAGAGCTTTTCACTCAATAGCTGAATCCTGAGGAAGATAAAGTCATTATGCAGGACGACTGGAATAATGATGCAAGGTTAAAACTTAGACTTAAGTATTTCCAGACACATTTTCCCCATTTGGCAGGAAACTTGTTTTGTAAGACACAGAATTATCCTAATATAACAGCATAGCAACTGCAACTTAAAACAGAGCAAGTCGGTTAATGGACTGCTAGGACACTTTTGCTGTGTAACAGCCATTTAGATGCATGTATTTAAAAAACAGGTGGATAATCCAAATGTTCAGTTACTAGGACACTAACAGTTATGTCCATGGCAATTTTGTTTCTGTTCTTTAAACAAATCATCACTTGCAAGCACTAATGTTAAAACCAGAAAGCCACTCTAGTACACAGTGGCTATAAATGCCAAATCAATTTTCAGCAGATAATAAAGTCCATGTTTTACAATCAGCAATACACTGTTTTACTACCCAAAATGTAAGCTAATAATATATAGCTCTGCTAAATGGAAAATGCAGATATGCTGTTAAGAAATGGGCTGGCTGTGAGATGATGGATCATTTCTGCCGGGACCTTCTTAAAGCTATGTGCAAATGTTTTGAAAATATCACATGATGCGGCCATGTGTTAAAAATTACAGCCAGTTAAGTTCTCTGCTAAGAAAAATATGTGGGCAATTTATGAAATGCACTCCAGGATGGAGATATCTTAAGTAAAACCAGATTTTGAAAACAAAACCTTTTTTTTTTTTGAAACATGAACTTAAAAAAANAAAAAAAAAAAGAAAAAAAAGCTGCAGCCACATCTGGAGAGCAGAAGTAAAGAAAGGGTGGTCTGACCTAATAGCAGGCCATCTTCTGAAAGAGCAGCATTATTTCTGGGCTACAATGACTGTGATCACTGATTGTCCTTTTAAGGAAACCATGCTGAATACTGCCATGGGCAATAATAAAGCATTTTGTAGGCCAACATCTGTTCTTTCAAAGTACTATAAAATGACTGATAGATTTGTAATGTTTCATAAATAAAGTCCGGAATAAACATTACTTTATAAAAAGGGGGCGGGGGGGGGGGCAAGAAAAAAAAAAATAAAGAAACCAACCAACCACCACATTCACAGTAATCAGAGAAACTGGTGTACGGTATTAGATTTTAACACTGTTCCCCCAGGAACAATTATTTAGAGATAAACACTTCCTAGAGTTCACTGCACAGAATGACAAAGTGGTTAACTTGGTTACAGCAAGCTGCATGTTAACGGCATTGTCTTTCTAGAGACTTTTCTCAGAGTTGCAGCAGTGCCTTAAGAGAGGTCTGAATGGCTTTTACAGTGCTTCATTAGCCAGCCTCAGTGCTGTCCTCTGCCCCGACAGGGAAGTGAGAAGGTGAGTGGCCAGTCACAGTTATAACAGTACCAACAATTTGTCTTTGAAGGGCAAATTTAGTTTGTGTAAGTGTTATCACCACACAGAAACCAGAGCTCGTCTTTATTACTTCCTGTTCTTTCCCCAAAAGAGGGACTTCAGATGTCAGAATCACTAAAGGGATGCTTCTGAAATCAAGACTTCACACATACACAAAAGGCACTGACATAATATCAGATTACATAAAAATACACATCCTTTTAATCTCCTGTACATAATGTGCTTACTTTTAAAATACAAAATCTGCCCCAGATGGCTAATAATGACCATTTGAAAAAACACACCACCACAATATTAAAGGGCTAAAATATGCTGTGAACAGATTGAGAGGCAGTTCATCCTAGAGGAGAGTAAAAAAGTGCAGATGGGTGTCAAAAATAGCCAAGTGTCAGATCTGTTCAAGTATCTCCATTCTGGCACATGCTCCCAGTCACAGCTGTTAGTGTATTCTCTGTATCCAAGTGCAAGGTTTTCTAACACTCAGAGCTGACATTAAAACACACTTCTTCCTTGCTACTGCTTTACGAGAACGCTGGAAATTAAAGATTTATTTAATGGTAAAGCTTAAGTATTGATAAGGGTATATATACTCAAGTGTAGCACATGTCATTTTGATTAAAGATGCATGAAATTCTAACCAGTAGGTAGATTAAGTAATTTAAATACCAAAGGCTTAATAGATTTTCAAAAATCTCCACTCTAAGCATTCCAACAGTGTTTCCCAATAGCCCCAAATAATACACATAACGATCAAAACTGGTAAGAATGTGTCATTTTAGTACCTTTAAATATCTTGACAAAACACAGAAATAGTAAACGGCATGAGAAGATAAGTTTCGTACAAACATAAGGGAAGCATCACTGGATTCAAATCACACACAATATAGTTTTCCTAATTAATGAATTACTATGGTATTTCTAATGAAGACCACATTCCCTGGAATGCAATGCATGCAAATCAAATTTGACATTTAAAGGGTTAAATTGACCTTCCATAGCCCTCAGTAGTTATCTATGCAAATTAATTTGCCCATATTTCAACCATATAAATCCTCTTAGCCTTGTGCTTTGAGCAAACAGAGACCACTTTCTTGTTACAACCACAGGATCAGCAAACATACCAGCAGTAGGGTATGACCGTGTATAAAAATGTTAAAAGGAAAACATTCTTCTAACAACTGGCAATACCTACATGCAACTGTGGCTGCAGCAAACTGGCAGATACTGTTTCAAAACACCATCTGCGAGGTGTACAGACTCGTGTGTAGCCTCTTCTGCCTGTCCTACCCAAATAATCTACAAGAACCAGCCAGCTATAGGATCTCTAGTCCCATCTCTTTCTTTATCCAGAACAGAGGCTGTTACAATCAGGCACATGGCTTTTTCCAGTCCTTACCAAAGGGAAGGAAAAAAAAAAAGAAAAACAAAACAAAAACCACACGAACAAAACATGCCAAATTCAATCCACTCGGTCGTGGTCAAGCACCTCACAAAATGTATCAGACAAATCACCCTGCACAGAAGCGTTTTTATTGGCAATAACACTTATCAATTAGACAAGCGATCATAAGATCCAAGGGTAATATTTTCCCGAGGAAACCCATCTATTACAACTCCCAGCTCCCCAACAATTCCTCTAATTCAGCAGATTTTTTTTTTATTGTTTTATTTTGAATCAACATATTTCCGGGATTTGTCTGATGACAGCAAAGGACTACAATTTAGAACAAGGCTGAAATAATTCATTTTATAAATCTCTCTCACTTCTAAAACATAAACAGCTTTTCAGAGATAATTTCAGCTGATGGATGAATGCTGTGAATGATCTCTGCTGATCAAATGTTTGCAGATTCAAGGTGCAGCTGACAGGCATGAAAGCCAGCCCGAAGCTGTATTTCTCTTTCCTAAAAATGATCCCCCGTGCAGAGACCTGTACCCACAAAGCCGGTGACTTTCTTCTATTTCTATCCCTTTTCATTGAAACATCCAGTCCTGCTGTAAGTATCATCTCTGGCAGTTCACTTGCACAAATTCCCCTCCCCCAAACACATACACAACAGAATTAGCATCCACGATCCCTCCGTACTCCTATCAGCTTGCAAATCACCCTCTATATTAAAACAGAAAAGAAAAAGAGAGGAAAAATATACTATTTAAAAAAANNTGAAAAAAAAAACCAAAAAACAACACAATTAGCATTTCCTCATTTAAAACCGAAAGAGCTGCAATAATTTCAACTCACCAGGCATCCTTGGATAAAATATACCACACTGTAAATGGCTCTCTCCTAAAAGCAAGCTTATTTAGGGCTCAGTGCCTCCTGTTCTGGAATGAACAGAGAGAAACGAGGAGGGCCATCAGAACTGGCTGTGGCAGCGTAGCTGGAGGCAGGATGCTGGGCGCGTGCGTTTGCCAGGCAAAGACAGATGGAGAGCTGACACTCTGTATTGCACTTGGAGCAGAAATGTGAATGATGACAGGAGCACATGTGGCCTTGAACCCAGCCCTGTCTCTTCAGGCAGAACAATGACAGGGATGTGTGTGCAAATTATCACAACCCTGGCTCCCCTCAGCTGACTCCTTTTACTCTACCTTTCACACCAAGTTCCAGACGACCAAAGAATAAAAACTAAAATGCAGAGTGATAAGCCAAACACTGAATTATTCATTTTTTCTTTAAAAGTTAACCCTTTCCTCTGCTGAGAACAATTAAAGAAAAAGCATCACTTTGAATCAGCTCTCCTCCAAAAGTAAAAACTAATTAATTTGTTATTTTAACAGCCTTCATAGGCCTATGCTTGTTTATTTAGGCAGAAATTCAAAATGTGCATGAGAACATACAAGAGAATCCCCCCTCCTCTTCCCATACTTTTGTCATTATTCTCCTTTACTATAGGGAATGGAGTATTAAAATCACTCTCTTTCTCAGATTCGCAGTAGTACGTGTAAAATAGAACACACTTAGAAAGCAGACCACTTATATTTTACTATAGTGCTTTTAGCTCCCTGGGATTCCTCCATTGATATGTTCCAAACATTTGTAGCTCACTCTCCTTTACCTTGCATGGTGATCCATGGGGGATGAAAACAAAATCTTCCCTGTAAAGCTTTTTCAAAAGCTAAACAATCATGTACTCCCAGTTTCTGATTTTGTACACTCCTTAAATGTTTATCCTTTACAAGAATAAGGTATGCCTGGCCAGGTTCAATTCACTCTTCCCTATTAAGCTTTAATGGACACCATGATACATAAAACTACAAGTCTTTGTTATAGTGCTTTATCTAAAGCTGGCTATTTTCTTCTCAGCAGTCCCTCTTTAGTCCTTTGTAAAACATCTTTGCCTCTTAGAAGAAACATACGCCTGACTTGCATGCCTTCTGTAGCACGTATAGCCTTGCACAAAATTCCAGCCACAAGGAAAAATATCTTTTTTTTAAACTCCTCCCATTCAGCACTTGCAAAAGCTTCTCCCATTAATAATGAGCATTTCTCCAGCAACTAGCATTTAAGTCCTAGTTCTGACTTCACCTTGCAGTATACATTCAAACCCTTTACAGAAAGGCAACAATTCTCAGGCAGATCTTGTCAGTGCAAGGTTTGTCCTTCAGTACTTATGTAGGCACCACTCTGATTCTCTGTTATAATCTCTTCTGCCTGTATTATGCAGAAACAAGTCTGCTTTTAGGCCTTCCTCTTCCTTCCTCTAGCTGCCACAGAGCCTGATAAAGATCTGTTTAGGAAAGGGAACACATGGGAAAACTAACAGTCCTTCCAAAGTCCGGACTGAACTCAGGAACATTTCTCACTTAAAGAAAATGAGTCACTTAATTTACCGATATTTCCATAATTACTTTTTAACACTATCTAAGTGGCATCCGTTCAGTTTCACTTAAATAGAAGAGAGACTGCAAACACAGGACNAGTAGTGCTGGTAACATCACAGCAGTGCCATTGTACACTATGTTGGTATTTACTATTAATGCCTTTATTTTAGAATGATATGTATGAACTACTGAGTAATTTCAAGAAAGCAAGTGAATGGCAGCTGTAAATAAATATTTCAGCATATCTAAGACATCTAAGCATTATTTCCCCATTTAAATTATTTTCTTTCCAGAACCAGGTGAGAAAGTCACCTCATCATCAGATATTTTTACTTTCCCTGATGAATGAGGAGGTCTAACGGCACAGAGGTAGGAGGGCACGTTTTTACATGAAGAGAACTAAGTCCATACAGAACAGTTGTTCTTTCTTTTACAGATGAGTCTTCTCACAGTTATTACAGAACAATCCACTTGCAGACCATGTAATTGCTAAAATGGCAAAGCAATATTACCAAGTGAACTGGTCTAATGCAGTTCAGCATCTGGAAACAGAATCAGTACACAGACTCATTCAACCCTCAATGATGAAAAAGCTTTATGGTTGTAAGTGACAAAGAGAAGGTACTGATTTTAGTCAAAGAAATTTTTTCCTTTCCATTGTTTCCTTAGTTACACCTTCCATCATGTTTTTCTCTCACCTTTCCATTCAGTCCCCTCTGTTTTCTCTTTGCCATCACATCTGCTCCCAAGTTCATCATGCTGGGGCATCCCTCTGCTACACATCTCCCTACTCCAATTCACGACGTGACCTGTTCTCTGCTCCTTGGACATTCATCCTCTCCCATCTCTGCTAGCCCTGAAAGCTAGGAGTTCCAGGATTTGAAGTTGTGAGTACAACCATAAAATATTACCTACAATTAACACATAAACAAAATAGCAACAATCAGCACTCTAACACTGAAAGACAAACACTGTGACAATTAGGTTTCCACTATAAAACTGAGCCAGTATGAGATCAACCTAATGTGCAACTGGAGGAGCACATCAAGCTTCCTGGGAGCACAAGGTGATGACCTAATCATTGTGCTTCTAGTCTGACCCAGATGAATTCCACCATAGCTAAGGAAAATTAACATACAAAATCTTTGGTTCTTTAGGAACTGGGAGGAGCCTTGAGGAACAGAGGTCTTTAAATATAATTTCATTTTATCTAATTGTATTGTACTACACATGGTGCTTCATTGTAGCCACTCAGAAGAGAAACAGAAGAACCCAAGGATGATTACGAAGTGGAATTTCATACCAAGAGCAAATTACATCACTTCATACTAGGAGAACATCTACAAAGAGCAGCAGTAAGTGTTTGGGCAAAATGCAAGGTGACAGTTTAAATGAAGCCCAAACCAGCCTGGGAACCATTATCCACAAAAACTTTCCTTAAGGAATACTGTCACAGCAGAAACTTGCAGAGATGGCCAAGATAAATATTTTTCAAGCAGAATGCTGATTTAAAACCACTGTCTCTGAGGCATTTTTCAGTAGCAACCATGGTTTAAAGGCTATAATTTTCTGCCATTTTCAAAGAGGAACTAGACACCCGATAGGTAGGAGGAAAGACAATGTGATGGTTGTAGTCACCACGCACCCATGGAGAATTTTCATTTAATGTGCTGCTGGTTGAGGTGGGCAAGATGGTGGGCAATGGTGGTTGCATTGGCTAGAGGTCATGGACAGTTCATAAACATCTGGTCATGTGTTTATACACACNGCCCCAGTAAACAAGCTGGCACTAACACCCCAGTGTGTCGGTTACTTGAGGTAGGTCTTTTCTTCATCAGATATCTGTTGTAATGAAGTTCTCTGTAATGGATTTTTGAGTGTCAGAGAGCCCAAGAGAAGCACCAAAACATGAAAACATTTTCATGACACCCTGGTTTCATGAAGGGGGGAAACGCAGAGGTCACAAGGGAGAGAAGCAAGGGAAAGGGAGACAAGAAAAGTCTGTGCCAAAAAGGCCTTTAAAGAATGTACTGTCCTTATATTTTTATTATTTGATGCACTATTTAAAACCAGTCACTTAGTATTGTATTTGCTGTGTTGTTTTTCTTTTGTAATGCTGTACTCTACATGAAAGGAGAAACATTTTCACAGCTGGAAATGCAACCCTTCGTCAACATAGATGCAGCCTGAATCAGCTTCAGAGTAGAAAGTAACATGTCAAAGGTATGACGCATTTTAATAAAACCAAACAATATTCACTCTTAAAAGAAGGTCTTAATATCAGTACATTGTAAATCCAAGACCACGGCTCACGAAATTGAACTTCCATATGCTGTGCGATTATGCATCTTTTTTTCTATGTGTAAAAAGCCTTTTTAAGCTGTTATCTGACTACAGTAATTGCCACTTAAATTGATCCACGTCAACAAAACCTGGATCCCTGGAGATTCTCACCTAGAAGTCTGCTCATGGAAGGGGCTAACAGAATGCCTGTGCATCTGAGACTACTTCAGCATTTTCTCAAGCAGCCAGCTGCATGAATAGTTCTTCCCTCTCATTATTTAATACACTGAGGCAGGCTGCAACCCATTTGGCAGTCCTCCCTGAATAAATATCTGAGGATATTTATTCACTTTCCCCACCCCCATTTTTAATGCAGCCACTTAAAGCTTGCCCTAAAAGTTTTTGCACCAGGTCTGAAATTTTAGCAGGCCAAGCAAAGGTGGACAGTCCATTCTGTGATACAGTTTTACTCTCCAGCAAGAAATGAAAGGCAGGGGTTCTAACAGTGAACAATTCTGCTGTAGCACATGAGTCAGTGTTATGTGTAATATCAAAATGAAAGGGATACAAGGACAGTGAAAGATACAGATGATAATCTTTGGCCAGTTTCTTTATGGTGCACATCATGCTATGCCATCCTAGGCGGGCATCAGCTCCTTCTCTGACAATCACTCAAAATACAAAATAATTTTCAATGACCCTCTACAAATCCTTATTTTGAAAATGGGTAAAGAAGGTAAACCAGTCTCCATATTCATATGTTTGAAGGGGGGGGGGAGGGAATATTTCAATGCAGTAGATGATATACAGTGTCCAAGACATGGATCTGATGGAAAAGAGAAATTCTAAACGACCACCGTTAAAAAGTACAGAGGTTGCCTTTTGTGCAAACCCAGCTTACTAACAGGGACTGGAAGTCCACTGAAACGCATCTGTAGTTAATGAAAGCTCTCTATTAATAGTGAAGGAAGAATTTAACTCAAAGCTTTTCTGTAGGACTCCTCAACTTCCCACTCTACTTATAGCAGACTGTTGTGATACATTGTGACTTCACACAGTGGGTATTAAGTGAGTTAATTCAAAGGAGCTGAAACCTCATTGATCCTAATTGAAAGCAATACACCCAACCAAATAGTTTTCTACCCCATCTGCTCTGGCCTGCCACCAGCTATTCAATACAAGAGAATTAATAGTTTCAGATATTCTAACAGACCCAATAAAAGCACTCATTTAAGCAGGACTGCATTAACAAAGTGAAAAACCAAGGGCAAAATGGGTTCAAATGGAGCATTTTACTCCTAGTTGGCTTTAACAAAGCTGAATAATGCTTATTCTGACTTTTTATGTGCAAGACTTGATAAACTGAATGAGAAGGCACTCAATGATCAGTCAACGAGCATTGATGAATGGTCATTAGGACCCCCCCAATCTCAGGGAAGGCCATTCCACAAAGTGGCACACCAGCTTGAAAGGGCGGACTCACTAATGTCCAGATTTCCCCGCTTGCTTGTTCCACTTTCACTTTCAGACCACTGGCCACCAAATGAGGCTGACATATTGGAAAATAATCTTTTATGGGCGAGTGGTAAACAAAAATGGAGGCATTAGCTGGGCTTTCAAATTCAAATCTACTAGTTCTGTCAGCCCCAAAACGTTTTGATTTTCCACCCAGCTGGAAGCTATTAGTGTTTTCTTAAGGCATCCCACTGACAAGGCAAACCCACCTAATGTGTGAGCTGTAGAGCTGATGTGGGGGGACTGGGACAACAACTTCTGGATGCTTTCCGAACTTTATTAAGTTGACTGCCCAACCAAACAACAGTAACACCAACACCTTCAGAACAAGCTAACTAATTTCTTGCTGCCCAAGTATCTCCTACTGCATGGTGTAATGCCAGCCCACCCAGGCCTGTAATGAGTACCTTTGGTGCAACTTTTTCCATGACATTGTACCTAGCTTCTCTTGGTTTTACTGCACTACCACAAAAAACTCAAGCTACCCAAGAAAGGCGTTTCTTTATAACCTTCTAATTCTTTGCTTGGAAATAGTATTTACATATTCCAATAAGATATGTGCTTATCTGTTAACAGCAGCTCTGAATGAATGCAACACAAAACATTTGCCCGATAACACTAAACATTTCCCTAAGCATTTCCTTATTGGCAAGTCTTTCTGGACTTCTGAAAAAAGACAAATGGGACATTTAAAACATACACAGTTCTGTGAAATACAGACTAATTGAGATTACCTACACAAATCAAATACTCAGCAGTAGAAAGCTACTGTGGTCAAGCTGGGAAGAAAATATTCTTGGTTGTCTAAGACAAACTGTTCATTATAGTACCTCGAGTACTGGATTAAATTCATTGGAGTTGAGAAAGCATTTATGTCTCTTCAGTTAAGAAAACTTATATCCATATTTCAATAATACTCTAAAGAGTATTTTAAATCATCGGTTAAGAAAAGGCAACTTTGACAGTGGATTAGAATTAACAGCCAAGACTGCCTACTGCTTTTTGATCAAAATAGAACCATAAAAATTAATTCGTGTTGAGCACTGCTAGAAATTCCAGTGGCATTTCAGGCTTTAAAACAACGAAAATATACATAAAGACTGATCATGAAAGAATAGTTCCATAGAAAATTAATTGACTCAGAATGGAAGGGACACTATAGGCTTCAGGTTTTAAAGAACGCATGCTCTTTTCCACTATATATACATTTTAGTAAGAATACTCACACAGTCAAACTCGTATATAAGTACCTCTTTTGGTGTCTATTTCTTTCACTTGATCTGGCCTGAACAAGTCTTGCTTCGCCTTTTTATTAAATACTGTATTTTCTGTAATGTGGGCAAAATAAATTAGAATTGACTGTTAATTTCTACCATCATTTGACTTCAAAGGAAATTACCACACCATCTGTGCATAGACATCACTCAAGCACTTTAGAAAAATTTGATATTGATTTGATATTATTTCTGAAAGGACACAAGAAAATACCAAAGATGCCATCTCACCAATAGAGAAAGAACATATTCAGTGTGACCTGGAGAAGCCTGGATGAGAATATCTGCTCCTGCTGAACTAGGGTCATATTTTAAGATACACAAAGAAGGAGAAGGGGGGGGAAAGGGTGGAAAAAGAAAAAAAGGGTCTCAAGCTATCAGATGCTTTTTGACTTGAAGCTCAGAGTGTTTGCTCGTTTAACATGGGTATGGAAACTCCTCCTGCTGTAGTATATTAACCCTAGTTTTGACCTCTAATCGATGTCTTTTCAATGTATAGGATCTTCATAATAAAGATAATGTGAGAGCATATTTGTGTGAAAGCACATCTACCACTAGCCATAAATTCAAGCCTTGCATTTCTCTTTGTAACATGTCAATATTTGTGACACTAACTAAACATATTTTATTCATTTGACAAGGACTGTTACATTATATTGAAAACTTTTGTTTCAATGTCACCACCTCCCCGTTTTGACTGATGGCGAGTTAGTTTTGTTAAAACGCACGGGGTGATAGCGTATGCTCCAGTGAACTTTCCCTCCTCTCAGCACCAGAGACAAAAACCTGCAGCTCTGCTCTGTGCTGGCAGCCATCTGGCCAGCTTTCTCTCAATGCCTGCCCCACACCACACTGCAGGCAAAATTTCAGGGCTCTAGAGCTCTGTGGAGCTATTCATGACATACCAATTTCACATTTTCTGCTTGTACACTTGCAACAATAAATGCTAATGAGGACTATGAATGACATTTTTAAAGACAATAAAAAGGTCTCCAAATCCCTTGCATATGGAGACACTATTTTCTAAACTTCACCTTCTGTTAGGGAGCCATTACACTCTAAAGGGAAAAAATAACCTAAGGAGAACAATGAGATGATCAAAGCATAACCAAGTCCTTAAGAATTCCAAAGAAAACAATGTTTGCAAAGCTAGCTTAATGACAGACAGATTTTATGCTGATGTACAGCACTAACACTTAAGCATAGTAATTCCCTTTTTTGATAACACTACTTCTCATCTAGGGGCTCAAGAACTACAGAGGGAGAGGGGGAAGCCACAGCAAATCCTTCCTTTCACTGACCACATACAGCCCCCACAAGCCATAGACCTGGACTTAGCAATTACTAATCTCTAGATGAGTCTAAGAATACTCTAAATGAGCCCAAGAATAAACTGTTATTACTAATGGATTTGGAATGCTATACTTTCATGGAGATCATTGTATTGACCAAGTGTGGCCAAGACAAATATCAAATGATATTTTCTTTCCCAAAATCAGCCTATTGCAGTGCTAATGCTACTTAAAAAAAAAATGCATTTACTCTGAGTAATGTCTTTTATATTTAATTAAAGACAGCTTCCCCTTATTAGGAAGATTAAAAACACTTTCAGGAAAATCCACCAGGTGGAGCAAATACACAGCAATAAAAAACATTTATTTATGCTTGCACTACCATTTTCAACAGGGGGAAAATGGTTTATATGCAAATATTCTTACCTTTTGACCTCCCTTCTTCACCCTTTTGTCATGCATTGATCAACTTGTACTTTTTTACTACATTTATAATGGTACAAAAGCTTCATTCAAAGTGGTCTTCATACAAAGCTATTGCTTCTGATGAGCTCCATATTAATTTGCAAACCACAATAGCTATCAGAGAGCTATAAGGGAAATTAAATAGTATTGTATATTAATGTATCAATATATGTATTAATATATATTAATATATATATTACATATATTTTATATGTACATTCATCAATATAAGATTGTGCTTGTAAAACAAACTGACAAATATTCAGAAAACAAAGCCTACCTTTACATCGGGTAGCAAAATCTTTGTACTGGACTCCTATTGTAATGGGCTGGAAAAGTGGCTGTTCTGCATGTCTGGTTATGTGTTCTTACACACAAGTAGTGCTGGTAACATCACAGCAGTGCCATTGTACACTATGTTGGTATTTACTATTA
>VXAU01003859.1:82097-99022 GCA_013399695.1 Formicarius rufipectus | reverse complement strand
CTGCAGACTCAGGGGGGAAAAAAACTATTTTGAAAGAGGAACTTTCGCTGGAGTGCTTGGTTTCAGTTTACTTATATCATATTGCAAAAGTTCATCCTCTGCTCACCTCAAAGGCTTTAAAGATCGTATTTTCAAATGAAAATAAATACTAGTGTCACGCACACACTCCCCCTACATTCNAAAAAAAAAAAAATTTCCATTTTTCAAAAGTTTAATTGCTGTATAGCACTAACTCCATCTCAGATTATTTTCTGCTCAAGAGCCGTATCTCTGAAAATAAAAGAGGTCAAGCAAGGGGAGGAAGAATCAAGCAAAAGAAAAAAGACAAATTCAGAAGCAAAAGGGTTAACATGTTCTGTTTCAGTCAGTATTACACCAATGCCAGATTACAAGGGAAAGACTAAAAAGAGCCAAATTTTTTTTTATTATTATTATTCTTTAAAAGAAAAAAATCAAGCCTATCTGTCACAGGGTTGTCCGGGCTGGAAGAACTGACAGGAACCTCAAATTCCTGACCAAACCCTCTTCCACACAATGCCTCCTGAATGGAAGGAACCGAGGCCCGGCAGAGATAGCCTGCTGTCAGGAACCAACCCTGACGTTTGCGGACAGACGGGGCTGGCCTTGCAGGATGTCAGAGCAGCAAACTGCTGTTCGAGATACTGGGCTTTCACACACTCCCAGCCTGGATGTTTTGCTCTTCAGGTAATTAAACAAGGAAACGGTGCTGCTGCGTACGAATCTGACCCTGCGCCGCGGCTCCGCGGTTCTGCACATCAACTTCCGCACCAACCACCCTGAGCATCAGCAGGGTCTTCCACTGCTGCTCTCTGCCTCTCCTGACACCAGGCTCTAAGACAAATCCTCCTGGAAATATCTGCAGCTATGCCCTTCCCCACCCCCACTCCTCCCACTGAAGAAGGGCTAAATTACTTGTTCTGTTCCACACACCTTGCTGCTTTCTCTCAAAAAGAAGGGAGAAAAAAACGAAGGAAATGGGTACTTTTGGGTAGCTGTTCTTCAGCCCATCATTCAAAATACTACATTTATCTAGGGGAAGGGATGAATAAACCAAAAGATAAGGCAAGGGATTCCTAAAATTAAAGTTTAGCTTGAGGTCATTATTCAAAACAAAAAAATATACTGAAATATATTACCAATTCACCCCAACCAACTGCCAGACAGTCACTTACTAAGAAATAAAATCATTCTGATTTAAGCATTATTGAAGAGTCTTCATCTTACAAGAGGCACAAATCATAGAACCAGGCATTAGAAAAATAGATGAGTGTTTTTCCTCTCCCTTTCACCAAATTTAAGAAATGGGAAAAGGCAGGTGTTACCATCTATAGTTGGTGAAAACCCTACAGAGGGCTGTTCTGAGACTGACCTAGTTCTACGCTCTTTAAAGGCTATTTAAACAAGAATTATTTTTAAAAAAGGTAACACATTGCTACTTCTTTCTGAAAAATCCACAGAATAGAATACTGGCTGAAAAGAGAAGAGCCCAGAAGAAAGAGGAGTACAAAAGCATGCCTGCTTGTCTGTGTTCAACACAAAGAACATTAAATGAAAACAACTGGCATGCTGCCAAATTCCTATACAGGCAAAGAGATTCAAATAAATTGATTTCACGCATCACACTGACCTGGGATCAGTGAGCAGTGGTACAATACACTTGCTGCTCCATGTGGGGCAAAGCCCATTAATGTTATCAGANTGCAAAAGTTCATCCTCTGCTCACCTCAAAGGCTTTAAAGATCGTATTTTCAAATGAAAATAAATACTAGTGTCATGCACACACTCCCCCTACATTCTACTTCTAACACAGTTGTTCTCAAACTCAGTTATTCTCTGCAAATTTCCTCCCTTCCCCATCCGCTTGCGTTTTATATAGATTATGGGTTATTTTCTTTGTACTTCAAAAGCTGGATTCTTGCCCAGGACGTTCTTTACTGCCTCAGAAAGTAAGCTGGAGAAATTGTCCACTGTTCTCAAGTGGCCCAAATCAACCTGACCTATGGAGAAAAATGCCTTATTTGCAATGTGGTAAGAAGCAGGCCAATGGTTCCCTTTCCAGAGTCACCCATACACAATCCTCCATACCAGAAAACTCTCTCCAAACCAGCATATTTCAAATTTCACTTTCTTACGAGGTGTGAAGTAACCTATGTGTGCTGTGGAGTCTCTTCTTGTCATCCTGGCTTTGTTTTTCATTAAGCTCTCTCACACTCCAATCAAGTGCAATGCCAGCAAGCCACAGGTGGGCACCACATGAACAGATGAAAATCTGATTGTAAGGACAATTCACTGTCAATAATACACTTGTCCTCTTTTGCATCTGTGGTATATTAGAAGGGGGATTTATTATTTCCATTGTACTTTAAGATACACTACTAAGAAAACAATTGTTTTGAAGAAAAAAAAGGAAATCAAGAAAAAACTATTTTCCAATATCAAAATAAAGATGAAGGTGCTTGAAAATAGTCACATCAGCTGAGGCAGTCAATGCTACAAGAGGCTGTAGCTTAAGGAGGCAATGGATTCAAAACACCAAAATTTTTCCTTCCATCCCATTTTGGTTTGAAATAGCAAGTCAAATTTTCTCGGGTGCAGCAAAGTTCATATTAAGTGAAGCTCTAACAGGGTTAGCTTCATCTCAAATCACTAATTTAACTTGAAAAAAAAAAAAAACCCTCTCACTGAAGATGTGGAGCTTCTTGGCCATTTAAGACTACTATTTTTGAACATGTGACAAACAAATACATTCAGATGTAGGTACCTTACCCAGTCACCTCAATTCAAGCAAATGTCAAAACAGGAATGCTCAAAGATCTAAGAACTGTTAACCACCACTGATCACTCTCTATAAGCTACGAAGTAGATTTAGATTCTTCATCATCAAGGTGAAAACTACACAGTATCATTAACTCTACAAGATGTGTCATAGAGAGGATGTGTTTATTTAGATATAAGGCTACACTGATAGTACTGCAGAGGAAAGGGAACTATTTAGTACACAGCAACTTCACATTGGCAGAGATGTGCCTGCAACCAGGTGATACAAACAGCCTGACCTGCACAACAGTCAATAAAAGAGATAAGGTGTGTTCCCTCCCATTTATGAATACTTCAGTAGTACTATCAGATAATTTGGCTTTATAAAGATTAAATGAATTTTAGTCATATTAATTCCCTTTCTATAAAAATGAGTGGTATTAGAAAACAAGCCCTTCTCCCAAGTTGTAGGAAATTTCTATTATCCTGCACGTGCTCTGACATCAATAAACAACAATAAGCTTCCCATTACTATGCCAGCACTGCATGCTTCAGGAATGACATCTTTACTTTTACATTTATTTATTTTTAAAATCCTTTATGAAGACCCATATGGCAACGGAAACCAACCAACAATCACCTGTACAGGATACACTTGCACTCTGAAAAATAGACTGTAGACAGTAGAAAGAAGAATTAGTCAGAAGCTACACACTGCTAAAGTAGCAAAATAAAAACACAAGAAAAAACCCTGCTAAGATTATTCTCTCTCTTTCAATTCTGCCTGAGTACAGGAAGGTCCCAGAAAAGCATTTACTTGTTTTAAACTGAGCTAGGAACTCGAATTAGAATGCAAATTCATTTTTAATAGGATTTAATTTTTTAAAAGTATTCTCACACTGGTGCACAAAACCTCATGCCCCGCCCCTTGCCACAAGGGGACATGCAGAGGCGCCTGCTGGCACTCTCAGCTGTTCCACATCTCCCCACACCCCACAGACAGAGCAGTGCGGCTGTGGCGTCTCAAGGTGGGAAAACAAGTGATGTTATCCAGGCTTAGATACCTTTAAAACTAACCAGAACATAGCCTAGAGTACTCAGACACTGTTCATCTTATTTGAGCATCATATTCTATCAGTTAGGTCAGGAGATATGGTCCAACACCGAGAAACAAAGTTATCCATGTGTGTTGGAAAGCACTTAAAATCAGTTTAGCAGTTTCTTGCCCTCCAGACACACCATTTTAGGACAAAAAATGTAGTTACAGTAAAGATAGGAATGACAGTCATGGGTTATCTAAAAATTTTGTTCTGCAATAGCAGATTTACTTTTCCAGTATGGTAAAAATACTTGCACACAAGAAGCAGAAATACCCATTCTCAATATAATCACAATCAAATTTATCACAGATTCCCAATGCAATGAGTTTACCAGAAGCCTACGCTAAACTACAAACAACCATTTTGCCAATATGATTACAACTGTCCCTTAACCTGCAAATACTTTTGCATTTCACTCTTCAGGAAAGTGAACTTCATTGTTTCCACAATTGAGCCAATAATATTTACATGACACATAAAGAGCAAATATGCCATCAAAAACACAGGAAGAACCCCACAGTTAAAAATTTCACATATACAAATTAAAGATTTTAGAAAAATCATCACTGATGGGATTTTACTGGCACTGCTGGACTCCTTCTCAGTAATATTAAAACAAAGCACCTTCATTGATTTAGGCAGACTCTTTGGAGGCTAAAGAGAAGTTTTTTTCATTACAGTTTACAAGGCAAGGTACAGTCATTAAAAGTAACTTCTGAAACATATGCACATTATAAAATCAATTTTTCTGTTCCTTACCTTGACAAAATTCAAAGCTCCCTTTTTTCCGGCAGTCACCTATCACTAAACTCAGTGCTCTCCAAGTGTTTCTTTTGACAGATATCATTCTCCGCCAATCGCTCTGCTAATTTCCTCTTTCCTTTTCTGACTGGGACAGATACTATGTTCACCAGTCCAGAGATCAATCTTTTCTATTGACAACAACAAATGGGGGGGAAGGAAAAAAAAAAGCATATATCACAGCCAGTTTGAAGCACCACCCTTCATTTGCATTATAATAGTAGTCTTTTAAATAAAATGGTAAGACAGAAACGTTATCATTCTAAACCCATTAACTACATTTTCTTAGCTAATAAAAGGCAGCACTTTAAAACTCTATCAATTCTTAGACAAAGACTGTTTCATAACTTGCTCAGTTAAAACAGCTGACATATAGAAGAAAACAAACTAAGGGCAGCCTATATTATACCTTTTAGTCAATTATATAAAAATGCTTCGGTTTAAATACAGTCATATAGTATAAAATACTACATACTTTACCTGGTTCAACAGAAGCTCCAGAGAATCATTTATTAAATGAACATGGTTACCAAAAATAGAGACCTTCTAATTTAGACATTGCTATACTAATTTGGATTTGTAAGTCATAACAACAAATACATTTAAACAAAGAA
This sequence comes from Formicarius rufipectus, assembly GCA_013399695.1. Classification (NCBI taxonomy): domain Eukaryota; kingdom Metazoa; phylum Chordata; class Aves; order Passeriformes; family Formicariidae; genus Formicarius; species Formicarius rufipectus. Next base: position 93,729 of record VXAU01003859.1, on the reverse strand, counting down.
AGGCAGATCAAAACGCTATTGCTATATTTACAAATCGTCCACCCACTTTTCAAAAGGCAATTTCCCTCCCACTCCAACACCTACAAAAACAGTTTGTTTGGGTTACACAAATGCTCTGTCATTTGTGAGTCTGTATTACAGTGTTGTCAGTTTTTCCAATACATTAATATGCTTTTCAGGGGTACATAATTATGTCAAGACAAAGTTTTTCAGAGCCAGGCACACACAGTTACACACACAGTTACAGACATGCTTCATTCTGCAACCACTAGTCAGGTATTTCAGGACATAAAGTTAAGCATGCATAAGGAGCGGCCACAGCTGCATGCATCTAAGCGAGAACCCAGCCCCAGCCCTCTCCGGGACTGGATCCTTTCTGCAAAAAAATGCATCGCCCAAGGGCATTTGCAAAAGATCACATTTGTGTTTGTGCTAGAAATTGTGATCTTTCTCACAAACAAGCACCCTTCTCAAATCAGAATAAACCTTTCCAGGTTAAGGTTACAGAACAAAGGAGTTCTCCAAAGTCCTTTCTTTCCAGTAGTCCACAGCCCTTGCAGAAGCCAAAATTCCACTGATTTCAGTGAAAACAAGTGGTAAGGACTGCAGGGCTACCCAAAATTTTGCAGCTGTGGAGCTTTCTATGGAACACAGCTGTCTCTGGGATCTGGAAAACAATCTCCAAAATGTGGTTAGGACTCCCCAACTTGGGTAAAATAACTACTTTTCTAAAATCATTTTTATTTTGTAAGAAATTCTCTACCTGTCATAATGTTCTTACACAGGCAATAAATTCACCTTTCAGTTGTGCCTTGCCATGAACTGTGACTGTGTACTTTTCAATTGCCCAGACTTTTGCATAATGCTTCACATTCCCATAAATACATACAACATTATCTGAACGGTTGTTGTTATTCTATGATCTGATTTTTATGGCCATAAACTCATGCCCCTACCAAAAGTGAAAAATGCTTCACTGACCAGGTGGTCCTATTAATTTCACTGAGATCATTTAAACATTAAATTTTCTACTGGGTGACAATAGCACAATCTGGGTGAAATACAATCTTAAGAGTGGAACATTAAATTAACATCATATTTTTTATTCAGAATTACACACAGCAGCCATTGGTAAAGATGTATTCATGTTTTGCTAACCTTTACTAATTTGGACACTAGAAACAATTACAATCAAATATGTTAAATTATTTAACATATAACAATTCAATATTTGTGTCTGCTGAATTACATACTCCATTTTCATGGCTGGTGTAAGATTTTCAACCTCTTATTGTAAAAAAGTTCTTAGAAAAAAAAAGTACCCATCTGTCATCCACTTTACAATGAAGACATCACTTCAACTTACTACTCTTTGTTTCAGCCCCATGTTCATTTTTTCTTCATGCCACGTTTTCTGAAATGATGGATGCATTCTGCTATACCCATTCTACACTAATCTCCTTTCTGAAACATATTTTTGCTTCCTGAATTGTAAACTGCTGCTGTTGTTCAAATGTACATGCAAAACTGTCTAATGCCTGAACTTCACTGAAAGTAGAATGCCTCAAACAATTTGTAGTCTTACAAGAGTGTTATAAAAAAGGATCAACATGTTGTATTACCATGGAAATTTTGAAAAACATACTTTCCCAAACAAATATTACTTTTTCTCAATGGTATGAAGTAATGAAAACCACATGTGTAAATCTGCGATCCGTGCAGTAGTTCAAGCTGCAGCTAATAGAAAATACAGAGAGTGAACTCTGCCATATAAAGGATTCTTGTTACAGAAATATAATGTGAAAACCAGATGCAGACAGAAAACCTTAATCACAGATGGGAATGTAATCACTGGCATACAGAATACTTTTTTGATCAATCTCAACCATATGAGAAATGTATTTATTTTCTAAGGAATGTAATAACTCAAGAGAGTCTTCTATTTGAATTCAGTTAACCTCATATTCACAGCGCTTTTCTTATATGTGGAGAGAAGGGGAATAAAATCTGAGCCAAGATTTTTAGAAGATACATTGGCTCTGGCAAATCATTCTTGTATCAGCTTATCTTTCAAGGAATTAATGGGATGTAAAGACTACAAATATTAGGATCAGCCTCAAAAGAAATCAACCATTATTGTACTTCCTAGTTACCACCAGAAATCCCTTCATCACCTAGGCATTTGTCCAGTTAAATTTTCCCTTTAATATGTGGTTCTTCAGAAACACAATGCTAAGAGCAGCACACTGTCACACTCAAGTTTTGCACATCAGAACTGGAGTCCTACAGCAAAGAATCTCCCTTTATGAAAGCTGAAGAGTCACCAGTTCAAAATTAAGTTTACTTGGGGCTTCCTTCTAACTGCTGCAAGTCCCTGCAAACACCCTGCACCCACACAGCTCCTGGGGGATCACCAGGAAACAAAGGACCACAGTACACCGAAGACATACAGATACACCAAGTGTTTATTCAGCAGCCTGCCTTCTACCAAATATCCAGACCAAGGCAGGACCAAGATAACAATTTTCATCTCTGATGACATTTATGCCCAACTTTTAAGAGATGGAAGCAGCATCACATAAAATAGGGACTGTGACATCAAACTGCAATACACTAAAAAAACCCAACCACACACAAAAAACCAAACTCATGCTTGAAAATAAAACTTCAGAAGGAAGAGGCACTAGCAATAACAAGACTCTAAGCTCCTGGTACCATCAGTGGCAGTTCACTTCCTGACAGTCCCTGATTCCTGCTGCAGCCACCTCCTTGGAGGTAGCCCCAGCTTATCCAAGAATACACAGCACTGCCTCATTGTCATAGTTCACAATTAAGCTTATTAAGGTAACCTGAAGTTGGTATTTATTTCAATGGCATAAATAACATAAACACCAATGATTTGGTAACTGTTACACCACTGGGGAAAGAGGGTTACAAAAGCCCTTGATAGGCAGAGAGTCAGCAGATTTTCCCTCTCTTACTCTCTTAAGAGCCTGTAAATCCCATTACTAACATCTCATTTTAAGTATCTGTAGTTAAAAGAACACAGTCAATTCAGTACCCTACCACAAGACTCCCAGTCATGGCTCATCACAAGTGTTCATCAGACTAATCCTGCTGAAGTTCCACTAAATGTGCTTCCTTAAGTGAATGTTTGTAATGCCAGGTGAAATCTCGAGTTCATCAATTGCTTTTTTCCTCACATGCTAACAACTATCAAACCAAATTTGATGGAAATCCTTTGATTTCACCACTGCAATGGAAGTTTTTTTAAGCATCTTGTCTCCTCTGCCATTTAAATTTTTGAGACTGCAGCACTGATAGATAGAGCAAAAGTCAACATTTAACACTAAAGTAGAATGGGCTGGATGTGCTTATTATTAATCGAAGCATACTTGCTTAGAATAAAACTTTGGCCAGATACGTATTTTCATTTGCATGTTTTTCATATATCATCACCATCATGTGTGTAGAGTGCTAAAAATGGAGTGAAATCTTCCAGCTGTAAAATAGTTCCACGTGACAAAACAGAATGGGATTCTGAAAACTCCTGCTTTGTGTCATGTGCAAGTGTGTATGACTGTTTTGTTTTTTTTTTTCTTCTCTCATCTAATTTCATCTGTGAGAGACTGTCCCTAGAGGACAAAAGAAGAGAGAACCAATTATATCCAGCGGTTGGTTTCTCCAAAATGAAGGCATCTGTTCCATGCCAACGACTTCCACATGGAAGAAAAACAGAACTTTGAAGGCATCTGTGTTCATGGTTGACAGTTGCAGATCTTAGGGTCTACTGTAATTGCCCAGCTGCAAACATGATTTGGTTGCTGCTGTTGTCAGCTGATCTCCTTGCACTAAAAGAAGAGAGTTTAAATAGAAAAATAGCTGGATAAAAATCAGATATTCTTCCACAATACTGACACCTTTTCCCTTCTGAAGCAGGTATTTTTCGTAATATAAAATGGGTTTTGTGTGAATTGCAAAGTGGTTTTTAAACTAACATTTTACAAAATATTCTGCTTTAAAATGCTATTCTTTAAATAACGCACCAGTCCAAGCACAATGTGTTCATTTATTTGTTAGAATTTCAGGCTGGTATTTTGTAAGAATAATTCAGAGACCAGTACAATTCAGCATCCACATAACCCTGCAGCCCACTTTATTTAAGCAAATAGTCGCAGTAAAACCAAAAGTACACCTGAGCAGAAGTTCTGAGTTTCACCCCAAATGCATGTGGCAGATAAATAACTAGTATGGTATTTATTACTCAACTCACCTCACTTCCAACATGAGTAGATGCTTTCCAAAAGACATTTTAAAGAAACATTACTGGTAGTTCAAAGCCTGGCTTACAGCATTGGGTGCAACACTTACAGTGAGATATTCAGCATGCTGTGCACCTTCACTGCTAAAAAAAAAAATCAAGCTGTTTGTTTACTCTGTTTACACAAGGTAGCAAGACCCTAACTGATTTTTAAAAGAACAGCACTGAGTGGTATTTAAGGACCGAGACTACTGGTGGTGCAAATGCAACAAAGACAATTAAAACTGGCCAAAGCAGAAAATACACATACATTCCTTACCCTCGACTCACCAGATAAAAATGCACCATAGATTCAAGAAATATTTCATGCATCTTATGAGTTTTAGAGGGTTTCTTACCAAAGACTTCTATCAATAGGTTGAAAGAAGGAATATGATAGGAAATACTTTTTTTCCTTTGTTATTCTGCTGGATTCCAACTGCAATCCCAAACACACTCAGCAGCAATGGGCATTCAGCCCTCCCAGCCAGGTAGTCACATAGCTTAGGAAGGATGGTAGGCATTCCCAGGCAGTTTTCCTTGCCTGGCACATACCTCAAATCATTATGATTGCCTGAAGTAGTGAACCTGGGGGGACACAGTAGACCTAACACTTCCTGACCACTTCTAAATTACCTCCAGGAAGGACAAGAGTTGGGAGCAAGGACAATTAACACAGCCACCTGCTTCCTGTGACCTCCTAGGGGGCAGACACAGCCACTGATGATTTGCTCTGGCAATGTCACTGAGGTGCTGCCCATCCTTCTCTTCCCAGAGAAGTTACAGGATAATAAATACAACAGTGGCCAATAATAGCTGTGTAAGAAATGTTGAAATTCAGGCCTGGACTTAAAAACAAACAAAGAAAGTTAACTTCAAAACCACCCCATGTGAAGAGGATGGGACAAATACATCTCAGAATGTGGAAGGAAAAGTCTACATTGATTCCCTCCTTAAAACCACTGTAGCTGTTATTTACTCTAGCTATTATGTACTGTAGCTTTTTCCTCTCTGGAAAAATCTGGAGCAGGCAGCTGGCTTAAACAGAGTTTAAAACAGCTCTTGGGATACATAAGTTGAGAAGAATCCTGGCCCCATGTACTCAAAATGAATCTCTGAGAGTATTCCTATGGTAGGAATAGGCTTTTTCTCTCCTCTATACTGAAGTCTTATCAAGTAAGTCAAAAAGGCATTAAAAAAGAATGCCTTGCTTTACATTAAGACCTGTACTAGCCCACTTTATTATGGACATATCTGGATCTAAGTCTCAGAGTCTCTAAGTCTCTGTTTGGATCTAACAAAGCATCGTCAAGGTCACAGATGTGAGACGGGAGCACAGAAAGCCTGTTGGTCCAGATCCTCACACTGATGTTTAAACTAAAGAAACAGTATCTTCAATGAGAATTGGGCATGTGAATCCCTCAGAGGTTCTGAGCTCCCATACTTCAATTCAATGTTTATAAGCTCTGCTGATCCAGATTTGGATTAATTTATCATGGTGCACATGAAATGCATATAACATTTAGAAACTGTGCTAAGCTGTTCAGTTCAGTAGGATGGTTTCCTTGTTCACACCTTCAGCATGCTTTAATACAGGTTGTAGCATGCTTTTCCAGCATTAAGTGATTTATCATCAAGCTTTAAAAATAAATAGTACAGTCATGAAACAGCTTTTGCTTAATGGTTCCTAGAATCAGTGACTTCACTTACTAAAACACTTTCTATAACACTACCCTTAAATACTTTTAGCAGTGCCACCATTAAAATAAAATAAAAAATCACCCTGGCACTACCATCCATTGACAGCAAACCTGCAGGTGCCATTATCCTCACATTTGTTGGCAGCTTTCTCTAGCACCACTATGCTTTAATGGCTCTGGCAACAAATCCCACCTGGATGTCACTGAAAGCAGTCCTTTGGAGCACTCTTTCCAAATATCCTTTACAGCAGGATCATTCTGTGTACTTTGTTGCACTCTAATCATCTCATTTTCCGGCAATAGTCTCACCCTCCCTTGCTGTCAAAGCCTGAGCTGGTCTGGGGGAGTTCTCTTCCAGAACTCGTCTAAGGCATGTGTGATTCATTGTTAGGATGAATTTTCAAAGAAGATTTCAGGAGTATCTTTGCTGCTCTGGTTGGCTGATCACTCATATCCCAGCTTTAAAATTCATTCTATGACATTCTGGTAACACAGTGTGACCAGACCACTGGACAGCGAAGCACAGGTACAAAACCCTATGTAATGTGATGCTTCATCAGAGAGTTTGTTAAACCTTGTGACTACCAGAAGGCTCACACAGATTTACTCAACATGGCACACAACCTGTCATGACAGCATGAAGAGCCAGCATCCTGGTACTGTCATTACTAAAGTAAATGAAACGAAAACAAAAAAATGTATTCTGAAAAATAAGTAATTATGGAAAAAAGGGGTGATGTTTTGGGGGCTGAACTGGGTTTTTTTGCCCAAGCTACTTAAAATGACACATGGGCCACAACCACAAGGGGCACATGCGTGGTCACCATCAGAAATCATAAAATGTAGACATCAGGTCTCCAAATAAAAAGGCACCACAAAAGAAAATGGCTAGTGGTCATGCCTACTAGTTACGCAAATTCCTTACTAACATCTAACATGGCAGACACACATAAGCCTCCTAGAGCTTCAAAAGGTACAATTTGTAAAGGTCATACAACCATCACCACCAGATGCTTGTCAAAAATTTTGAGGTTTACTCTGCATCAACTTGGCTTTTCATAAACAATACCTACTTCTTAATACACCACTGCCTGCCACCATGTGCATATTAATTCCACTCCACTAGGTGGAGTCTTCTGTCTTTCCAGACTGCAACCTAATTTCCAAAAGAACATATTATCTATTCTCCATGAACTTTGCATATTTACCGTCCTGTAAGCACCAGAGTCTATCAATCTTGATAGATATGAAAGTGGCAACGAATCAAATACATTCTGAAATGAGTGAAGAAATGACGCACTATCCCATGAAGATCCTCTATCAGCATGTTGCAATATGGGACCATTCAGGAATATTTTTGCTGTACAGTTTTGTAACACAATCGTGCTGTTACAAATAGCACATTCAATAAAAAATATTGAGTAAAAAAGGTGTCTCTTAAATAAGTCACCATATCACACATGCCCAAAGACTATATATAAACAAGACCAAGTTGCAGAATTTCTGTTAGATTCCCTGTGTGTATTCTGAAATATTTTGAATATTTAGGATGCCCTTCCTTTCCAGGCATCCCAAAATGTACTACAGATAATGAGAGGGTACATTATTTACATTTCCATTCACAACCACTGGAGTTAAATATGGCAACTATTCAATAGGAACAGCAAAACTGCACACAGCATTTCTGGCAATGAGTAAGAAAAACAGAGCACTCCCACAAATGTGTTCAGAACATTTAGATAAGAAAATCCGGATACCCTGCATCCAGCCATAATCTTTCCTTTGGGCCTGGACTCCACCCCAACCCCTGTGAACAGTACCAGAAAATCCCATGACCAAACAAAAAAGCTCCTTGGTTTGAAAACTCTTAGGTAGACAGCATCTCCACTTGTAACAGGCTGAGATGGAGCATTTGCTCGGCAATATTGGCGAGCAGAAAGCCCCACGCAAACACCGAGCATGAGCGCGAGGCTCCCAAAGCTCCGCCATCCCCGAGTCAGCCGAGGTAGGGCCTCCTCAGTGCCGCTCCTGCTGTTGGCAGATATCAAGAGCTATTTAAGGCTACAGACATTTTGCCCCAATCGGCCATGTTTTCTGTAATATTTACTTCTCATACATATGTCTATAACTATGTATACATCCCACAGAAGGTGAGGTTTAACAGGGTTAGCTTTGTTGGGGAAAAGAAGGTTTGGAGGAAAGGAAACAACTTTCATGTTGAGAAGATTTGAATCTAGTGACTGTCACGGGATGTAAACACTCTTCTGGGGAGGGAGGCTTTTTGTTATGTTTCAGGAGTACACAGAGTTTTGGATAAAATCTGTATAAATAATTATCCCTCTGTCATTCAACATAAATTTATGCACATGTGTGCACACAGTCATGTTGGGGAATACAAACTATAACGTAGACATGCCACAGACTTCTAGACAATCCACCACAAGCACAGATCTTGCACAAAATCCATTCTATATTTAAATTCCAGTTGATTGAATTTTAATTATTTCTGATCTTAGATCACTTTGAGGAAAATCTCACAAAGTCAAAAGCCTACAAATTCAACTGCAAAACCAAACCCAAGCATCAGCAAGACACTTTCCCATACAGACGCCTACCAAAAAAATGAGTTCCTGACTACTAGAGTAGATTAGAATCCAACAACAGCTAAAGCCCATTCTAACATTAAAACTAAGTAATTATATATGTTGAAATAAAGCAATATAAGCTCTCATTCTTTTATGCACATTTACTCATGTTATGTACACAGGGCTCCATAGATGTAACAGTGAATTATTAGTTGTTCATTTAGATCCTTGTTTTATAAAATTTACAAACACCCTTTTCATTAGGCTGTTGTTGGCTTGTTTGGGGTTTTGTGAGGTTTTTTAATTAAAATGAAATAATGTTATTTTCTCCAAAGATGCCTGTGACAAAAAAAAAAGTATGCCCTACCAAATATTATGCTTTTCAGGTCATAAAATTCACTTTGATTCACAGCTCCACAGCAGTGAGTAATTTTGCATATATGCATTCAAATCTGATTACATCATTTCATTTACCATTGAAAAAGTTACTACAAAATCCCCATTAACCAAAATGTCCTTGATAATCCTAAATCAAGATTTGCAGGTGTATTAGGAATGAAACAAGCCAAAGGATGCTGTCAGACTTTGAACATCCTTTACTTGCACAAGGTCCTCAGTGGTAAGCAAAGCTGTATTGTTGCTATGGGAAAACAGCCACGCATCATTTTAAGATACAATCATAGTTTATTAATAAAATTATTTTAAATGTAAGAGTTAAATCCTTTCACCAATATAGTGACATTCAGCTACCCAGTGTCATTATTTGAGTCCAAACAGATACAGTCTTAATTGCATAATACCATTTTATCTGCTGAAGATAAAAGTGCCAATAGATAAAAATGCACATTAGGCAGGAGATTTTTCAGAATAGGTTCCCCCCCCCAAATAACCCACTTGCATTAACAAAAGATTGCAATGGCTTCCAAATTATAGGGTGTTATTTTTAGTGGAAGTAGTTCAATATTCATATTGGAGCAGATGTAGCAGTTTAACAAAACAGCTCTTCAAATCCTGCACAAATTGAAAACAGGAAAACTGATTGCATTTTCTCTTATCACTTTCCTTTTCTGAATTGACACTTTTGGCCTTCTGAAAATTTACACATGGCTTTCATCTCAAAAGCACCTGCTGATCAAACAGAAACCTAACATTTTCAGGAAAATGGTATAAAGGGCTAGTTTTCTTTTTACCATCTTAAAGGGCATCAGCAGTCCACTTGATAGCAACAATTGCTGAGTAGATAGCACACTCAGAATAGAATTTATATTTTCATTCCACTTACTTTTAAAAATTAGTTAAATCACTAGTGGCTCTTCCGTGTTTGCTCTTTGTCTGCTTTAAACTAATTTCAATCTCTATCTCTGCCCTACCCCAATGGGTTTCATTCTACAGTCAGCTAGATTTTAAGGATGATCAGAAAGCCTCTGAAATATAAAGACACACTGCATGTTCTGCAGACACTGGGTCTTCTTTATATATACATTTATACACAATCATATAAACTGATACATACAATTTTGAATACAAATGTAAATATTGCATAAATATTTCTTTATATGGTGCTTATACTAAGAAAAAATGTGTATATGTAGATCATTCTGCTATAGTCTCACTGCACTGAATTCCCTGAGCATTGTTGATGAAGCATGTTGAGGGGAGACAAACTCAAAGACTATTTATTTATTTTAAAGTTTCTCTTTGTGTCCTTTGCATTCTTCAGGCTGGGAGAAGGTCTAGCACATGCTCTGGAACTTGAGCATCAAGACTGAGTTGAGATGCTGCCATTGGTGCACATGGCAAGCATGCAAACAGCACAACCAGAAATCCCTGAGGTCCTGCAAAAGTTAAAGGTATCAAGTCATGTATATAAAAAATGACACAGAAGTACCTTTTTATCCTGTCTGCTTCTGAGCCTGTAAACTCTGAAGCACAGCAGCAGGTAAGAAGGACCATCTTCCCTTGTACATAATTCTAGGTGTAATTAAAGGTACTCCTGAAACCTGCTATGTGTCAGCTTCTTAACTGATAGAGCCCTAACCCCTCTGAAGCACTCCACTGCCATCCATTACCATTCTGCTTCAGTGATAAGGTAACCTGAAGGCAGAGATGACATACAGTAATATATGTGCCACTCCAGACAGTTGGTTCATGAATTTCAGTGTTTCATCATGCTCACTGAGGCAATCGCAAACCTGAAATGTCAATATGTTCAGTCAATGGAAGTAAAATAATGGGGCTCTATTGTCTTACCCTATCGATCTGCTGCTGTCAACATGAATACATGCCCTCCTGGCTTTAAACAAATTTTAATTAGGCTTTTAGTTACCGGATCATATCTATATATCTATCTGTGCAAACACTCGGCAAAGTGAAACGGCAATATAAATATTTCAAACTTTTAAATATAAAGGTAATTGTTTAATGTTGCTTTAAGATATGACCACTGATAAAGCCGTTCGCTAAAGCGGAGTGCGTGCACACACTCGGCACGCAAGTCGTCTTAATCTGCGAAAGAACTTAAAAAGCACCACCAAAAGTCCGTCAAAAACAACAACAAAGTCCACCAAAGAAAAAAGAAAATTAAAAAAGAGAGCAAAGAGGTCACTCTTTCCTCCCAAAGCCCACTGTCATCCTCTGCGGGGGCTTTGTGAGCCGGCAGCGCTCAGTGACACCGACCTGGGCGCCGGGCGGTGACAGCCCCGCCCCGTCCCGTCCCGTGGAACTCCCACGCACGCCGCTCTCCGCCCCCTCGGCAGTGGTCAGAGTGGGGTCCCTCAGTCCCCTATTGTTCTGCCGCCACCTCCTCCCTTCCCGAGGCCCGCCCGGCCGGCCGGCCATTCCCTCTCCCTGCCTCCTCCTCCCAGCGCGGCCCGGGCGCGGGGGGAGGCAGCACAACAAAAGGCAGATCCCGTCCCCCCGCAGGCTAATCTCTGCCCGTAAATCCCCGCTCCGCTCCGGGGGGAGATAATAAGTGGTTACATCTTCACTTCTCCCCGCGCCTATCGACTTGTGCAACGCCGAGGGGAGTCGGGCCGGGCTGGACCGAC
>VXAU01003859.1:43625-63946 GCA_013399695.1 Formicarius rufipectus | reverse complement strand
CCTGCCTGCCTGCCTGCCTGCCTGCCTGCCTGCCTTCCTGCCTTCCTTCCTGCCTTCCTCCTCTTACAGAAGCTTTCATTTTCCATAAGTTATTATTGCTGTGCCACTTATCCCACATTTCTGTGAGATGTGTCTGTCAGTTCTTTACAATTCTACATATCAGGTACTCTCTGATGTGTTCATTCTTTTTTTGTATCAAAGCCATAAGGCTTTCTGTATTCATTTTGAGTCTATCTAAAGACTTAAATCACATCAAAATGTACTTATCAAACATATTAAGGGCAACATCTTAGAATCACCTTCCTTTAGAAAGACAAATGATTTATAAATAATTTCCACTTGACTTCACATTGGATAAAATGATGTGCTAGCATGTACATCACTACTCTTCATTCTAAAATGTACTTTATCACTCCTTGTGCTAAGTTTTCTCTACTATTAATTTCACACATGCCATTTGATTATATTCATGTCTGTAAATCTGGACAGCATTGCATTTTGTTGAACAATAAATTTCTGATACGGTGTCATAAAATAGTACAAAAAGAGAGAAAGAGCTACTCTGTTTCACATATGTAACTTCTAGAGGCCAGTGACAATTCTGGGGACAATGTTCAGTGTGTCATGGTGGTATTTCTTTTTTAAAAAATATGTCATGTGGTTTACATCTCTTCCTCTCATCATATTCATACTTCTGGCCTTGTGAATTAGGAAACCAAACCTGCTTTATTGTATTTGCAAGTGCTTCTCCCTGTTACCAAGTACTTATATTTCCCATGAGAATCAGAGTAACAGAGAATACATGATTTGGAGGCAAGGGGCTAAGGGGAAGGGAAAAGTATGATTCCTTTCCTCATCTCTTTTGTCAGTCATCAAAGTCGTTGTATTTTAATCAGAAATATGAAATCTGCCCATTTATATGTCAACACATAGGTTAGCACCTGTACCAGGTTACCAGCGCCAAGGTCATAGAGATCTCAGCACAAATCTGTCAAAAACCTTTCCTATATTAGTCAGGAATATCCATGAATGACCCCACAGTTCAACTCTCACAAAAACGTGCTTCCAAAATACACTCTAGTGTAAATCCACTCAGAGCAGTGAGGCTTTTCAGCTCTGCTGTCCGCAGTCAAATGGGACGAATCTCACTACCATTGCCATCATTGCTGGTCAGGGGGTTCTGTTCCTTTATAGGACTTACACTTTTATAGGAGGCTCAAAAAGACCAGCATCATCTCCACTCTGCTCTGGTGATGCTCTTGGCTTTGTGAGCTCTCACTCTACCAATTTTGATAAGGCCAAATTGGTGCCCTCAGCTCGTCCAAGAGTAACCTTTGTTCACTGCTGAGAGCTGGACAAAGCCAACTCGCCACAGTCATATTTACACCACCCAAAGCAAACACTGTGCAGTAGCACTTGCAGTCTTGCAGAAATAGCACGCACAGGATCAGTTGAGCATGTTGAAATATGACCCAATTATTGAAAAAAAAATAATAAAAATTAAAATCATCTTTGGAAAAAATATCAGTAATATATGTATAAAAATACAAGGGAAGGTGTCCAGATTGGGTCTGCTGGTACTTCCCTGTAGAGGGAGTTGGGAGTTCCCTCCATTTCCCTCCATTATTTTCCCTACGCATGTTGTGTAAGCATTGGACTTAAAATTACAATAAGAGAGAAGAAAAGCTCTGTCACCTCTTTTATTTCTGTACATATTAGCTTCCTACACAGGGCGTGTCATTCTTCCAGACTAACTGAGTGTCTTTCTTGGAAAACTGTTTTCACTATTTGGATGCAATTATGCAACACTAAAGGATGGGTGTCTGTAGCAAAAATACCACAGATCATTTCAAAGGTTACTCACACTATCGAATATACTATTTTGAGTTGTGTTCTTTTTCAACCACTCAGATTTGGCAAGCATAGTTTCTTTAAAAAGGAATCAAGAACAGGTCTGGTTTTTTGTCAACTGTAATTCTTGGTAAAGAAGAAAATGAAGGGAAATGATTCACAGGTTTTCAGATAAGAACAAAGTGTTATAATGGTACCATGTGATAAAGTACATGGTATTTAACACTACAAATATTTTCTCAGATTCTCTAGTGATTAGTACAGTTCTTTGATCTTACATAGTGGTTTTCACCAGTGTTTATTAATAAAAAAGAATCCAGTTACCAAGTGAGGAAACAGCAGCACATTGAAACAAGAGCCACAATGCCCAGAAGGTCTCCAGTATAGGATCAGTGTTGGACCAGTGTACTGCTCTCAGCATGCCCACTCAACAAATGCAGTCTAATGATAACTCCCAAGGAAGAATCACAGAGGAAGAATCCTGTTCTTCTCTCCGTGATGGACTTTAATGGTCACAACCTACCAGCTTTTTTTCCTAATGATAGAAGATCTCAGCAAAGTTACATACCTTCTGTAACTCCCAGTAAATCAAAACCTACTCTGTGACATAGGTGTAAGCTCATAATTGAAAGGAAAGAGCATCAACACAGGGCCATAAACCCAAAGGGAACACTGGCAGCTATGTGGAGTCAACGCTTCCCTTCAGACTGAGCCTGTCTTACTGTAAAATGATCAAAATTGGGAAACCTCTGCAAACACCTTAATAAACTTAGGAGCTGCAGCACCACAAAAATTAAAAGTCTCATACACTAGACAGAAATGTTTTCTTTCCAGAGTACTAATCAGTCAGCCTTAAAGAATTTTAAAATGAGCCTATTACTAATTTGTGCTGTGGTAAATTTTAGAGTAATGCTAATTGCTTAATTTTAAAAGCCAAGAAAAGTACAGTGGTTCACTTTTCCCCTCCACCCCCCCCAAGGAAAAAATACTATGGCATCTTGATTCTATTTTTATCAATTTCCTTTTGAAGTTTTATTGACCTGGGGTGCAAAGGTTCAGCATAGAGTACTCCATAGCTGATAGTACAAAAATGCATTTAATCTGATCTGACACAAATACTGAAGTTTGTTACCATTAAAAACACCATCTCTTTTGGCTCATAAACAGCAATATTCCTTACAAAGGTGTTATCCCCACTTGTACCAGGCTCTAATAGTACACACACACAGCATGGCAGCATGGCATCCTACTACTTTTTTGACTTCTCCCCTGGTATTTTGCTCTCAGCAACACTACATGAACACAGAATGACAGTCTGGGCCTGATATGCAAAACGTTAAATCCTTTTCTACTTTCCCAGATTAGGTTCTCCTGCTACATTTGATCAGATATAAATTGGTCTCAGACTACTGGTGGCCTGCCTTTAGTTTCTCATGGTTAATTATTTTTTTATATTATGCAGCTAATATAGTACAAACATGAAAAAAGGTTTGCTAAACCACATTCCATACAAGTCTTACCTGTTGCTTTGGTCCAGATCTGGAAGGTTCAAAAAGCAGGCATGGCTTACTGATAAGGGACTTTCTGGCTGCTTCAGCATGTCCCTGCTCTGACTGTGGTGTTGTATGTTCTTTTCACTTCTGACATTCTCCAAGCAAATCCAGGCCAGTCTAACCCTGGCAGTCAGTGTATAACCTGTCATCTATTTTAGTGGCATCAAATTTTGTATCACTTTTAATTTGGGTTTCTCTGGCTTTTTCCTCTCAACTGCCACTGCTTTCTTGATAATGCATCTCTTTCCTTGATGCATTTTCTTCCCTGCAGTTTCATTTCATGGCACTGTTTTGAAACAGATGCTCTGGCTACTCGCGCAGTCAGTCCTGCCAGCTTCATGATTCTTCCTTGCTGTTTTTGACTGTAACCCTCGATTTACTGAGGCCTAATTGTAAGAGATAATGGGGAAAAAGACCAAGTAGGCAAAACATAAAATGTAATTTAAGACTTTCAAGCGTACATTTTCTACAGCCTATTTGATTTTTCAGTAATAAGTATTTCTGGTTCTATGCTTTTTATTCTACATGTAATGAAAACATATTCTTTCTGTAACTTAGTGGAAATAAAATGAGCTCTCTAGTAAGACAGAACCTCTGTGAAGGGAATTGGAAAATAGTCTTTTGTTCCTCATCTGCCCCTTACTGAAGTGTTTTACTTATTTTGATAGAACCGTCATGGTTGTTTAAAGCTAGGTGCATAAATCTGTATTTAAAAATACAAACAGATTGCTTGCTTTATTTATAAAATTTGTACATAATATTACTACTTCAGTGAGGACTCCATGATTAGGATCTCTGAGTACCCAGCTATTAAAGAGGTATTGCCATATGTCATAGGTGTCTAATTTTAGGCATCCAGTTTTGACATTTTCGATCTCAATGTTAATTTCTATTTCACATAAAAGTTTCCCATAAACACAGCAGAAAACCAAGTAGTTATTTGTGACTATTTAATATTTGAAACATCTTGGATTCCTGAATTTGTGACTCAATTTTTATTTTTTTTTTACTGTAAGATGCCAGTAAATTTGGATGTAAAACGAGATATGGTTTCCTAGAAGTGTAGTGGATTAGCAAGCTTTTAGCAAAAACTGTCCGCTTCATATTTCTTCTTCTGTGAATTCCCTATGTCTTCTGAAGAGAAGAAAGTAGCTCTTACACACTGCAGTCAGTGATTTCCAGGAAAGCAGAATCCTATCCCAGGGAACATATTTGCTCAACAGTTTGCATTGGCCATTGGAATGTATGGTCCTAAATGTTAAAGACTGTTCACTGAGTATAAGGCCATTTATTGGTCATATGGCCATTCAGTGGTCATAAGGCCATTACATACAGAGCATTGAGTGTGCTTCTGTTGATTTAATATAGAGGTGTACTTTACATTGTTGATTAGAGGTAACATTACCAAAAGACTCAAATGAAGAGAGAAAGATAAATCCATGTAGTAATTGCCCTGAAATTAGCTCTCATGACACTATTTGTGCCAATACTGCAAAAGCAGGAAAGTTAGAGTGAGACAGACTGGTTTTTTACAGAAAATTTCAAAGATTAAGGCAGGAAGAAGGCACAAAGTGGTTCTTTTGGTTTTAAGCTTTTGAGGGCCAAACCTGAAGACTTAGGAATGTTTGTTAAAACAAAATGGTTGATGTGGTAAAATAAAACCAGACATAGCACCCAAGTTCACATTTTATTCAAAAATTCCTACACAAGTATGAATTTTTAAGATTATGTTGTCTGCTAGGATAAGTCCTGTGAAATAAGAGGATATATATAATTGTGAAATGCCATTTGTAACCCTCAGTATGTCAAACTCCTGTAGGTTTCATTAAGGTGGGTCAATTTTTCAGTGAGTCTGGAGAGATTTAAGGCTGAAAGAGTTTCATACTATAAGGTTATGTATGCTCCAATAATTCAAGTAAGATGGATAGTTAAGATAGGTTGGATGGTTTTGACCTCAAACTAAGAAAGTTCCTTTTCATTTTTTTTTCACTGAGTTTTGGATTTCATTTAAAGCTGAAACTCATGGCAAAACTTCAGGGTCCTGCTTTGTGTTTTCTTGACCTTGGGCCTGTTGTGTTAATATGTCATGTGGCAGAGCAGTCTGAATGGGTTAACCCCTCCAGACTCCTACAGGATTTCTTGATGGCAGCCAAGTTACAAGGAAGAGCATTACCACCCACCCATGCCAAAGTGAAATTAGATAACCCAATCCCTTGGACAGGCTATGGTGTATTTGGGAACACTATTATGGCATGAAAAGTGACTCCAACAAATGGAAGGATCTAGGCCAAAGTGGACAAAACTGTATGCATGAAAAACAAATTAACATTTTACACAAACACTTGGTGAGTATGACTAACTGCAGTGTTTTGCTTAACTTTACCATAAAGCACATATTCCTGTGAGAGAAAACAGACTCAATAGCTTCTTCGTGGGTGCAGACAGCAGAATCAACAGCTGTGCCTGAGCTATCCCAAACACCACTCCCCTGCACCTCAGGTGGATTGGTTGATGGTAGAGCTACAAGCCAGACAGAAAAACTGCAAGTGGGCTTGGACAATGGTGAATGCTTTACTATGAACAGGTCACAGTTTGTCACATTATTCATGCCATTGTAAATCATTGCAATTTTAAAATGGATTGTATTTTACTTTGAAATCTTCAACAATAGAAAATGTCAGTTTTGGTTATGTGCTCTCAGATTTGAGTTGTAAATGGCCTTTTATACCCACAGAAACACTATTTTGATAGTCTGTAAAACACATGTATAATATGAAATATGAAGAGAGGAAAACATAAATGTCACACAATTGTACTTTGCACTCATGTGGAAATTTTAGCTTTTCACAGAAAATTCACAATCAGGCATCTGAAGTTTTCTTTAGAGTCTCACAAAGGGTTAAGGCAGCTTATTTGGCATTAGATATTTGTATAATGAGCTTTTACTGAAGTAATTAAAATTTGTTTATAATTAATACAGATGAATTGGTTTCTGCACAATAATAGTTAGGAGATTAACAAAGGCCACATTTTGGCAACAGGACTACATTCTTTTCCAAGTGCTGTGGGACTTCATCCAATGAATGTCTGTCCAATCCGGCTGATTCTTCAGAGATGCCATATGGCACTGCTATGCATTACAATTTTTTTTCTAAAAGGCAGCCATATGACATAACTGATCTTCAAAACGTTGTCAGAAGGCATTACCTAGGTAGGCTGCGAACTGCTTTCCAAAAACTTAGCAAGCACAGGGGCTATTAATTATGAGCAAAAGAAATGTGCACACACACGCTGGAAAGTTGGCATCCATTCCTCTCTAGTCACAGCTGAGCATCTCTTAAACTGCTCAGGCTAGGAAAGTGAAGATGGATTTATCTTTTTTTAACTTTACACATCTTCTTCTAAAATTTTAATGCAGCAATTTCACAATCAAGTTATCTCAGAAGTGTCAGCACATCTGACCCCTAGTGCGAAAGAACATCTTATTTTACTGGCAGCGTGTGTTCTTACACTAACTCCACTGCTTTTACTAGCACATTTTCCTAAATCAAAAAATTGTTGCCTTACCACACCTCCACATATGTCCTCTCAAATAAAGATGATCCAAACCATCCCTGAAGTGAGCTATATTATTTGTTATATATAGATATATTCACCTGTTACTTGTCATACCATTTGCCTTCCTGGAAAAGGGAATAAAGGGCTTCATGTCTTTCATAGTTGGCATTAGTATTGTTATTAGTGACATGTGAAGACCTTGATTTTGCTCCTTCGTGCAACACATAAACTGCAGTATGACTGTGGGTGGTTCATGTTCTATTCTCTTTCTTATCCCAAAAGATATACCCATGCACATTCTCCTCTGTGAAAACTCTTGAGCACTTCAGCTCACACTGCTAGGGATCCAGCAAAGTGACTCTCTAAACCTACCCCAGAGACCTTTGTGGTCATTCTCCTATCAGAAAATTTCTACAAAAATGGGAACATTCTATCAATTTGTCTGCAGTGTGACCCTATTGTGACACCTCTTCCAGTCTGCTTTCCTTTGGAGACAAGCTTTTTGCCTAAAGAGGAAAAAAAATTCATATATTTACTTAGGAGTTGGAATATCATCTAGACTTCTCTTATCCATGTGTGTAGTCTCCCTCTTCTCGATTGTTAAGGCATGGCTGCAGTTCAGTTTTCTATGTGATTTTCTGGTATTTCTTGAAAATATAAAATTATGTGTTACACTGAGCTATGGACTGCTCTGAGTAGACACAATGTATTGTTATTGTCCTACTGCCATGTGACTGCTGCTTAGCATGGAACTATTTTAGAGAAAATACTCTAAATTCCGATTATAGATCCCATAGTATCTTCCTCAGCTGATGTGCTGTAGTTCATCTTATTTTCCACTTTAGGAATCAAATAGGAGGCAGCAAAGCTTGGATTAAAATTAAAGTATTATTGTTGGTTTTCTCCCATATTCATTGTCTTCAGGCATTGTGTAGCCATGTAGACTAGAATGTTATTCTTCTGGTAATTAGCAGAAATAAGGTTCTGCAAGGATATCAAAAAGTTATAAAAGGGATTTGAGAGTTCAGGCGTGATCTTGAAAATTGGAGGCTAATGTCAAGAATCACACATAGAACTTGTTTTGAGGTGGATTTATACTTTGCACATCAGTCAATGGCAAAAGGGTGCTGTAGTTGACATTGCATGTGTGGTGACAAAAGTTTTGAGTGCTGAAGTGTCCTTTACTTGCAGGTTCCTGGAGCAGTGGATGTCTTACATGAAAACTATCCGCACCACTACAGCTATCTGAGAGCTTGATATTTCTCATAGCTCAGTACGTAGGTAAGGAATTCAGTGATGGTAAAACAGCTTGTGACACTGGTAAAGGATTCAGCAGGACAATGCTGGACCAATAGACAGGAAACCACACAGAAGATCTGTTTTCCTAAAATGTTCAGTGGCAATTCATGAGTTCTCTCTGCCCTCCTTTTGCTGTTCACATTGCACTTGTGAACTCATATGGAAAGGTTTCCTTGTGGTGTTTGGAAGCTGGGCTATTGATTGCTTGGAGGGACCAACCATATTCATAGGCACTGCTCTGAAGTTTTTCATTTTTCACTTTTCATTTGCTGAATATTTTCTGGAATAAGAAATGAAAATTTAATTCCCCTGGTCCATATGTGGATTGCTACTTACTCAGCCTTTGTGGAAGGTGTGGCTTCCTTAGAGATGACTTTCCTGATCACCTCAGTGGGACAACAAACCCCTGAATATCTGTAAAAGAATGTAACACATTTAGGGGACTGGTGGGAAAAAACTGACTTTTAGCCTTGAATTTGCTAGGTTGCGAGAAAATGCATGTTCAAACCAGTGATTACCTAAAAACCTGGAGTCAGGCATTTGCCAAGCTTCAGGTTGGAAGCTGATGATCATCTGTGAGAAGTACGTGTTGGATTGTTTTTCTCATGATTTTAAGCACATTAAAATAATGTGTAATTGTTGAAATGCATGCACCTAATAATGCTTCTTATGTGAATTTTAGTGTGATGTAACATATGTGAGCATCCAAGGAAGGCACATTTGGACTTTAATGTCATGCTTGCTGAGGTGCAGGGAAAGGTAAAATGGGTCATGAAAATAAAGAGTGGAGTAGGTGAGCATTTCTATTGGTCAAAGAATATTTGATAACTAATGAATACACACATTTCTAACTTTGTCAGCAATTTAAAAAGTATCAAACAGACAGAGAATAAGTATCAACAAACAATAATTCAGAATGTTCTGAAGTATAAGAAGAGAAGTGTTTTGCTGTTAAAACTAAAAACATGCATATGTTCTCTGTGTAGGGGCTGCTGGTAAAATGGTCTATATCTTTTGATAGTGTTGGAATTCAGGAGTATTTGTTATACTCAGAATTTTCTTTATTATTTTCTGGCACTGCCTCCTCACAGAGGGATTTCTTTAGGGGTGATAGAGCGAATGGTGTGTTAAAGAATGCATATGCTTCAGAGAGACATGCAGATGACAGGAGAGCCAGAGATGAGAGAGCCCACAGCTGCCATGTTCTCCAGAGTGTGTGGTCATTTAGCCCAGCCGCTTTCCCTGGGAGGACGGATTGCTTGGCTGTGTTGTCTTGTTTGTTCCTTCTCCTGCTTTGTAAGCCCTGGTGAAGTGTTTTCCTGAATCAGGTTACATCATGGCTTTTAAACAGGGAGTTGTTATAACACCAGAAAAAAAAATAAATTGACTGTAACAGCTGTTTCATAAGTGTTAAAAGTTTACCATGAAAGCATGAATTAAGGCAGATTTATGAATATGTTATTTTTAACATTTCTTTGGATAAAAACATATTTAGAATATATGCAGCAAAACTCCTTATGAAAAGTAGTTATTTGACATATAGAAGACACACTCTCCAAAGTTTAAGAACTTGTTATTTTTCATAATGCAAAAAGCAATTAGAATACATTATTAACTAATGTCAAACTATATCCTTGAGATGAAGAGATGCTGATTTACACAAATTTTAAATATGTCTTGAACAGATAAACTTTCCATTTATAAAATTGAAAGACATTTGAAACAACCAAGCCAAATTATTCTTAACTTCAAAAAAATTTTTCTTTTCTTTTTTTCTCCCCCCTGGTGCCAGATTTCATCTTGGAGGGAACTTTTCTAGCTGATTTAAAACACCGTAAAAAAGGATTTATAATGGAAATCTCTACCCTTGCTATAACAGCATTAGCGAGTGCCAGCCTCGAACAAAAGTCCATACTCTGCCATGATGTACTGAAAGTGATGTGAATAGAATGCCATTATCTGAAGTGAGAGGAAATGAGATTCAATTCATCCACCTTAATAGAATAGTCTTATACTTAAGAGATAATGTCAGCAGAATAGAACATTGTCACAGGAAAATTAACTGCTGCTGCTACATGAACGCCAGGGCAAAGCTGAAGTACCTGAAGTAAACGTAGGGCTAAGCTGATGGTTAATTTTGAAATAGGAAATCCTGATCTTGTGGCATTATTCTGTTATACAGACGTCTTGTTTATCCTGAAGTACAGCAGAACCACAGGAACAGGGATGCTCCTCCCTTCAGGGTCAAGCTTGCAAAGTTTCTATCCCTCCCATTCTAGCTATTTGGTCTCTCTCCAGCTGAAATGTGCTCTCCTTTCTTGGCAGTTGGTTGGTGGAGATCAGTGTGTTGATCTCTCTTAGAAACTGCCTCTATCCCAAATGTGGGGGTTTTTAAGAGAAATAATTTTCTGTTGCAAATTTTCAGATCTGAATTCTTCCCAAGATACTGTGTGTTAACACAACAGCTGAGGCAGCTCACTGTGGGACAGGGAGAAGGGCCAGCAGAGGCACAAAAACCTTCAGCCATTAGCATCGCCTCCAAAGTCAGCAGTGATGAAGTGACTGACAGACGCAGACAGGATCACCCTGCCTGGCAGTGTCTGTTGTAGTAATGATGCTTTCTTCAGTTGCTGACCTCCTGTTTCTGTTTGCACACGAGTACTCTGAAAGGCAGTGCTGGAAGAAGTCCAACGTGTGTTCCCTCAGCTCCTCTTCATATGAGAATCAAGCACTGAAGCCAGGTGCAAAACTTTTCAGCCAGGTGTTGAATTCTGTCTTGGGACATTTAATCACAGCCTAAATAGCACTGGGATTTGGAGGTGTATAAGCAATGTCAGTGTGATTTTAATGCTGCCACTGGTTGCCACCACGCTGTCCCTGTGGAGGATGGAGAAATGCTGCGGGCGCTCATATGCGCTGGGGTAGGAGGAGAGGTTTTCCATTCCTGTCTTCCCTAACACTATCATTCTGCTCCTTGCAAGAGGGTTTTGAGCTTTATGTGTATTGGCCAAGGAGAGGAACAAAGCCTTTTCACCTTGATACTTCATATATTTAACATACTATGTATAAACCATCAAGTTGTTTCAAATAATGTGTTCTCTCATTATTCAAATCCTTTTTGCACTACAACACCCGTTACTGTAGGTCTGACTCTTTCTCAGAATGATGATCAATTCCCCTGAAATGAATGAGTCTCACCATGTATAGAGTGGCAAAATTCAGTTGATGACTATTAACCTGAAGGAAGTCAATTTTATATCATAGATTCCATTTATTTTAAGGCCAGAAAGGACCATCATGATAATCTAATCTAGGTTCTTGCATTACACAGGCCACAGAATTTCACTAAATTATTGATACATATAGTTCAACAACTTGTACTTGAGCCAGACTATATTATTTCTCTGAAGATATGCATATCAGGTTCCACAAGACAGAGACTTGCCATATACCTGAGCAATTTCTGCAAATAAACTCAAGTAAAATTGAACTCAAGCAAAATGATAATTTCTAACATGGCATATAGGTATTCCTGATTGTTACCTTCAACATTCTGAACTCTGACAAAAATTACTTCTTTCTATAATAATAAAAAGTTTGAATACAAATTACAGGTATTATAGGGAAATCTTTATTAGTCTGTGTTGAAGCAGTTAGTCGAATATAAAAAGCTTCAACATGCCATGTTTCTTCTGCTCTGTTGTTAACAATTAATTAGAAGATTTTTTTTCTATTTAGTTACCAAAGAAGAAAGAGCTTTATGACTTAATAACTACAACAATTTACAAAGATCTGCAGATAGCCTGTTGTTTTATTTACTGTGATTCCTGGCACTCTTCCCAAATATTCTTTTATTTGGACAGTAGAAGCGAAAAGTCTCATTCAGGTTGACCACGGCATGAAGCAGTGTATTGGAGTTTGTGTTTCTGCAGTATGTTTCTAGGTGCACTTGCAAGAGCCAAACACCCCAGACTCCTCCAAATCAGTACTGTTGAGGAGGGACTGGAGCAGAGCAGAGAGCACAAGGTCGTGCTACCCACTGAGTGCAGATCTGCAGGTTTGGAGACCTGAGCAGCTGTCTTCCAGTGTCTCCCCTTCAGAAGTCTTTTCCTAGAAGTCTTCTTGAAGAGGCTTTGCAAAAGCCTTCTCTCATTCCCTTCAGGGAAGTTTACTCTAAAACAACTAGACCTGAAGCACCTGTTCTGGGCTACAATGACATCTTTCTCCTAAAATGTTGCTGTAATAAGTAAAACAATAAGAAATAAACAAAATTTGCCTTATTCTCCTTTCCCAGTGTATTATTTTTCTTGAACCCCTTTCTTCTACAGTAATCAAAAAGTAGCATCCATACAAGAAAAATAACTCTCAGGCAGTAAGCAGGTGAGATAAAAAGGCAAATAAAATTGTCCACCAACTAAGCAACAGCAGCATTGAAGATGATGGATTTCTGACTTCCCTCTCCAATAATTATTAATGCAGTTGCAATAGATCAGATAAAATTTTTGAGTAACATAATTTTGGATTTTATTCTCTGTACAATAAAAGATAACTTCCCCTTCCTTTTGTATGAGGAACAGGAGAGTGAACTAAGACTCTTATGGCAGAAGTAAAAAAATGTCATAACAAGAAATTTGATGCACAACTCCAAAATTATGAGGAGTGTAATGTGAGTGAGAGAGGCATCACATTAAACAGCAGATTAAAAGCAAAAAAATTAATCTGGTCTTTTATACAATTATGTCCAAATTGTAGAATTCCAGATCACAGAATGAATGTGAAAATGTCAAATTCACCCGCGTCTGACGCATTAAATAGTGATCATAATGTATTTAATTAAAGTACTGTACCTGCATCTTAAAGTGCCCTTGAGATACAGACTTTTGGAGGACGCATTTGGAGAAACTACCACTGCCCTTGCAATGCGGTTTTTATTTCCTCTTCGAGCAACTGCCAGTGCTTAGCTTACTCTCTAGTACTGACTACTGGTAAGACAGATAAAGCAAACGTGATTTTCTTTATTCAGACCTGAATTCTTCCACTTGACCATCAGTGCAGTATATCTAAGAGTAAATAAAAAGAACATAAAAGTAGCAGAATTTAAATGCTCTGTCCGCTAAGGTTGCACAGACCTCACTGTTACAGGCAATGTATTTTTGGAAGTGTGGCTCTTCGGCTGTCTAGCCTTTCAGACCCACTATCAAAGTGAGAATTGGCATAAATATATCACCATATGTAAAACAATGGGCCCTCAATCACTTGTCAAAAGACTTGAAATTACGGCTAGATCATATCTTCCTTTATCTGAGAAGTCTCCTAGATCTGTGATTCAGACAGCAATTACTAGTCTAACAGGACAAGAACAGTTACAAAGTTAATTACCTGTGATTATCTTTCAAAAGATGGTGATTATATAGCCGAATGACAAAAGAAGAGTGTTCATGGAGACAAAAACAGACGGTGCCATAAACTGATAAAAACAGGACCACCCATTGCTCAATTAGAAGTTGCCCACTTTAGTTTATGTTGCTATTACAATAACACCTTCCCTATTCTCCTACACTTCCCTGCTTTTTCTCAAAGGAAATACTAACCTCATGAAAGGCCTACAATTCTTCCTTTTCTTAAGGCTCTTTTCTGCCTTAAAGTTCCACTGTGAATTTTAAGGACTGTTAAAGTAGGAGCCAACACAGGGTACGGCAGGGAAAGGGGCAGCATGCCATCTCCTCCCCAGGCTTCTTTGCACATTTACCTTAGTCTTCTTGACCTTATCATGCCTCCTTTGCTCATCCTTTAGCCGGCTGAATAATTAAAATGAGTTCTAGCTGCTGAATAACAAACCTGAAACCCCCTTTCGCAGCCCCAGCCCTGCAATACGTGTGCCGGTGGTGGTGGGAATACGAACGCAGCACCACTTCTGAAGAATTTGCTTCCCGCGGTCACAGTCATATTCGTGGATTCCGTGATAAATTTTTTCTACAGAAAGTTTTATTTATGCAAGAACCCAGCTTTCCTTAGACAAACTCACCTTGACATTTCACAAACATTTTGCCTCACGTGGGATTTTTGCTTCAGTCCAGGAATCAGTTTTCTTTCCAACGTTTAGAATTTTGGTCGTCACAGCTTCATGTGTTGGTGTTCTCTGTTGCCTAATGGGAAAAATTAGCCATAAGTATCCATGTTAGTCAGAACTTGCACACTGTGTTAGCATTCCTTTGGGTTTCCTTAACATTTTTGTGAACAAAGGTTTTATTATACAAATATTAATAGGGTTCTAAATGCATGTCTGCAATTTGTTGGTCTTCATGGCATCCTTGGCACTTCTCAGAAGGATGCCCATGGTGTTGCAATTAGGAAAAGCAGTGGAAGCTATGTTCCTAATATTCAAGTACAAAGACTTTCATAAATGCATTTAACCAATGTGACCAACATGTAAGTGACGCTCTTGTAGCTGAAATCTCAAAATATTCCAGCCAGAGTCTGGGCACAGGGAATTAAACAAGGCCATATAACTGGGCCATACCATTAAAGACAGGACTGCGTAAGTGTAAGTGTGCCAGCTACAGTCGTGTTTGAAAGCCTGTGATCATAAAAAACAATTTAGAATACAAGTCCAACTTTTAAATGTGTCAGCGCTTTAAAGTTTTCTACCAATGAGTTTCTATAAGTTACTGCTGATCATGGAGGTAAATGAACAGTCCTTTCCCTTTTGGCCCATCTTCCAGAGTACAGCCAGCTCTCTCTTGGAGGCTGTGGCTGCATTGCCCCGCTCCCAACCTTTGGATGTAAATACCGACAAACCCAGCACTCAGATCATTATAATTGCTCCAGTCTACCCGCTGTGCCCTCATTGTCATGCTGCTTTGCCTGAAACATTTCATTTCATTGGATGAAGATCCAAACTCTTAGGAAAGCTAGTCCACTGAGGACTGCAGAACAAACAGCACAGCTTCTGGTCCAGACAGACATCCCAAAAATCAGCACTTTGTGGACAGGGAACTCTTGGTACATAGCTAAGGAAGCATCACTTGACATTTTGTTCCTCTGCTGTTGTCGTGAGCTCCGTGGCTGTCCTGTGCCCAGTGTACCATGTTCCTGGCTGGAAACAGAAGGGACATGACAGGGCAGCTTCGTAAGCAGCCAGGGAAAGGAATGGGCTCAGCCTACGCTGACGCCAGCCCTGCTGCTCTGTGCTCCTGATTTCAGTGGGTGTTGGATGCGCAACTTTGAAGGGCAAATTTACCTCCATCTTAATAATCATGATAAGTCATAGATTTGCTGGGAGTAGGAGCAGAAGCCCTCCCGCATCTGTTAGCACATTATTAGCACAGCTTGTTATGGGGCCTCACGTGATGCAGCCCTGGTCACAGGACGCAATTACAGATGAATTCCTGCTCTGCCTCCCCCACTGACTCAGCATCACAGCTGGAGCCAGCCATAGTCACATTGCAGGAGGTGAAAGGTACTCTGAATTATAGATTGCCTTTGACCTTTTTTTCGTTTAAATTAAGGATAAGATCCAGGAAAGTGCCTCCAGCCAGGACATTGCTTAAACATATGCTTAGCTTCCACCAGGGGCTGGTGCTCATCAGCGGAGATGAAACGCTTGCTTACAGTATAGTGTGTGCACAAGATGCTACCCTGATGATGATTAAATGCCTTTCTGAAGAGGAGCATAAATGGCAGTTTCCTATAAAGTAGTAACCAGCATAGCTCTTGAAATTCAGAAAAACCTTCAAACCTGTGAAAATATTCACTTAAAATTCAGAGTAGATAATAAATTTCAGTCATAATGTATAGATATATGAAAGGGGAGTACTATGAAAATTATATGCATTTTAGAAGATAAAAGAAACAAAGACTGTTAATGGAAAAACTAGATTTTTACTATGCCATCACACAGGGATATCTATCTGAACAGGCAAACGCCCTTACAATCCCTGTAAGAGGGAATTAAAGTCAACTTAGTGTCTTTTCATCAGAGTGTTTTCTATGATAACTTTGTAAGTGCTCTTAATATATAACAAATAATCTCAGGGCAAAGATCTGTTTGAAGGAGATATGATTGATGACCTATCATCCCTAATTCACTGTTTATACTCGTAGTGAGCCTATTGGGAAAATACCTCATTCATCAGGGTATTAGTGAATTCAGCCAACGTATGGCACCTTCATTTTAACAAACTAAAGGAGAAAAGCTAAATGGGGGAAAATTGACAACCATCTCTGATTCTATGATAATGCAATTAGGCTGCTCCTCTCCAGAGCTTTTGCTAATTCACAAAACAGCTTCAGTCGGCAGGTCATAAATATATGATCATTTTTCACACTTTGAAAAGTAATGATGCCTTGACACGAATCTATAAATCTTGGTGAAGTCATTTATACTTTTGTGTTGTGCATACAAATCAGTTTAAAGACAACTATATATTATTTTTGATTTACATACAGTCTTTGTTTACAAGAAAAAAAAAATTTTGCAGAGACTTCTGTATTCCTTGTATACCTAAAACTCAAACTGAAATTACTGCCCCTTTTCAGGACCCAGCAATCTTACACTAGATGTTATGCCTCTTAAAATCTCTTAAAGTCTGGTGAAAAGAAAGGAGGGTGACAAGGGAATGAGGCAAAATAGCATTCTCACTTGACTTTGAACTTCCTTCTGAAAATATTCTAGAAGTTTCCCAGTAAATATTGAAATTCCCATTGTGAATTCATGCAGTTCCCAGTCTGTATCTCCAGACCTCTCCAGGGAAGAAAAACTGTTAGGCTTGCCATTATGCACTGCAGTGTTGCTGCAAGGATGAAAAGGAAAGAAACAGTACAAAAAAAAAGAGTATCAGAGCACCAAAACTTGTTCTTTGGTCTCAGGAGAGATGCAAGAAGAATCACACCTGATTGCTGCATAACAACTGAACCTTGCCACCTGTCTCATTTAGTAGAAATTTTAAATCCTGATGATCTGTCTTCTCTGCCTTCTCATAAGATTATGACGTATTACATGGTTAAGGTAAGACAGTAAACCCCTGGATATGTGTCTGTGCCAATAGGAATAACTCATGTCACTGTTCTGTGACATATGAAAGTTATCTCCTTCTGCGTCTTAAATTTTGTGGTTAATAACTGAATTAAACCAAAATACATTTCTTATGTCATGAGTATGACAGAATTTTACGTGACGCAGACCAATAAAATTGAAATGCTAGCAACTGATTCATTGATAAAACTGCATTGTACAACTTAGCAAAACATAAATCATGTTTTACAGTCTCTCTATATCTAGGAGCATACAAATTCACAAATATGTACTACTGTACACAAAGGAATTATCACGAATGATCCACAGTAAAAGTAAAGAATCACAGGCTGACAAAACCCTCAGGTAGCTTCTTATGTTTGTCTTGTTGTTAAAATATCTAAATGTTGTTTTCATAGTCTCTGTGTATTCTGCCTTGTTTCCATTATTTGATCTCTATTATGATAAATAACCAGTTTGCAATACACTGTGCAACTAAGCCAAACACATACAGTACATGGATGAAAATTTAACAATGCATGTAAGTGAAGACTCCCATGTGCATGTAATTTAGATTTCACAGGTTGAAGCAATAAAATAATAATATTTTAAACAAAGACAGAATGTATTTTTTTAATAGACATTAAATACCACATTATGAAATGGTACTTCAGCAGTTATTTAAACAGTGTTAGTTTTGAATATTCTGTAATAAGTATTTTAATAAAATACTGAGGACTGGGTCTCAAACTGAGGACAGTTTATCTGGCTTCCCTGAACTTAGAGGGAACATGCTTTAAGTGTACATGATTTTCTGAATCAAGGCCAGGAGAGAATCTCGTCCATTATATCTCCCCCTGATGTTTGATGTTCAGCCTCATGATTTTTGAATTTCAAGGGAGCAAGAAAAAGTGCTTCAATAATTGTGTCACTGGCCTGCACACCAGAATCATCTGTAACAGACCTGCCCAGCATCTATAACTGCATCATCTCTGTCAGCTCTGCCTTGTTTCCAGCCCTGCTGAAGGTGTGGTATGCATTTTGTGAAGGTTTTTACAAGGAAAATATTTGGATTAATGAAATAATTTAGTGGCAATTTAGTGACAGTAGGTCTCAGTAGAGTGACAATGGGATTGAAAAAGTAAACCAGTGGGATATACTTGATTGTGGCTGTTGGGCCAGCAGCAGGGAAGCTGCAGGGGTCACACTGATTGGCATTGTCACTTTTCCCATTCATCAAGCAAGGCCAGACTTCCCAAATCATTTACCAGATGGGGCAGCTCGTCAGTTTAAACACCTGATATGAAGCCATCCGTCATCTGATAACATGATCGTGGGGCTGCAGCTGGCTCGGTGCTCTGCAGCCTGAGTGCACATGTGATGGACTGGAGCCAGGGAAGCAGGCTTAGCAGTGCTGCACTCCCCTGATAGGATTTGCAGCCCTCCACTGGACCATGGAACAGGTGGAGACGGAGAGAGAATGAAAAAATTACCATGTGTTGCAGGGATTAGAGAGCACACACTTACCACTCCACTTGAATACCAATCAAAGGACAACCTTGAGCCAGACGAATTTAAGGCCATCCATGATGTAATATGGAGAATATAGGTTCTTGCATATGCTGATATATCTTCATTGTCCTACAGGCTTTTGACTGGATACTTGGCAGTGCTGTAATTTGCCTTTCATTTTCTAATGTGGAAGAGGGAATAGATATTGGAATTGGATCTTTTCTATTTTCTTTTTCAAAGCACATTTTAAAACAGGGTAAACTCTTAAAAAAAAAAAAAAAAAAAATTCTGGAAACTGACCACAGATCCTATTAGTTTTGCTTAGCAAGACAAAAAACCTGATAAGATGGAGATGAGGTACTATGAATTAAAAATATGAAGATGCAAGCTAATCCCAAACTCAAATTCCCCCAGTTACTGAAATGCTCACATCTCTCTGATTTCAGAGGATCTGTCTTTTAGTGCCTCCTCTGGAGCAATACTTCAAGTCCTTTCTCTGCCAGCAGGTACTGTGGCTTTGATCTCAAATAAGTCCCTCCTGGGAAAACCACTCTGGGGTAGATCCTCTGCTTCAGTGTTAGCAGGTACAGTAAATGGCTTTAATATGCATAGGCACCTTCCAGAAAGTGATATTATTTTCTGCTCCAACGTAATATTCATCAGCCTCCCTGGGGTTATCAAAGCAACAGGAATTCATGGAACTGTAGAATCATAGAATCATAGGATAGTTTGGGTGGGAAGAGGCCTTAAAAACCCCCCGTCATAAGCAGGTACACCCTTTACTAGACCAGGTTGCCCAGCCTGGCCTTGAACACTTCCAGAAATGGCACATACACAGCTTCTCTGAGCAACCTGTTCCAGTGCCTCACTACTTTCTTTTCAGAAGAGTGTTTCAGTTGTTCCCATTTTGGTGTGCACATAATTTTGGTGCATGCCTGCTCCTCAGAGCGCACACCTCCCCACTCCTTCTCCTTGCAGCCTGCTCTTAGCTGCACCACAGCTCTGCTGGGTGTGGAGGACCAGAATCAGGATTTTAGTGGACAACCTCCTGGTAGGACTGGCACACTCCTGTATCAAGCTGTGGGCTGAATTGGGCTGCTCTGCTGCAAGGCAGGTCTCTCTCCATGTGCTTTAAATTATAACAATATGGAAACTGTGTCCTTCCCCTAAAGATTCAAAGACTGGTGTCTTTCGGAACACCAAGTATCCCTTGGTCTTCAGGACCTAATGCTGCTTCATCCAAGGAATAAAGACTTGTGATCCTGCTTGTGGTGTCAGTGCTGCAGTTGATTATTTCAGGATGGAGACAAATGGGAACTAGCCCCACTGGAGGATACATATGGTCAAGGACAGGATGCAACATGTATTATCAGTGCATATATGCCTTTTCCTTCAAAGAAAATCATTTGTGCAAAATTCTTCCCTTGACTATGCTTTTTCCTTCCTGAAAATTGTTGCCTATGACAGATCTGCTTTTGTGTGAAGATTTATTCCTTTCACTTGTGTTAAGACATTAAGAGAAGCCCTTGAAGCAA
>VXAU01003859.1:26355-43576 GCA_013399695.1 Formicarius rufipectus | reverse complement strand
TCATTATTAATTTCATTTTAGGCTTTGCTTCAGTTATGTGAACTAAACTAAATACAAGTTTAAAGTTTGTTTGTGTTTTTCCAAACAGAGGCAAGGTAAATATTGCCACTTCCCTTCTTTAGAGGTTTCATCTGCCCATGGGAATTAACCTGCACTTGCAGTGAAAAATTTAACTTCTTTTATGGGAAGGGGATGCTGTTTTGTCAAAAACTCATTACTAGCTGTAGACACTTAGAAGCATCAGAGATACTGTAATTGGTATTTGTGATTAAGGGAATAAACTGTAAGCTATTTGCTGGAAAGCACGTTGAAAGATTGTAATTTGTTCACTATATACCTTCTTTTATCTTACTTTGACTGTTTTAATATATACTTATATACTCTATGCTCATACTCTGTTAGATAAATTCTGTTTCCCTTTTCTATTTCAGTGAATGTCTTTTTCTGAGACTGATACTAGGGGACTATTCTCGGCGATAAGGAAAGCTTATAAGGCAAGGAAAAGTTGTCTTTAAAGACATGGTATTATAAAAATGAAAACTCATAAAATGATCATAGGAAACAATATCAATTTTGAGAACTAGTCAGATATCTGTAGACATGAAAAAAAGATCCCTTGTTCCAGAAGAAACAGCAAAAATGTTCAGCAGAAACCTGAGAATGAATTACTGAAAAAAAATGCCCCATAGCTCATTAGTACAAATGATTCATGATATTTCAGTGAGGAAACAAAAGGTTTTATGCTGGCAATATACCTTTAAATCTGTTTCTGTTTCTAACTGCTTTTATCTATCTATAGAATAATAATTAGCAACTTCAAACAACAACAAGTCTATTTTATGAGAGGAAGCATGAGTTTATTCCCAGCATAAAAAATGGGGAAGCTGAGACAGATTAAATGAGTTTATATCCCACTGAAGATTAAATCAGGAGATGGTCAGAACTTAGGTTTGGTTTATGTTGGAAGAGAGTTTTGGGTTGCAAGTTGTTTTTTTCTCCCTCACTTTTAATATAGGAGCTAAATTATTGGCACAGGTGAATTACTTACAAGAGATTTGTGAAGAAAACTTAACCTACTGATAGTAGGAATAGCATCGATTGTTATAGATGTCATGGTGTGTGGAAATACAAAGCAGAAAAATAAGATAGAAATGACAGAAAGTTGTAGATTGTGATGGAGGGTTATTTTCCATCTAAATTTGTACAAGTATTTAAAAGAGCATCATCGTAGCTTCTTATTTAGTGTATGGGTGCCTTTAGGTGCCTTAATTGCCTGAGTGTGGTGTTACATTTATTTAGAAGCAAATAGCAGAATTAATTTAATTTCAGTTTTCTTAATTTTACTTTGTTGTTGATAAATAAATAAATCTCCCCAAAATCACCAGATATTGAAATGAAAACCCAAATTTGAGAAGGTGGTAAAAGAAAGAAACCCAAAATAAGAATGCAAAACAGAAAAACATACAAGTTTGTTACTAGCTGCCTCTAAACACAAGACATCCCAGGTTTTCAATTCCATTTCTCACATCTTTCATGTCTTCAACCACCTCCCACTGAAATGAATTATTTTTTTCCCCCTGAATGCTGAAGCTCCTATACAGCATCATGGAGAAATATAATACTAAAACCCAATAAGAATACCAGTTGTCATGGATGTACAGAAAAATTTGTACAAGACACCCTGAACACTTAAAATTACATATTTACATGTATTCTCTGCATCTTTAACACAGAAGTAAAATTCATGTCTTGCTGATAACCTTGGTGCCAGAATGTCACATTCTCTTTTTATTCTTTCTTTTGCAGTTGGGGAAAAAAAAAAAGAAAAAAGAAAAAAGAAAAAAGCACATTACAATCCTCATATGTAAATTCTATAAGCTTTACTGTTCTCCTCAGGTGTGCATGCCAAGTTTCCATTATGAAGGCTCCCTGCTGTGAAAAAAAGGTACATTTTCACTTTCATGTGTCTGTTCCTTTGTGGTAAAAAGGCTTGAAACATTAATGAGTAAACTAAACTAAAACTGTACCAACGTTCCTGCAGGAAATTGGGTAAGTTTCTGATTCTGAGGGGAAGAAATTCAACTAGGTCAATAAAATCGTGTGATTTTGACACTGTGAAGTCAGTTGTCACTAAGGAGTTACCCGTGCTATTTTTATTCACGTTAATGGCATTTTTATACCCTGGTGTTTTGTTTTGAAGATTTTATCCCACTGAACCAGAAGACACAAATAATAATTAAAAAAATAAATAAAGAAGCATGGAAAAATAATTTCTTCACAAGTTCATATCATCTATCCTTGAAGACTGGTATCTGTGATCACCTTTCTTAATTTTACTAAGACGTCATATCAATCATATCATATATCATATCATATCATATCATATTATCTTTAGTTATGTTTAATGAAGCATTAGGAGAAAGTGTGGTATCTTTATTAAACAATCATTATTTATGGCTGTAAACCCCTGTACAATAGGTTAAATGGGTGGACTAGTGACAACATATATTTGAGTCCAGTGCATATATCCATACTCTTAGATATATAAATTAAAAGTTATGCTTGTTTGCTCAATAAATATTAATACTTTATAATGAAAAAAAAAAAAAACAAAAAAAAACAAAACAAAAAAAATAAAACATCCTTTCCTATAGGTAGGATGGTGAGGTGCCTCACTGGAAATCTTATAGTAAAATAGAATTAATTGGTAATGGCCAAAAGAAAAGAAAAACTACAATGAACTCTCCCTAGAAACTGTGGTATTTGTTGAGGAA
This sequence comes from Formicarius rufipectus, assembly GCA_013399695.1. Classification (NCBI taxonomy): domain Eukaryota; kingdom Metazoa; phylum Chordata; class Aves; order Passeriformes; family Formicariidae; genus Formicarius; species Formicarius rufipectus. Next base: position 40,802 of record VXAU01003859.1, on the reverse strand, counting down.
ATTCCTTTGACATGAACAGCCAGTGAAAAGCAAGAAATTGTTTCAGTCTTGTAGAAAGTGTACACCTTTATTTTTCAGTTTAGTTAGGCAACAAACCCTTTTTTCAACTAGATCTAGACTTTTGATTTTTCCAAGGATGAAGCAGAGATCCAGGAAGAGATTCAAGTAAGGAGGTTGCTGTAGACTGTTCAGTTTCACCAAGCATATCATAGCAAAGCATAATGAATTTATTCCAAAACATAACCCAGATTCTTCACTCAGAATGACAATGAACTCTTGACTAAAAGAGAAAACAAAAAAACCCACAAAAAAACACAAAAAAAACCCCCAAAAACAAACAAAAAAAAAAAAAAAAAGAAAAGAAAAGAAAAAAGTGACTCATTCATAAATGTCAGTGAAAATAGGTTTAATTAGTATTTCTTAGAAAGGGAGAAATACAATATTCAATATTTGGAAAATAATAGGAAGTTTGTCATCACTCTGTTATTTTGGCTGGTTCTGTTAGCTAGACCTGTAATGGAAGTAGAAGAATGGTCCTTTTTTAAGGGGCATGGTGGTTATTGATCTCAATGGATTGATAAGCAGTAGGGAGGTGTCAGGGTGCCCTGCTACCCCACGTCCTGGTCTGTCTGTCCAAAAGTTGTGACTCACACCCAGCCTTCAGGCACAGCTCCACCTAAGGCCAAACTGCTGGTACCTCACAGTAGCTGGTACCCACCAGTAGCAGACTTCTTTCACTATAGTATTCTGCTGCCAGTCAGAAAGGCCAGAAAATGCGGTTGACCTCCCCCTTCATTTCCCTTAAGCAGGTAATTATCTTTGATGAAAAGGGAAACTAGATCAAATTTTCCTGCCAGTCTTTCAACTGCATGCAAGTTTCCTAATTTCTGTATATCCCATGCAGCAACCCATTTCTGAGTGAAGGCACACAAGGATCTCTCTGATAACACTATTTTCTGTGATGTGATAGAATCACATCTGCTAAATGTTATAATAGTACAATATATGATCTCAGAGTGCTTGACAAACACTTTTAATTACTCTCCATACCACCAGAAGACAACTAACTTTAATTTTCCACGTTTCACATGTGGAGAAAGTGAAATATAAGGGTGTTAAGTGACTTGACTAGAAACCAAATAACTCCAGGAGCTGGAAATACAGGCCCTCATGCAGGAAAGCACTGGAGCAGATGCTTAACTTCAAGTATTGAAGCATTCAATACAAGACAAACACTTTAACAGAAGGGCAAAATACTGCACAGAAAATTCTCCACTCAGTCCATTCTTCAGCTACTACAAAAAAGGAATGTTAGCCTAAAGTAGCCACCTAACAGCTCGCAAATAGCCACTGATATACCATACAAAATGCTGCACTCTCTACTGTCTGTTCACATTCCCCAGCTAGTATTGATGAAAGCCCTGAAGCACTGTTGGATCTGGTGTAGTGGGGAAAAGAGAGGAGAATTCTATTTTTTAAATATTAATATCAGTTTTTGGTAAGGAAGGAGTCCATAGTTATATAGGCATACTGCAAGAAGAACGAAAGAGCCTACAGAATAAAATAACCAGATGTTGTCATTAGGTGTCCTGTGAGTGAGAGACAGCTCAGTTCTTTCTCTGCCTACTTGTGTGGGCTGCCTTGCTGGTGAACAGCAGTTTTATCAGCATTCAAGCTTTCTGACTTTATCTAAAGGTGGACGGTATGAGAAATAAAAACATGGTTTTATTACTAGCAAATGAATAAAATAAGGGCTTACTAATTTAGGGGTTATATTTTTTCTAACTCATAGGCATGTTGCAATGCTGTAAGGTTGGTGTTTTGGGTTTGGTGCCAGGGAAAAACTGCGACGAGGAATAAGGAAACTATGAAACAGATTAAGATACAGCTAAAGTCGTCTCCTCACCACGTGGCAGGCCATGTGTTCAGATGGATGTCACCATCTTGCCCAGAGGACCCTCCTCCCAGCACAGGGGGACACACCAGAACCAATCAGGGAAAGGGGAATGCCCCTTCTATTATGCAAACTGGGTGGGATTTCTGAAACTTTTAAAAAGCACAGTCTTTGAAATGAGAACATGGGTTCTGGACACCTCAGTGGCCAGAACACCTATTGAGCATTGTTATTAAAATTTCTTGCTCATCACATTTCTTTGTTTCATGGGTCATTCCTGCTGCTTCATACGTTTAGGAGAAAGAGATTTTTCCTACAGATGGCAAATCTCCTCAGGAGAGGTTTTCATCAGAATTATGGTAAATTGTAGTATTGGTTGATCAGAAACACCTGAGATTAGCTTCTTGGTATTCTGTGCCTTTGGCAAGAAATGCTAAAGAGTACTAACATTTAGTAAGTGTAGCTCAGCCTTCTCAGCGTTGGTGAAAGTCAAGTATCTATTTGATCATCCTTTTTCACCCTTACTGTAGCTCCAATCTTTTCCTCAATATACATGGCAGTATGATATTTATAAATGAAATTCTGTGAACCTGAGAAGACTTTGCTCAGAATCCTTGCATTTAGGTTTCACTTCTGAACACTTTAGCAGTGTTTCCTCTGTAAATTCCTAAGGCTTGATTCGTCCCTTCCAGAAGAGGCATGGAAAAGAGATGCCCTATTTTGACCACATAGTTCTAGAGCATCTTTATGCCACAGACCAGCCCTGTAAGTTGTCATCTTTTATGGGCTCCAGTTTTGTTTTTCAGGGGAGAACCCACCATGGGGCACTTACCTGGAACAGGCCCATCATCCCCAGCCAGTACTGCTGCTGTGTCAGATGGTGTTCATGAGAATGGCAGGGTGGTGTGAGAGCCATGGAAACACTTCATCTTCCCTTTAATTCCTTTCCTTTCAATGGTCTTTCAGGTCTCAACCCACAGATACAGGTGCCTGCATAAACAACTGGGAAATCTGTCTCATGTGCCTAGAAAGAAATATTCCTTTCTCATATTTGGATCTGCATGTGAATCTTGGCACTATTCAGAGTCAGTCATATACAAGGATAAAAGGCTGAAACAATGTGTGCAAGTGAAGGAAGAGAAATATGTATTCTGTGCTCAAAGAATAGATTTGACCATTTACTTTTTCAATTACTTACTGAATACACTATATTGTACCTTAGATATCTGCTCATTTTAAAAACTTATTTTAAAGTTGGGTACACTGAGATAGCCTCCTGAGTCCATCAGTTATTTAATACAATGCAAATTACGGGGGCCGGTGAAGCATTAAGATCAAAGATAACCTCTTATTACATGTGTTTTGATGGCTGTCAGTACAAGAACAGGTTCCACAGTATGGGGTCCTGTGTCCCAGAAGTTGAAACTGTGTTGTGAGAATACCTTAGAAGAGAGAATGGATTTAACAGTGATAAAATCACAAACTGGATAAAGTGCCTAAGTTTGTAAAACGAAACCGATACTTAATAGTTAAAAATGCGTAAATAAACATGTACTCTTTTCCAAAATGTAGCGCGGAGAATGACACCGACTACATCCTTTCAATACATTGTCTGCATTTAATTTAAAGGTTTAAAAATTCCCGCACCATGAATAAAGAGGATATGGTATTCATACTGAAAATATGGGTCTTTTGTTACCTCTCTTAAGACTTTAGAATTTGATGCTTTGATCAAGGGAATATTTTCTTGTTTGAAGTGTGGTTTTTAAATAACACATGCTATTTCCTATGATCTTGATATATGTTGGAAAGCAATGAAAAGTACTAGATACTTATTTTTAGATGATAAAGTAATTTTAGTAGACAAGTGCTATTAATACTGTGCAGTATGTACTCTAACAATAAATCTGTTGATGAATGTGACTAATTTCTAATAGCAGAACACAATATTTGCTGAAGTTGAGGTGTTTCCTGGGAAGCAATTCAGGCAATGTGAGATAAAACCCACTTTTCTTGCACTTGCTTTGGAAAAGAAGAATTGTAAAGTGTTAAACTTCTTCAATCCACATGTCACGTTATCCTAGTTCTGCTCATGTAAGGTACAAGTTTGAACAGAGAAACATACAGAATAACATACTTTATTCACTTGGTCTACTTAACTGTATTCTTCTCTTAATGCCATCTGAAAAGTCTAATTTGCTGATGAATATAATTAGAAGCAAATGATCCATTACATTAACTTTAATGAGCTGCAGAAGGTCACTTGGTTATGGATGGCACCATGCAAAGGTTACAGTTCAGGGTGATACTAAATTTCTGACAGCCATCCACAAAGCTTTTATGCAGTAGACAAAACAACCACCAAGTCCTGGTCACAGAAGTGACTAAATTTCATAGCCCACTGCTGTCTGTTGAAGCTTTAGTTCTACAGTTCAATAATTCATAATTAGCTCCTATAACTGACAGCCACATAATAAAGGGCATTAATTTAGTGGTCTTGTAGTATGTGGGTGTGGGAGCAGGCTTTTCACATCTAGCATATTGTCTTAGATAAGAGTCAAATAGCTTGTTCCAAATTTGCGTTTGCTTCTCAAACACTGAAAAAAATCCTGAAAAAAAACCAAGACAAACTGGAAATTGAGCCCAGGGTCATCAAATGTAACGCGTGATGTCATCTGTACTCTCAAAAGGATTTTGGCTCACAGAAGAAATCTTATTTTCAGAATATTAATATTGATAAAACTCTATAAGGTAAAAATAGCTGAATGACTGACTTAAAATACCGGTATTAGATTGTGATGTCTTTGCTTATATTATTTTCTGTGACTAAAGTCTTGCACCTCTAGAATTGTGTTACTGGAAGAAGCCAACTCTGTGACATTTTAATACAGGTATTCTAGATATTCACTTTATTACAGAGCTCACAATTGCCATAATACTCTCACGAACCCAGTCTGAACTCTGTCAGAAGTCATCACCCAAGCGCGTTGCAAGCCCTGAGCTGAGCCAGCCGAGCATGAGAGCCGCCTGGCAGGGGCTCAGGGCCACGCAGCCACCTGGTCTGGGATCACAGCTGGATCGCAGCTGGATCTGATCCGGCCGATCCTGAGTGAGTGCTCACTTTGGGGAGGGCAAGTTCAGGCAGTTGATCCTGCAGTTTACCTGCAGCAGAAGGAGGCAGGCAACCAGCATCTGCTGCGCTAACACAGCTGTTTCTGACCTGCAGTTGAGCTGCAATCTCACACTACATTGGGGATTTCGTTTTTTCAGTTGCACTAAATGCACTGCTCTCTAGAGTGACTGCAGATAATTATAGATTTGGGGGAATACTCAATTCATGCATTGTCCTTTTTTCCTCGGCTATCTACAAGTTGTCTTTACTTTGGAAAGGTTACATTTTAATAGATGATTAACTATTTTTAGACCACGATGAACTGCCTAATTTGACTGCTTGTTACTCTTATTTTTTGATTTATATTTGATCACCTAGGTCATGCACCTCGAGTGGACAACAAATACTTCAAAAAGGGGAATAATGGTAGAGAGGCACAAATAAGCAATGGTGAATAAGAAACACCCTTGTTCATACACAAATGCCCTTGTTTGCACATGAATATGGGGTTTTGTATGAAAAAGACCCATTCGCCAAACATCCATGTGAAGGGAAACTCATTCAGCATGAATGTTTGTGAGCACTGAATAACAAGTGGATGAACAAGCCTGAATCAAACAGCCGTTCAGACTTTGAACCAATGTTCACAAACACTGGTTTGTATTGTTCACCCAGGCCTGTGAACAGCCATCTGTTCAATAACTGATAATGGAGATGGAAGTTGGGTTGTTGGGTAGATATGGCTCATCAGGGAGACAATGGCTATCTATTTGCAGAATTTCTCCTTAGTCTGTTGCAAGAGTAGGCTCTGTTCCTGTTGACCTGTGATACCGTGTTAATCTTCCTCTCCTACCGCGATGAGGTTTTGCTTAATATGTATTATGAAATAAATTTGTGTATGCAAATATACGCAAACATACCTACATACACATACATATCTATCTACTTCCCATTTCTGAGTTTTACTTAGTATTTAAAATACATGTTAAAGTAAGGCACATGAGTGTCCTTGTGACTAGAGTGCTTACCACATGTTTAAGACCGAGATAAGCAAAGATAAATATCTGGGCACTTTAAAAATCCGGCTTAGGTGTCTTCAGATTTAAACTGAAACAAATTAACATTTCCCAGACCTATACACATCTACATATAGTAGAAAATAATCGTTACTTTGCTTAGGATTTTATAACTGCAGTATCAAAATCAGATATCAGGGCAGACTTTAAATTAAAGTTTTTGCATCCAGTGTCTCAACCAACACTTCCTCACTGATATGAGCTCTCCTTATCCAAGAGGTGTTAACTTTGCTCCACCTTTTAAAAATTGCTTTTATGTGAGAATAATTAAATATTATTTTACTTGCCTGGATCGGTTGGTTGCTGCAGTATATTTATTCCAGGTATTTCAATGAATAATGAGCCTGTTTAAATCTATAGGGAGGTTGTAATTGCTTTTGTTCTTCCTATGACGGGTTGGAAGCTATATTTCTATGCAACTGATTTAGTATAATTTATCTTAAGCTCTGAAATCTTTCCAAGTGCTTCCACTGCTTTTCTAACCCCTAAATGAAATATTTCCTTTGGGTTAGAAAACATCAAAATAATGTCTGCATAAAGTGCCAATTTATATGTTTGATTTCTGACCTCAGCTTCCTGCAGTCTTAACAGTATCTTTCATCATTCTTTGGAACGGCTGATTCTGTTTTCAGGGCAAGTACTAAGGTAGAGAAAGTCTATCATCTTTACCCAGCAAATACATTTCCGATCATATGGGGTAATTATCAACTGTATTTTAGCACTTGTTTAGAATGTAATGTTTTAATTTTATCTTTGCATTGTCCTCCCTGAAGCTTTCTTAATCTAAAAAAGCCTAAGTGCACCAATCAGAACTATCAAAATAATTATAAAAACAATGATCCAATAAATTAAAAGATAGCTGCACCTAGTTCCCAAATTGTAGTTGTCTAGTTTTTTTATACTTCACTTTGTCAACATAACTATAGGCTTAATTTAACCCACATATGATTCAATATTTGCTCATTTCCAAGAACTGGGAAATCAGGTCTCTGTGCACAAACTTTGTTCCAACATTGCAATTCTATCTGCAAACCAGTTGCTCCATTCTTATCTGTGAATTACAACCTGAGCAAGTATACATTATCACAACTCAAATAGACAAAGGAGAAACAATTAATTAAGAATTGAAATTAAAAAAGAGCTTAATGTCTATTTAATTTTAAACCCCATATATATCATATATCTAAAATGCATATGCACGTTTTCAGTTTTGTAGTGCCAATTTTGATAGCAAATTAAAAAAACTCGAGTTAAGATTAGAGTTATAATGAATGTGGGGTAATTTTTTTTAATGCCGTTGATTAAGACATATACAAAGAAGTAAGAAGCAGAGTGTGCTCATTCTAAGTTGCAATGGTTTTACAGTGGACCTGTAAACAAGTCATGATTACCTCTCCTTTTAAAATTTCCCTCCCAGAGAGGGAAGAGATAGAATTAACTGCAGCCCTGAAGCATTTAATCAGCTGATGGGAAGAAGAAATACCTTGATTTAGAAAAACAAACAGTATGCAAAGGTAATGGCTGGAGCTGTTGCCCAGTTGATGGGTGATAAAGCAAGACAGAGGCAGCACTGATGAGGAAGAGATTCCCTTTGTAGCAGACCATTTAGAGGAAGTTTTTATTAGTGGTTTAAGAAATATTTAACATTTTTTATGAGAAGTAGACTTTTTGGTTCTGAAATCTTGAAAAAGGAAATGGCTGATCAGCTTTAGATTTTCCAGTAAAACTTGAAAACTGTCAAAGAAACAAACCTAACCACAAAAAAACCCATTTTTTCCTCAATCATTTTTTAGTCAATCATTGTTTTTAGTATTTTTCTCCCCAACTTTCTAAGGCTTAAAGCGTTTTGTGAAGAACACACTGTGGTGGTCATCCATAGCTGGTAGTGCTGCAGAAGGCCCCTATGTTCATGCTTTTGTGTCCAAAGCAAGGAGACACTAGTGATACCACCATGTGCAGTGTGTTGTGAGTACAGAATCATAGACTTATTAAGGCTGGAAAAGACCTCTAAGGTCATTGAGTTGATCCAGCACCACCATGTTCACCACTAAACCATATCCCCAAGTGCCACATTCACACCTTTTGAATATTTCCAGGGATGGCGATTCCACCATTTCCCTGGGCATCCTGTTCCAAAATTTCACCATCCTTTCAGTGAAAAAATGTTTTCCTATTGTCCAATTTAACCCTCCATGGCATGACTTGGGGCCATTTCCTCTTGTTCTGTTGCTAGTCACATGGGAGAAGAGACTGGCCCCAGCCTCTTATCAACTCAGTTGTCTTTAGGAGGATCAGGGGTCTCAAAATAAAGGGTGGATTTGTGTGGTTTGACCTCCTCATAAAGTGCTGCATTTTCAGGGAAAGTAGAAAAATCCCTTCCTGAAGAAAAGTTTGTATAATTTCCTTTAGTATTGAGCCTGGGTCTTTCCCATGTTTTTATCAAATAAGAGCATTTACTATCTGTGCATCAAGTAATGGTTTGTTTACTCCTACTTATGGAACAATATATTTAGACAGTCTTAAAGCCAACCAGTTGTAAACAAGTAGGTGTTTTCATAAATTTATAAAGAAAAGCTTTGAATAGCCAAACTTTTGATTCCTTTATATACAGTAAGTGGAAGCACCATATTTCTCTTACATGCTTTGTTTCCAGAACCGCCCTCACCCTGCCTGGCAGAGTAGTACCTGTCCCTGGCTGGTCTGGGGTTATGTTGCCTGGCTCAACATGAAGACTCTGGTGTGGCAGGGAGCACCCTTGGCCAGGGCAGCTTGCCAGCCCCAGGGCCATGATGCCTCTGTCCTGTTGAGGATTTGCAATGTTCTCTCTGCAATAAACTCAGGCTTAGTGACAGTGTTAAATAATTATTTTGCCAACTTTTCAGTGACTGCCCGGCTTTTCTGTTCCTGCTCAAGGGCCACAGCTCCTTACTGGGATATATTTCTGGCTTTTTCCACATTCAGCACTGAGATAATAATATTGCCTCTGATTATGGCTGTGGCTGCTCTCCAGCTCATGCCTTGGAATCCATTATAAGGCTGTTCTGAACCCCATAGAGCTCAATTCACAAAGAGATTTGTGAGTGGAAGTGCACATCTTTGGGGCTGGCAGCAAAACCACAAGGGGAAGGTGCCTTTGGTGGTAGCTGCCACCCACTGCAGGCCCTCGGTACTCCCCAGCACCAGCCATGGCATCTTGTTCCTCTCCTGCCCCTTCCTGGGGACCTCTGGGATGGGCAACAGGAAAGAAAAACTGTTTTCTTGGGCTAGGGACTCCCTGGTTGATGCCAGCCATCACAGGATGTCAGCAACATGGTCCAGTGGCAAGTGTCTCTGTCTGTGGTAGAGGGGTGGAACTGGGTGACTTTTAAGGTCATGCTATGATTTTGCCAGTTGTGAGCTGTGGCTTTTGTTTTACCAAGGTGAAGAAGTAAGAAACGAGTGCTACCCACCACTGAGTACCCCTTGATGCAAGTAGTTCCTATTACTTCAGTATGTATTATGTTTGGGTTTTGATTCAAGCTGTTCTAATTGAAACCCTAGCCCTTCTCAAAGTAGAGGGAAACTTTACAGCCATTTGGTTCTAGTAGCTATCATCCTAATCACTTAATATTAGTTTTACCAGGACCACAAGACGTTGTTATGGTTATACCCATAATTCAAGCTACTGTAAGAATTACCATGCAAGTTAACTCCTCCTACTAAAACTCCATAGTAAGAGAAAATGCAGTGAATTGTTAAATTACTATCTTTACTATGTCTTGGGAACACAAATTGCCTCAGTTTTCACAGTTTCTTGCATAAAGACTGTGTTAATCAACAAGTATTTTCTGTCTTTGTCATTTGTTTAGGATGAGAAGAAACAGATTTTGAGTGACTCAGTGGAATCCACAATGTAAAATACAAAATAGCTTTGGTTTTCCTTGTACTTGTACACTGGTCAAGTTCAAATACATTAGAACCCCTGACAGTTGTTCATTGACCTCAATGGGTAGTGAAAGAGGCTTTAAAGACTCAATATCCATACAGTAGTTGAAGAAAAACAAAGGTAAGACACTGAGCTCTTGCCATAAAACTCCATCTTTAATAAACAAAAAATTTGTTTATAGATGGATGTGCACTTAGGCATGCATGTATATTTTTACAGGTATATATCTACATATATATTTATTTTACATATGTATACATACAAGATTAAAAAAATGTGCAAAAATGAATTGATTTCAAGGCACAAACAACTCAAATAGCTGTTGAAATTATTTCCCTGTTTTCCTCAACACAACAATTTCTTTGTGAATCTGAAGTTCTTTGATACCATTCAGTAAAATTTCAATGACACACAACTACTGTGTCATCTACACTACATTTACTTCAAACATAAGGCAGAAGATCTTTTGAGAAAAACTGCTCCAAAACACTGCTCATTTTACAATTATGTGTGCCATGTCAGTCTAAAACTTCGGTCAAAATCACAGGGAGTGATCTAGAGCTGTTGCCAGCTCCCGGTAGGAGAGGGCTGTATGTACATCTCTTGGGTGAGGAGGAAAAGGTTTTTTTCTATGAAATCCCAGACCCACACTCTCAGGAGGAAAATGCTGTCCCAAAAGACCTGTGGTTTTATATCTGTCAGGTCTTCCTAGCTGTTTCTCCCCAATTCATCTTTCTCTCCTTTCCACACCTTGAAGGGATGCGCATTTCTCCTGACGGCTCTGATGTGCCATTTTATTTTCTCCACCTTTTTTTTCCAGTCCCCTTGTTTCATTTCCCCAGTCAGTTTAGGACACCCATGAATGTTGTCAATACACACAGAATTGTCTCATTTCTTTGAATCCTCTGTGAAAGCCAAGGAAAAGGCTCCTACTACTTCCACCTTTTGGCTATTTTTTTTTTTAATGGGTAAGTCTTAAGTTTTCCCACTTAAGAACAGAAGTAAACAGTCACTACTTTGCCTAGCTTAATTCCTCCCAGTTCCTTCTCACTGATGCAGACAGAATGTTTTTGTTTGACTGGCCAAGGAAATGGCTACTAATAGTGTTGCAGGGAGAGCGATGGGGGGGGTTAAGTTCTGGATCAAACTTCTGCCCTTCTACAACAAAAAAATGTACTCAGGTGTGTGCATTATTAACTATACATGCTCAGATTCTAAATCATCTTCATTCTTAACCTATCCATAAGTAAATGATAGTTTTATGTCAGTGTTAATGTCAACTAAAATGTAACTTTTACTCATTCTTTCCATGATCTTTGAAAGAAGAACTGAATATGCTTTTACTGTAGCTTTAGTAAGTTGCTTAAAATAAAACGTTGGCAGCTGTGGGATAGCACAATGAAAAAGGTACATCGTTCAGGCTTGTCCTCTCTAAGGTTAAAGTCTGTTTTGTTCTGACCTCCTGAAAATGTGTTTGGCTGGAACAAGGAATATGATAAGTTCAAAGTTGGTCTGGTACAATCAATTTTGCCCACTTAAACGAATGTGTTACATGAAACAGTGAGATAATTAAAGACAAGATAATAAGTTCTGGAATTGACAGGTTGTGTAAGGAAAGCCCCGGATCCCAAATGCAAGTGTCACACAGTGTGCCTGTGCTTTCACAGCACCGTGCAGCGTAGGTGGGATTGGGTAACCAGGGTCTGTTCAGCCGGTGGTTGCAGGGTTTATCTCTGCAGGAGTCACTGAATGATGAGCACCAGGGAAAAGAAGGAAACTGTCTTTGGTTCCAAGATTCAGACTGAAGAGCCTAGGACTGTAAAAACAACTATCCCTGAGCAATTTTGGCTCCTGCTTGTAGATCTTGACCCCTTCAATTTCTCAGTATGCTGACTTCCATGAAATAATAACAAAAAATTAATATTAATACTTTTATTTTTTACCTTTTTTAAAAGGTAATTTTGTAATTTTGATTGATTAGATCAATATTTTTGTCTTACATTCCATTTTTATATCACAACAAGGTCAGTAATGGCTTAATGGATTGGGTTTGCATGCTTTCTGAAACCTGGCACTGTATGAGATGGGGATAGGGGACCAAAGAACATTAAAGCAAACCAGCTCCACAAAAGACTTAAGGAGAAAAACTAAACCCAATTCAGTAATAACATAGCCTAGAATTCAATATCAGGCTGAGCATTTAGGAGATCTGAAGCACTGTACGGTTGTCTGAGGAATCAATGGCTCATTTGTAGTTGCATTTACAACTGATATTTCATTTAGGATTTAATTATATATCCCCCTGTGCTTATAAATAGTGTTAGTGCCTTATTAAAGCAGATCTTGACTATTTCACCTTGTCACCCTCCCTTCTGAACAATTTCCTGTCACTGGTATGAACTGCCAATGATACCAACCCAAATTCAAACAATGATTCATATTTCAAAGGTTTTTTTGTGAATTGGACTATGATGATACCCATCTAACAAGCAGATGAAACCTGAAGATCGATTACCAGATGCACTGCTTAGCAGAGTCGCTGAGGGAGATTTCTTCACAGGAGCTGATGAAGAACCAAAGGGTTGCAGTGGGCCTAGGGTTGCTCCTCATGCCCAGCTCTTTCCTCCTACCAATTAATGCTCACTCTTTAACATAACACAGGCAACAGCTTAACAGGTCTCAGAGGTTTAAAACCACATGAAATCAATGCATTTTCCATGACCTGAGTGCCATGGTTATATAATTAAATTGTACACTAATACAACGACTGACCAAACAAAGTGTAGTTCTTGCCCCACTCTCCCACAATTTAAACCATTGCAGGAACTGCCTTAGACTACATCTGACCTTGCCTAAGGCTGTGGAAATGCATAACTGCATGACAAATGTGCTTACCTCCCGCTGTGCAATTACTACCTTGTATTTATCTGCCTTTTGGAGCTGATGAGGGGAATGTGCCTACCTCCTGCAGCACACACCAGCACCTATCCAGGTGTGCAGACCTGTGCTAACAGTGCTACCTAGTGCTGATTCCTGCTGTTAATGCTGCCCTCAAAAAAATAGATCCCAATGTTCAAAGTCTCAGCATCAAGTGAAGAACTACTTTCCTTTCACAGGAGCTGACCTGGAGAAAATATGAGATGCTGATAACACAGAGTTAGAAAATGCAGCTTTACACCCAGGCATTGGCCAAGTCAAGGCTGAGCGCTGCTCCCAAATCTTGCCTGCACAGTGAGACAAGGTCCTGCCTGCATGGTGAAAAAAGATCCTACATGGGTGCCTGTGGTCAGATGTATGCAGGACCGTAGAGTTTCTGCCTGCACTGCCTTTGCTTTCTGTTTCATACCTGGTAATACAGTGTTCTAACTGAAGAGTTTTAGCTTTACATAGCAGAAGAAATAGCACCAAAACACTAATTATTTATTTACCTTGAAAGTTCTTCTTTGCTCCTGTTTAATTCAGCCTTTTGGTTGTTTAGTGTTTGCAAGATGTTTTTGTATATGCACGATGAAGTATAGCAACTCTATTTCTCTTGCAGTGCTGCCGATACAGCATCTAGGGAGGATAGATGGAAGACTTAAGCTAAATTTCTTCCCATCTAAAGCCGAGCAACTTCCAGAAGACAACAAACCTCACAGAGCACAGTGCCTTTAATATGATAAACATATTAAATCACATACATTGTTCTGGTTATCTCAGTTCGAACAGCATGTAATAACTTCAGGATCTGGAAGTAATGGAAGAATAAATTACTCCAAATAGCATAATCTATAAAGTATAGGACACACTTGGGATAGAATATCACTATTAGAGTAGCTCAGTGCTGCCACTACTGTCATCCCAAATTGATGGGGAACATCTATCTGCAATAGTAAGCGCAATTTATCACTAGTTGTCCAAGACAAGTTCACAAGTATTTTGGGGATGCAGTGTGCTTCCATTTCTGGGAGACGATGATATGCTGATTGAAAGAAGCTTGATTTTTCTGACTGTGCTGAAAGTAAAGCCTGAAATACTTGAAGTTGTTTTCTGCTATCTTCCAAAGATCGAACTATTCGAACCCCCGAGTCATGGTAATTTAGGGCTTTGTAACTTTTTTTACCTTTTTTAGCATCTATTTATTTCATCATTTGACACTACTTGGGGATCTAATTAGGAAGAGGGTGTAGTGCTGATGAACTCAGAAGCACTTTCTCTTCTATTATCCATTTCCTCCTATTTGTCTCTTTTCTTTTAACTGCTTTTCATAACAAAAGAGGTTTGGCCCGTTTGTTGATTTGTTTGCTGTTAGTTANTTTGGTTTTTTTTTCCCCCCAGAAGTCATAACAGATATTTTCAAAGAAGGCTGCTACCACAAAGGCCTTAAAATAGTCTTAGCCAATTCTAAGATACCTCAGGTAAACACTTAAAAACAAAACAAAACAAAACAACAAACCAAAA
>VXAU01003859.1:0-26274 GCA_013399695.1 Formicarius rufipectus | reverse complement strand
ACACAAAAAAAAAAAAAAAACCAAAAAGAAGCCCAGGGTAAATAATATGAAGAAAGGCTGGAGAGGATACAAGTTCTGCCAAAGCAAATAGTCAGAAAAGGAAAAACAAACACCTTCCCCTACTTCCCCAGAAGGCACATGTAAATTCAATTGCATTTACAAATAACTTTGCTTTGCTTATGCTTACACCTTTACATGTGTGCTTTTCGTGAGTGACTGTCAACATTTACTTATGTAAATACCGAAGTCCTGTTATTTTGCTCTATGTATATGCAAATATTTACACTGGAATTCTTGTAGTAGGATATCACACCTCTGGAACCACCACTGACAGTGTTGCCTCTCACCACGTGTCACAACCTTGGCAGAGAAAGAACAAAACCAGCCAAAGAAATACTTGACTGTAGACTTTGAGTGCAGGTCAGGGCAAGCACTTCAACACATTTTACTTCTGTGTTGCCAGAGTTGGGAAATTGCTCAGCGGGTAATTTGATAATACCCTTGTAAGAGTTTATCTGGGATGAAGAACTCAGAGCTCGCCTAAATTCTTCGCTGGACTAAAATGTGTGAGACAGATAACATTGTATTGGGAATCCTCCATTCAGCTGTGTAAACTACCAAGGGAGAATCATGCTTAAATTCCTCACATTGTCCAGGTTTTTACTGAAAGTGATTTTTGGGAAAGGTTTGTCTTGATCATATGTGGAAACCACATCACCTTTCATGGTAGGTGTTCTAGGAGCCCTCTGCATTTGTTATTTAGTCAAGAAAATCAAAATCACAGGGCACTTACCTAGGTTAGATATCTGGGTTAAATCTGCACCTCAGATTTAGTGTACATAGTATAGGCAAGTGTTTGCAGTTCTTTCAGACACTAGAAAAAAACACACCTAAATAAATGTAATAAACAGTTTCCTGCTGCAATCAAGCAAAGGTAATTTCAGTCTTCTGTTATGTAAGTCAAAAAGCAGGGATGGTGAAGTGCATCAAAGGCTGCTTCAGTGTCATTTGATCAACATCTGAATCTGGCTTTGTGTGTAAAATGTTGTGTCTCACAAATTAATTTGTTCTTTTATAATCTATTTGTATGTCTTCTATTTGCAACAATGTAGATAGCATAATATCCCCCAAAATTCATATGGATCAAAAGACTAGGAAGTGAAAAACAATGGTGAGATCCACAGGGAATGGAGAAGACAAAATAATTTTTGTTTCAGCAGTTCTTCTCTGCTGATCTTTGGTTTTATGACCCATAGGTTTGGTTTTATGACTCTCCTGAAAGGTCTTTTCTTATTCATATTCACTTACTGATGAGTCCTCATCCAGGCAGTCAGCTTCATCCTAGGCAGGTTGGAAGCCTTTCCCTTTTAGTCTAGAACTTGTATCTGACATCTTGTACTGACATTGTCTTAAAGACACAATAAACCACCGCTATCATGTTGTATATTTAATAATAATAATGATTATGATATTTATATCTACAATATTTATCTCAGATTGTATTATCACTTCAGCCCTGCAATAATATCCTTTCATGTAAGGATACATTTTCAGGTACACTGTTCCTATTTCAGCCATAATTTCTATTATATTTTAAGATAGATTCTGAATAATATCACAGAAACTGTTAACCTGCAATGGTATCTCAGGCAATAGCCATTTTTTCCAGGCTTCTAAACAGATGGTAACCAATCCAAATTCAGCAGTGCTAGCAAGCAACACTCAATAAAATTGTAATTGATGCATATGGTACCTGCTAGGCTGTTAAAAAACTGACTCTGTGGCATTAAAAGGAATTTTTTTAAGTCCTGGCAGAACTGGACCTGATTTTTGGAGCAAATCTGTTGGAGATGAAATCTGCACTTCATGCCTTTAGCCTCTCAATAACCCTTCTAGTTTTATGTTACAGCAGCAGTCTGACCCTCAGTTTCGAGGAACCTACCAGAGAAGCTGTAAATAATGTCATTGTAAAGGTGAGTATTGGGTCTGTCAGGCTGTAGTGAAACGCTGTGCAAAAGGAGCTGAAATAAAGGAGGATAACATATTTTCTATTCTGATGAAGTTCCATGCTTGGTGTTTCACAGAAAACAGCCTGTTCAGCAGTTTGCTCTCACTGTAACACAACACACTGTCACAGGTTGACATGTTTGTCTGTTGAATAAGGAGGAGGAAAGGAAGAATGGCAAGCACTCAGCTCTCATAGTGACTCTCTGATTAGCCCACAGAATGACCTGGGGGAAGGAGTGCTTCACCACATTATGAACCACAGTGAGACTTTAATGGAGAATGGTGAAGTCCAAGCTCACTTGTTAATTTACAAAATAGGATGCGAAACTGAAACTATTCTTAATTTATGTTTACTCAAGAAGTAGGGGTAATTGCAGTTCTCTTTTAATAGGTCAGATATTCTAGCAATTTGACTTCTACTCTGAAAATAACCAGCCATCAGGTATCAGTGAACTGACATGTGTGCCAGGCACTAGAAGACACTCTTTTTCAAATTCATTAGAACAAGAGCTCTTCTTCCATGAAGAAAATGAATGAGATTCTACAGTGCTTGAGCTGAGCAAAAAAACCTACAGGAAAGTGATGTTTAAAGGCTTGTTTGCTCTGCACAGGCCTGTGTTGTATAGGGAACATAGCATTAGCTCTGAGTGAGACCCAGCAGAGTAAACCAGCCCAGGCTCTGCCCTGTGCCGCTTCTGAAGTGTGCTTGTTCTTGTCATAGCTCTGGCTCATTGTAGTGCACTTGTTAGGCAGGGAGGCATACACATAGCACATGAGAGGCACATGAATGGGCACAGAGAGCCACTGACACTGCTTCACCAAAATTCCTTAGAGGAAAACCCCATGTGTAAGGACAATCCAAAGCCTCATTCTTTAAGTACTCGAGTCTCAGAAAATAGAGCAAGTGGACTGAGAAGGAAAATGAGAACTGGAGTGGGAGGATGACTGTTTGTAGTCCTGCTTGAGAAGAAAATGAGACAATAGCAGCAGCATGAGCTGCACAACCGTGTTTGACCACTGTTGGGTGTTGTATGTCAAAACACTGTTACAGGGCAAGGACCTAAAGAAAGACTCTGAGCAGATATTTGCAGTGACCCTCTTTTGGTTGTGAGGGACAATATGGGAAAATGGATGACAATACTTGTTTATGTATTGGAGAAGTGACAGAAATAAAAGTGAGCTGAATGTGGGTGGGAGCTGGTGTCCTCACAGTCAAACCATGAGAAATTATAGGCAGAGGCAGGCTGTGGTGATTTTGCGGTGAAAATAAAATGACATTAGAGAGTTTCCTAGAACACATCATGAAATCCAAATCATGGATTGGGGGAATTATCTGAGCAACTGCCTACCATTGGGACGGCGTTTCATTTACTGGGGGGAAAAATAAAAAAGGAAGAAAGGTAATGCAAGATTATGACAGACCTAAAGGATTTCTCTCTCACAGAGAGATTCAAGCCATAGTTTGGTGAATAGCCTTCAGATAGCATGAGTGAAATATATGCCTAGCCCAAGCTGTAAGGTCCAGAAAATGATGCAAGCTGAACTGGACACCTGAGTTACAGGCAGAATGGTGCTTGTGTTCAAGGCAATGGAAAAAAAATGCAGAGGGTGGATTTTGTAGATATATGGAAGTCTCTATTTTAGCCAGGCTAAGCTGGAAGTGCAGCCAGAGATTTGTGAGAAAGTTTCCAAGAAACAGGTCAAGGTTTTGATTTGGAGTAGGCCTAAGGTAGAAAGGTGTCTCCATCAGCCTGTCTAGGTCTGGAGTGGAGAAAAAGATTTGTCAGTGATCTGCATAAAAAAAAGGTTCAGTGTGAATTTACCAATGAAATTACTGAAACCCTGTGGAGTAAAGAGGAGGGGTCTGAGACTAGAGACTGGTGACATGTTCATAGGCATCCGAAATGAACATCCATGGATATCCAGAGATAAATCTCCTCCATTGCTTTCAGAAAAAAAGAAGTATTTCCACTGACATAGAGCCTCTACTTACTGCACATGAGGACAACTGAGAAGAGTTATGGACTTTGAGGTATGCCATTATCTCAAGCTTTCAAGGGAACTGGGAAGAACTGGAGCCTACAGGCACCGGGTGGAGTTGGTGGGAGTTGCTACTAGTGGTCCTAAAGAGCAGACTTGGGTGCTGAACAGAGTAGAGTCTGGGTGTGGAACTGATGAAGCATACAGGGCTAGAGATGGATGACATTTTGGTTATGTTTTAAGATGACAAAGACGGGGAAGTGAGTTTGCCTTGTGAGAGACAAGAACCAGCTGAAATTGAGAGGTAAAGGAAAAAGGTAATTTGCAAGCCCCTTGATCCTAACATGTCCTCAAAAGATTAATTTGTGCTGCTTAGAGCAAACTCTAAGTAGCTTTATGTTAAGACCAGTAGTACTTTTGAGCTAGAGGATCTCTTGATGGCAAACAGTACCTGGAGAATCACAGAACATTCTGAATTGGAAAGGACATGAAGGATTATCAAGTCCAGCTCTTAAATCAATAGTCCATATGGGGATCAAACACATAACCTTGGTGTTATTAGCACCATGCTCTAACCAACAGAGCTAAGCTCAGGGTCACAACTCCAGTGCTGGAAATTCATAGTGTTTTAAAGGTACAGCTGTTTCAGCAAATGCTAGAAATGAAAACCTTTGCCTGAGACAGAAAAAAACCCCAACAAAACCAAACCAACCAACCAAACAAAACCCAAACAAACAACAGAAAACAAAACCAGCCTCTGGATATAGAGATCAGGTGTGAGCAGAGAAAGATAAAATGTTTGGCAGCCATACAGAGGGCTCTTAACCTTTCACAGGGTTTACTGGTTCCAGCCTTTTGGCAAACTACACTCTACTAACACCTAGTCCTGCCAAGTGTCATAATTATATTGTAAATCTCACAAAAATTTGTGCTTTTCTTAAAGTGTTCAAATTCATACATTAGAATATCATCTTTCATTAAAGAAAAAAGAAATCTAGTCCTTAGGAAAAAAAAGCTTAGGAAGCGTTCCCAAAAGACTCACAAAAACAGAATTGAAAGAGAATCTTACATGTACTACTTTTGAATATCTTGTGATTTTTACCTTATGATTTTTGCACAGTGTTGGCAACTCTGCTCATTTATAATGAGAACTGAACTAAGAGACCTTCAGGGGCTGGCTTACTTTTTAAATGAAGTTTAAAATCTTTTGAAGTATGCAGTTAAGACGGTGACTCTCAAAATGCTGTTCACCCATTAGATTATGGTAAAGTGCTGTATGGCTTTACACTATGGTATTCACATTGCCTTCAAAGCATATTCAACTAAAAGGTGGATGGTAAGCCCACCAAATTAAGTGAGAAAATGTGGTGGCTGTTAGGAAACTCTGAGGGTCCAAAAGGCTTACAATCACTATTGCAAAGCTGTAATTTTATTGTAGAGCTAATTGCAGTTGTGTGTTTTCAATCCCCTCTCTTGGACTGTCACATAGGAGAGCAGTGGTACTGCTGAACAACCCGTGACTCACTGCTCTCCCGTGGGCACCTTTCTCTCAGGGAGAGCAGAGCTGTCTCCGTACCGAACCCACTGTGGTGCTGGTGGTGCACTGGGAACCTCACTGAGCTACTTTTAAGATGAACAACCCCAGTAGGTTAGCTCCGGGGCACAGCAGGAGGGAGTGAACTGTAGGCTAACCACCCAATTTCTTGCCCTTCTTCCCCGGGAGGGTGTTACACATGCTGAGCCTGCTGCTGCTTCTGCTGCAGCTCTGTGCACTGAGTACCCAAACTGAGATCAGCAGTAGCCACCTGGTCTCACAGCACAGTCCTGCCCTAATGTTTCTGAACCGGAGCACTTGCCTTGCACCCCACTTTCAGTGGACAGACTCATTTGTTCACGGCTAAAGAGTTCTTCTCTCTAGTTTTGCATGCAGAAGGAAACAACTGCAGCCCTGGAGGTCCCTGCACAAAGCTCGTCTGCAGCGATGCTGCCGCGTGGCTGCGTTAGCACAAGGTAAACCACAACCCCACCCAGGCTGAGGGTCCTCTAAGCCGGTGGGACGTGAAGCAAGGCTTGGGTGAGTGCTCACCATGTGGCCAAAGCCAATTGCATTCTTCAGAAGAGAAATGCATGAAGGTATCTTGAGAAGGAAGGAGATAGTCGAAGTGACCAGAATGAAGTCATGACTGCTATTGGACTAATTAGCTGAGCTATTTCTGCTGCTCAGTGCACCCATACCATTAGAAGGAGATCAGTGAAAGGGTTTACCTAGCATATTTGTATTTTTGCTTCCCAGTCCTTGCCTTCGAGTAAAGGCCTACAAAGGACTCAGGAAGCCCCAGAAGCACTAGTCCAGGTGAGGTCAGATCCAAACAAGTGGGCCACCATGTGAGCAGTCACCATGTCTGTATTTCTAAGTCTGATGGGTACAACATAATTTGAAAGGTGTTCTATCCAAGCCAGACTGCTGGAGTAAGCCACCACAGATAGTGGTGCAGACATCATGAGAGGAAAAGGGGCATGTATGAGGTGTGTAGTGAAGAGGGCAGAGGGACAGAGACAGGCAGAGTTAAGATGACCTACATGAAGGACAGATAGCTTTGCTAACTGCAGAGTCTTGACTTACTCACTGTACAAGGCTTTAAAGAAGGTGAGTCTGAAGGACACCAGACTTATAAGGGCATCTTCAGTAGTAGTCTTTGCCTTATTGAAATGGAAATAGTTGATAGGTATATTTCTGTTTTCACAAAGCCTGCCACAAGAGTGAAGAAAAATGATACCTAAAACGTGCTATGTTGTCTCTTGGGTGTTTTATTGTCTGTTTACTTATGTGGCTTCCCTAGGTTTCTCCAAGCTTGAACTGTTGAGGTTCCTAGAGAGCACAGAGCTCGTAAGTCTCATAGCTTCCAGGTAAATCAGTATTCTACTGTATTGAATTTATTATGTTTAATATACTGAATTTCCATTTGAGAGGAAACTAGGTTTTCATCGTACTTCAGGATGATAATTTTTTCCAAATCACAAGACTTTTCATGAAAGTTAAATGAAGCCAGTTTTGTCTTAATAGATTGCCTACATATATGAATGCTGAACTGTGTGGCTTCAGCAGTGCCTACCTTCGCAACCAAGGTACCAGAAGAACCAGAGAAAGCTATTTATCTTCATTGGTGCATAACTAAGACCAAGGAAGACACCTTGGACCTGTTCCAACAAAGAAGCACAGGATGGACTACCCTACAGCCTGCAGATGAACAGCATCAATAGAGGTGTCTGGAGAAATCCTGACATGTACACACATGTACACAATTTAGCGTTCGTGCCTCCAAAGAATCCTTGCAGGGAGAAAGTGAAGAGGAAATCTTTGTGATTTATCATTCACATTTATCTTGTACTGACAAATAATAAATAACAATGTATGTCTGACAAAGGGGTTCAGCTTAACAGCAACCTTCTGCATAGTTGATGGTTGGGAGGAAAAATGATTGTTATTTTAGCTATAGAATCACTGCTACCTGATGGACATGATGAATTAAATAAATAAAAAAGCACCTACTAAGGAAGACTATTCAAGAGAAATTAAACAAAAAGAAGGAATGAAATTTGATGCCTTATAGTATGAGCACTTATTTAAAACATTAATTTCTGCGCAGTCTAAAGCAGAGAACCCACAAATGTGCTTCCCAGACACACTATTGATTTCTGACCTACAAATTGCTCTCCTTCAAGGAGGGCTGATGTGGAGCACAGACAGCGGGGGAAGAGGGCTGGAGTAGACTGGGTACTTCTCAGCTGCAATCTGCATAATGTTTAGTATTCAGTGAGTTAAAGCACGCAATGAAAGGGAACTGTCAGCGCAATCTAGAAGATATAAAGAAATGAAGGGGTGAAAAAAAGCCGTATGCTAATAATCCACTCAGTAATTAAGTGAAGATCGCTGCCAAGCGCCACTGCCACTTTCAAAGGGTAATTTGTACAGGAAATCATAGAGTCATTGTCAAATCATTTCAGGATAAAAGGAAAGTCATCAACTAAGATAAGATAAATGCTGGGTGTCTGGCAGCATGTGCCCTAGGAAATGCCTTTGCTTTTTTATATTGGAAAAAAAAAATTTTGCAAAACTGGGGCTAGGAAATCTTGACATGTTGAAATGTACATTTACTATTAATAATAGAGGTGATATATGCATAGATGCATTATTAAATAGGTAACTGGAAAAAAAAAAAGAAAAAAAAAGAAAAAAAAAAAAGATCAACTGAGCCAGCTAAAGGGAAATTAACTTTCAACAATCTAATGTGACTTTTAACTTGAACCTTCAGTAAATTAGAGCACACTTCATCCCACCCCCAAAAGAATCCTTTGCAATGAATATAATTTAGTATTCCTTTCTTATAAGTATGAGATAATCTGTGGGAGAGCCAGTTTCCCAGAAGAAAAGATTTATTCACATGAAAAGATTTGCAACTTTGCATTTGTTAGCCTCCCACAGATCACATTCAATTCTAAATATTGCCGTGTCACAGCTTTTAGGCCCTACACAGAGCCAAACCCACTGTCGGCATGGGGGTGTCAGGGTGCTATTGCTGCAAGAACGAGCTTTTGCGCTGCAGACCCTGCTTCTCTGAAAACTGGCACCATTTCTCATTTGCTCAGATTAGGGTTTTTAAGTTTCCCTGAGTGCTTTGGATGGCACTGAATTTTGAAATACATCCTTTTAGTCATTAGCACCTCCTGGTTAAGGCTGTGCTTCTGCAAGGGCTTTGCTCTTGCTGGCACTTCGCTCGGACGTTTTTAGGTACGGGCTGCTGGACTCAGCAATATCTGATGTTCAGGATGGGCTTTACTGGGACTGGATCATGCATGGGGGCTGGACTGAGGGCATCAGTGATGAACTCCCATGGGAGACACAGATTTTCCTGAGAACAGGATTTCACCCTGTGCGTCAGCTAGGGGAATGTGAAGTCTGCCTGGGATAGCATTCTAGAATGAAAATAAGAATTTTAAGCATTTTAATTTGTCATACCATTTATTGAATTTGTTTACCTCAAACTAATGACACAGAGCATATTTCATGGGTAATCATATTTATTCCACATTATATTTAACAATACATGGATTTACCCAAGCTTTTATACCATTGTATATGTGATTTTGACTATATTGTTTTTATTCACTACATCTTGAAATGACATAATAAAATTAGACTGATTTCTAATGTATATAATTAACTTCTATGTAATGATATTTGAATTTTATAAAGTGAATATTCTGCCCTGCACTTGACCTATCAAAAGTGTGCAATAACATAGCTGATTTTATGAATCACAAGGGGTTTTTTTTCCCAAGAAATAGTGTTTACTAGACATGTGAAAAAAAAAAATCTCATTTCATGTATTTTTCCAGATATACTACCTAATCTTACAAAATGTGAGCAGGAGGCTCTTCAGATGTACACTCAACTTTATTTCATGCCAATTATTTTGCACCTAATTCAGCAATCTGAGAAACAACACAGACTCGACTTGGTATTTAGCACAGAAGTCTTAACACTCAAACAGCATGAGGGCTTGTTACGTTTTTGAGAGAGTTCTGATTTTTTTAAAACAGTCATAATGTTTCAGCCTTCCAGATTTTTTCTTCCATGACAGATATAGTATAGATCAAACAGTTCAAATCATAAATAATTCAAGTCTAATTTAAAAAAAAAGTTAATGATCTACAATAGAAATTACTTTAATTCTATTTTTAACTGTTTCACAACACTGTTTGAGAATGAAAAAAAAGCAGGCTGCAATTGGACTTGAAAACATGCAACCTCCTGTGAATTTTGTAACATGCTACCTTTCACAAAGAATAAATTTCAGAGTGATTACAAACCTATCACTTAAAACTTTATTTAAAGAGGCTGAGAAAAGAAAAATGATAACAGAGGAAAAAAGAAAAAGCAGTGTCCTTCAGATGTTAATTTCCTTTATTTTACTTTCCTCCTGCCAGATTGTGACATTATTAGTCTATTTTTATTCCTTTGTATTTTACCTTGTCTTATGTGAAATTAGATTTTTGAACATTTTTATGTGGAGAAAATATCTTTTTATTTGAAGGTGAAAGTGTTTCTGAGTTATCTCACTTACATTGCATTTCAAAGGAAACCTCAATAAAAGCACTTTCAGTATATTCATTTACTGTTACATGATTAAGGTGAGCAAGAATTGGCCTTAGAATATATTATTTCATACAGTGCTATATAAATCATTAAAGTAAAAATCTCTTTACCTTTCTGTTTCAGAGCTATGCATATTTCGATCTGAATAGAGATAGAAGAGGGTCATATCTGTACTCAGCACAGAACAGTTAATCTCTAGGCATTAAAAAAGAGAAAGAAAAAGGTCTGTTGGTGTTCTTCTTGCTAATCAGAAGTGATCTAAAATACACAGCAGTACAGTTAGACTGATATCTTGCACCATTCAACATAGTTTCTGAAAATAACAATGGCTGTTTGTCAACCCTTTTTTTTTTAGTATTTTTTAATGGGAAGGAACCATTTGGTGGAAATCGCTCCCTGTATATCTGGGCATGAGTGACGTCAAAAAAACAAACAATAAAAAATGAAAAAGAAAAAAAAAGGAGGGAGATTAGATGGATGGTGTGATGTGTTTTCCCATACCAACAGGCTCCCATCTACCACTACCTAAAGTAGAAGCCGCTTTTGTGAGTAAGGATCAGTCCTGTAAAAACCACAAACACAGTGTAAGTAGCATTTCAGTGGCAAAAAAAGCCCCTGAATTAGGTTGTACAGACCCGCAGGTCTCAGTATTTAAAAGTAGCTACAGGTTCAGCTGGAAATTTCGCTCCAAGTGGATTTTACCAATAGGAAAAATGTAGCTGAAAGTTTATGAGGTGAAATGTTGCATTTCCTGCAAACAACGATGACTAATTTGTGATTGTATGGCATATCCTAACAGCTGTGATATATGTTGCTTAGAACTCGTTTAGTTGTAACAATATTTGTTAATTTTTTTCCTTCAGATGCCTGTTGTTGATATTTTCTAAATAAAGCCAAGGAAAAGAAAACGCCAGCATTTTGAAACATAAAGCAATCTGTAAAATTAAAAAAGCTTTCGTGTTCCCGCCCCCCACCCCCACTCCACCAAATGTATACCATATGCCAAAGCTACTCCTTAACTAAAACCGACTGTTGTTACTGTAGTAATCAGTCTATGTCAGAGCGATTACTTAAAACCATCCGTCCCGGTTGTTCTGCAGGGGCTGCGTCACACTGAGCACAACAAGGCTGCTGGTGGTGTGGCCTGACCTCCCGCACACTCTACCTGCTTGGCAGGGACCCGAGGCAGGGGGCATGGCCACGGCCAGCATGGGTGTGTGGGGTGGGTGCCCCTGCCTGTGCCGTGGCCAGCAGGTCAGCGCGGGCGTGAAGCAGCCTGGACACAAGAAGCGGTGCTGGTGTTGGCTCCACTGGAGACATGAATGCTAGGAAGGCATGCTGAGATCCCCCCATGTGCAGCTGGTGCTGGAGTGATGAGGAGGAAAAGAAGACCCCAATAACCCTGATCAAAATGTGCGTCTGCTAAAAATCATCAGATGCTGTGGAACCTGATAATGTTCAATACTCCCTTCCGAATCCCGTCCTTTGATGGATGTCTCTAAACAATTTGCTCTCGTTTTCTGCCCTTAAGAACATACTTACACAGTAGGAAAAAAGTGGTCTCAAACCCTGCATGATTTTTTCTAACAGTCTTATGGTCTTCTATTTTTCATGGTACACAGAGAGACTTTCAAACACTTGCTCAGATTTCATTTTATTAACAAATAAGCTCAGGTAGAGGGGAAAGCCATACAGAATCAATCGGTAATTGAAAGGAGATGTGTACATTGATTTGTACATCAGTGATATACTGCACTGATTATTGCTGAGGGAAATAATGTTTACTGATTAGGGTTGTTATACATTTATTGTTCCTTTCTTACTTTTTATTATTATTGTAAATTATTTTTTAGAGTAGAAGGAAACACATGATGTGTTATGGAGCCACAAAAGCAGCTTATACACATTTGCAGAGAAAAGAACACAGAGCCTATACAGAACACAGTAATTCTGCAACTTTAAATCTTTGAAGATTTTCTATGACAAGAAAACAGCAACAAAAAGAGAAAGTCAGAATAAAGCATTCAGAAACTATAACCTTGTTGTTGAGTTCTCAGTAAGGGTTTTCCACTCTCTTAATTATTTTTATAATACCTGGTGAGATGGCACCATGGCTGGAGTGTTTAGGATACTGCAGTTGAAATAATAAATAATCATCTGACATTTCTTAAAAGGCTTGCTTCTTTCTGAGTGGTGTTGTCTTTTATCAGCCTGCCTCATGCCTTTGTCACGTTTGTTCACATTCAGATCACTGAAGGCTTTAATTTCCTCAACAGTCCCCAAAGCCAGGATTTGTAGCCTGTATTCAGATTCATTTAAAATCAATGCAGTGCAAAATAATTAGAGAGACGAAAAAGGTGTTGCAGATTCTTTTGTTTCCTTAGATCTTTTGACCATAAAATGATGACTGTTTTTATGGGACAAATGTTTTAAAATAGATAGCGAGTGCATGTGTTCTCTTGCATGCATCCTAGCTGTACTATATTTGCAGAATTCTGAATGTTAATACAAAGAAATACATTTTTTTTTCTCAGCAACAGAAGCATCAATAAAAAAAGCCAATTAGAAGAGATGAATTTTTATTACATGCTGATGATTAAATCTACATTAATCATAAACATCCGCAGGCCACCAACAGGGCTTGTTTAATCATTTTCAACCGTTTCTGTCTCTCTCCAGCTCCCATTCTGTTAGATTTTTCTACGTTACTTCCATATTTGGTATTGGGATGTTAGAAAGTACAAGTATACTCCTGGGTAATCAGGATTTCAGGCAATATGACTCAAAGAGTATTCACAAAAGAAATCTCCTGAAATGTTTCTAAACCCATGATTTCATGGGGTGTGCAGTTATGTTACATTGTTTATGGGGCTACTGTGTCATACAGGGCACTCACTGTATGCATGGAGGTTGCTGCAAGTATTAAATAACTGTTGAATTGGGTATAGAGACAATTGTATAATTGATACATATATAAAAGATGTAATGGAGTATAAAAGGTCAAGAAAGCCTCAGGTACAGTGACCTGGACAATGAGGAGGACAAGAAATTACTCTAATATCAACAGGGGAATTTGAAATGAAATTTGTTTTCATCACCAACCTAGGAAAAAAAGGATGTAGCATGTTGTCTCATTGCTAGAAGCAAGTAAATAACGCTACAGAAGAGTTCAGACCTAATTGGGAGTTGGAATAATTATAGATGATGATAAGCCAGTCACCAGAGAAATGCAATATTCAAGATGTGTGGTAACAAAAACATTGATTAACATAAGTCAGGACAGGAACGAACACAGCTTAGAAATACAGTTTATAATTTATGACCATTACAAAAAATCAGCTACAGCAATATATATGAAGAGAAAGAAATAAATTAATTATAATTCTCCTCTGTATTTTGTTTATTTCACAGTAATTATGTAAAGAAAGAGCATTTAGTGAACCATTTTTCTTTTAAGTATGAATTACATTGAAGCTGAATGCAACCTCCCTCTTTATTCTTTCTGAACATTCACAAAAATTTCACAACAGTTTTTGTGGGATACTGACAAGTTTTTCCGCATGCAGTTGTATTCCAAGTTGTCGGCTGCTGATCTTAATTTTTTTTTTTTCTTTTTATAACCAGACTTTTCGTGTATGAAACAAGGAGAGGTGGG
Source organism: Formicarius rufipectus (assembly GCA_013399695.1). NCBI lineage: Eukaryota > Metazoa > Chordata > Aves > Passeriformes > Formicariidae > Formicarius > Formicarius rufipectus. The sequence goes on along the minus strand of VXAU01003859.1, from coordinate 12,475 downwards.
GACAAGAGAAGCAGAAACCATTTTAGTTTTCCCTTAGATAAATTAAGCCAGCAAAGATGCTCTTAGGAGATTTCTGATAGGAAAAAAATAACAATTTCTGGGCTTTTATTCGTAAGTTATTTTTCATTCCCAACAGCTTGACAAAAGGCTATGTTTTACAGTTTCACAGAATTGTGTATTTCTTTCATGCCTTCGAAGGATTTGAGGATTGCAGAGCCAGTGAGGGTACTCCAGTGGTCCAATTGGATTGGGGCTGTACTGTGTCCCACAACAGGAACCTGTCTGGGGTTCTGTGTATGGCTCTGGAGATGACTGGGGAACAACCAGTAGGACAGGCAGCATTTGTCCTATCCCATTACATGGAGCTTCATTCCTACTGTATTGCCTTAAAGAATGAAAAGGAAATGTGAGAAAGTGACAGCTCCTTTGCCAAAAATTATAATGTCACTAAATAGGCAATGTAATTCTTTGAATATTTTAGGATTTTACAGAAGTACATGTCTGTGTAATAGGATGTTTGTTTCTCTGGGAACATGAGTCAGACTTCAACAGAAGGAATCAGATATATGGTGGTTAGCTGATGTGATCACACCACCAGGCAATTTCTTTGTCTCCCAGAAGCAAAACAAACTTCCAGTGGGCAGATTTGTAGCGGCAGAGAGGTGCTCTCTATTCTAATTTTAAAATGCCACCCCCATCAGCATGTACTCCTTCAGTAGAATATGCCCTGGCTGAAGTCAGTCAGTGCAAAACTATGGAGTTATATTGCTTAAGTGAGCAGTTCAACAAACCTCTGTGCTCCAGCCTGGTCTTCTTTGAATTTCTCAAGTACCTCTGTGCACGTATATCATCAAAATATTAACTGAAAACACTGTTAAAGGCAACATGGCTCATTGACCACGTACCATGGCATTGCTGTCAAATGGTTATTTGTAGACTACACTTTGAGAACCACTCACTGAAACTGCCTAAAATGAAGTGTGAAAAACACTGTTAGAGACAAAGCCAAAGAAATAATATATTGACAAGGAAATGGAATCTAGCCCAATCTTTTTCTATCTCAAAATTGCAGAGATATATGATAGCTCTATCAATTGTAATGCCAGTCTAAGTCAGAATATATGGTCAAGCACAAAGAAATAATTAGGGAACTGTCACAGCAGGGAAAAAAAAAAGGTATAAGGAATAGTAAATGGAGCTAAGCTGTGATAGATATAAAATGTCTAGAGCCATAAGAAAAGTGAAAGATGAAAGGTAGCGGCCAGTTCAACAACATGAATATGATGTAAAGCAGAACAGCTTTTAGTTAAGGTAGATCTCAGTTTCTTAACATTCTGTGAGGAAAGATTTGCAGAAGAATGGAGCAATGTGTGAAAATAAGAAACAGAAGGAGCAGAAGGAAGACAATATGGTAACACATGGTTACAGTTCCAAGACTTGAGAATATATTTCTTGTACTATATCCCTTTATGTTAAAATGCATTCTGTTTATTCTGGCTCAATGGCTCAGCTGGTATCATAGTGTAACACCCCACCACATGGCAGACCCGGGCTCAGGAGCAAGCTTGGGCCAACAGAGCTTGGGACTGTCACAGAGGTGATGCTGTTAGCTTCAGCATTGGATAATGCTGCCCTGGGGAAGGGATGGAGCTGCGCATTTCTCTGAGAACAGCAAGAAGGAAGAAAAACAATAAGCAGAATGGGAGAAAATGCATCTCATAGGAATAAACAGACAAAAATATAGATCTCATGTAATTCTTGCTTTCTCAGGGAAGTGAAAACACCTTTTGCTCCTATTTTTCTGCAGGACCTTTACAAGATGCTGGTTTCTGTACTGTACATATTACTCTTCAAAATAAATGTTATTTGTTTCCTAAATATTTAATGCATTAGTATGACTATAGGAAGTGAACTGAGATGAACAGCAATATTTTAGAGCTAGAATGATATCGAGTTGTAGGAGAGCAAATGTTGTAAATAACAATCTTATAGTTCCCTTCGTAACCAACACATAATTAAGCATCAGGACTGCATTCTCTCTCTGATGGTGCTTCCCTGTCTTCAAAGTTTTAATGTAAGGTGGAGGGAAGCATAAAAGAAAAGTTGTCTGATTTCAGACACCCTGAGGCTCATTTGCAGGGACCTCACTTAAAACATTTACTGCTTTATGGAGTCAAAAAGTGGGATTTATCTAACCCTCAGTAATCTATGGATGTATTAGCTACTTACTTACTTTAGATACTGACTTCAGAATGAGGCTTCCCTCCCCTTCGAAACAGAAAAGTCAATAAAATTACAACAGATGTGTAATTTCCTGGCGATTAATCTCAGGTGAGATGGAGCCTACCCTAGAAAAACGGAATGGAGCAGTTCTTAACTCCATGTATTTGATGCCACCTGCTTTCCTGTCTCTCAAGTATGCCAAATATTGTAGTCAGAGAGAAATCAAACTGATTTATTCTGGCTCTCTCAATAGCAATGGCACATTGATAATGAAGAACAAGTGGTTTCGTTCTATAAAATTTGTTCCTTATTGTACAATATAGTACTGCAACCTGATGAATATTTTGCAACAAATCTCTCATGGACAGTATGGTTCTGAATTGTAAACTGCTCTTTTAAAATCAGTTCAGTACCTTGCACATTAGCCAGTAGCTTTTGATTTGTTCTGTGCATGTTTTAGGCAGTGTTCATACATATATATTATTCCAAAAATACTTCTTATTATAGCTGTGAAATCACAGGACTAATTCTCATGAAGAAATAATGGTGCAAAACATTGTCTTTTGGAAGCAAACTGTAAATTTCAGAAATTGCTCCTTCCTCCCTTCCCAAATTTGAAAATATCAAGCAGGTATCTGTGACTTATTCCTGAAGACACTCTCTGTAAAACGTATTTAAATAACAAAAGCACATCCAAGGTCATAAGAAAAAAAAAAAAAAAAGGGAACAAAGATATAATTAAGAAATATTTAAATTCTACACACAATTAAGTTTGATCTGCTCAGGGAAATAGGTACCTTTAGCCTGACGAAGATGGGTACATTTGCTTTGCCAGATCTGGGACAATACATCTTTAAGATACTATGCCGTTTCTTTTAAGCATTACTTCAAAAATGTGGGAGGAGGGAGCATCTAAAGCAAAATTGCAAATGCAACTTTTGATTGTTATGATTTATTTTTAATTATCCTTTTCTCTTTTTGTCTTAATTGGACAGAGCCAGTCTAAACTTGTTCTGTGCAATTAAGAGCAGTTACATGCATAGAAAATTGAGACCTATTTTAAATCTCATTTGGACTGACTCATAGTTCATCTTGCTACAGGAAAATTAGAGCAAGAAAATATATTTAAAAATATAATGAGCTTTAGTAAAAATATCCTCAACAAAATGATGTGCTGGGAAGTTTTACACATTCACTTCAAATCATATCAGACAGTGGATCAGGGAAAAACATTTTGCTCTTACGAGGATTGCAAAGGGGATATCTAGGAGCATGTTATTGAATCCTCTTAAAAATCCATTCTGAAGTTTCAGCTATTTATTTCCAAGGCAACTAAACAAATATTTTCCAAATAACTCATATATGTGGCTCAGATGGGGGCTAATTCTGTACTTGGTAATTTCCTAACTCTCGCAAACACAATTGGCACCCAGTGTACACAGCAATGCACTTTCCAATAGTAAAGGTAACAAAAACGCCGTAAGGTGAAGGCTGTGCTAAAGCACCTGCATAATGCCCATTAGTGTTAATAGGGGCTTGGGAGAATATATCCTCTACCTCCACAAAAGGCCTCATGCAGCTTGGAATAAATGTGCAAAACAATAATAAATTAGGGAATCAGTATGAGAATAATTGTTTGAAATTAACCCAAATCCAAATATTAGAAATTTCTGGGGTTTCATGTTACGCATGGACCTCATTTCTTAGATCCTTTGGCTGAGATGCTTGGGAGGGGGAAAAGGTTCCTGAGAAATACTGTCTTCTCTCCTGGTTACATGATTGTAGCTGGTGGCTCAGAACTTGGAGGAAGTTGGACGTATGAGAAGCAGTCTTGTGCCTGCTTGAAATAAAATACATCTTGCTCTCCTGACTGCTGTCTGCTACCCCCTTCCCTGCTCCAGGTGCTGCACAAGCCAGCGTAAAACTAAAAGAAACCACTCAGAGACATGTGTGTTCTTGAAGGCTGAGCCACATGTTTTGCAAGAAAGTCCCTTCGCTCACAATTCCTACAGATTCTTCCTAGGGACTTAAAAAACTTGAATATAGTTATTTTATTTTTTAGCAGTTATTAGTTATTGCTGAGCATCCTTGCTTCCTGTATTGTGCAGTGAGAAATGGCAGTAGGAACAAAGCAAATTGAGATTTACCATTTGTCCATCAAAAAAAGAAGTTTCTATAAAACAAGACTCTTAAAAAATTCGAATCTACTTGGTAAAAGTGTTGGGGGTTTATGTACTTTCTCATTTCTGAACTCTACTTTGCCTTATGGCCTTTTTTTGCCAAAGTCCCACAATGAGGTTCAGTTGATAAAACAACCTTGTTCGTAAAGTGTGAATTTCCATCAAGTCAGATGAAATGTGAACTTGAACAATGGAGAGTTGGCTTCTCTCCAGTCCTAAATATATCTGTGTGAGAACTCTGAAATCTGCCAAGCTGTTGGCCCCATTCTTTAAAGAAAGTCCTTAAATACTTAGGATCCTTCAGTTTGCCTCATTCATTTCATGTCCTCCCACAGTTTTGAAGGTTCCTGTGACCAGTTAGACCCTGCCTATGTGCAGCTTATGGACATTTTTTCACACTGTGGTGCTGTGTATGCCTCCAAGGCATTTCCCTTCTTAAAGAGGAGCTTCATTGTGCCCTGAGGATTGCATTGGTGCTAGAATGACATTTCAAGGGAGTGACAAAATAGTAAGTAGGAAGAGCTGTGAGAGCTTGGTCGTGTTGAAGTCCTCTGGGACAACATATTGGCTGGTAACCAGTCTCCAGTAAGGAGCGACAGGGCCCCACATGAGAGGGCCCAAAACTGATAGTGTCAGCAGTCAAGGGAGCCATCAGGCTGCAGTGATGGGGATGACTTTCTCACCTGACATGCTCTGGAAGGAAACATATGATTGGATCTCTGAGAATATTGAGACTAAAGGAACCTCTGGATGGTCTTGCTTGCCAAAGGACAGTTAGGCAGTCTTATTATTATGGAGAGACTGTACCTTGGGCTGATAGCCCCAAATACAGAGCAAGGCTGTAGCTTGTCCAAGTTAAGTGACATCTGAGTGTGTAGAGACAAGAGATGGTGAGTGGTCCATGCTGGACCTATGCCAGGGAACATGACAGTCAGTCATGAACACTTTTTGTCCCTCCAGCCAGGTACCTTTCTTCAGCTTTCAGTTTCTCTGGCTTTGCCTCAAGACTGGAAGAAATTTAATAAAGAATTCCCTAGTGCTATTTTTATTATTTCCTTTGCCCTGCTTAGTGTCTTTCAGCATTGTTTTTGCTTGGTCTCTCCTCTGCCCTTCCTTCGGAGGGTCTACTATGTGGTTTAAACATGGTCTACCTGCTGACAAGAGACTCCACACTACCAACAACCTTGGGGTTTAAATTTTGGGCAACGATTTCAATAGAGCTCTTCTAGTTCATAAGAGAATTAAAGCACATGCAGAAATGTACAGAAGTTGACTTCTGCGGACAGACTAATAAAAGAAAAACATTGTGACTATTGTACATTTTCAAAGCCCTTATAAGAAAAATGAATAACTCTCATGGTGAGAAAAGTTGTTCAGACATCAGGATATGCATTTCATGGGATGAGTGATGGATTATATAAGAAAATGAGAGCTGCGAGAGGTGAAGAGCTGCAGCTCCTGGAGCTGTTCTTTTGGCTGCAGAGCCAGGGTGCAAGGAGACAGGACCTGGAGTGTCCTCCAGTAGGCTGCCACTGCCACCCCACAAGGGTTCTAGGCATTCCATTGCATCTCATGTCTAAAGGTACCAAGGAGAGATAAGCAAGGAAAGGAAAATAAGAGTATGAAGAGAAAATGAGATACAGCTCCAATTCTCAGGTTCCAGGATTTACTAGTGTCTATGTAGAAGAATTCATTCTTATCTACAATTAACAGAGGGAAAGCTCATTTTGGTGTATGTGCTGTAAAAGGAACATTTCTGATGTGGAACTCATTCTTGGTGTGTCAAAAAAAAGAAAAAAAAGACATTTTGTTTTGAAATTAAATATCTTTCTTCTCAGTGTTAATTCTTCATTTAGATTATAACCATAGTTCTTGGAGTTAGACAGGTTGCTCTGAACTTGGGAGATTAATGCATAAAAAGACTCCAGCTTGTAGTCAACAGTTACACAATGTTGACATTGCCAGGGATTTTACTTGTGACTGATGTTGGGTGCAACCTCTTGATCTTAGTGCTTCAAATGTTAATTTTGCTATAATTGTAGCAAGTCAACAAAATGTTAGGAATGGAGGAATTTAGGTCTGGATGACTGAATGAACGATTCTGTCAAACTTGCATAAACTGCGCAACTGCATCTTAAAATTTATTTGTATATTTTCTAACCTTATTTCCCACAAAAATCTGTTCTAGAACTTCACTGGTATAATGGTTTGAATGTTTCCTACTTCAAGCCTGAACTTATCCTTGGCTACATTATATCCAGCAGGATTTGGCCTGACAATGTCCTTTCTTTAAATAGTTCTTAACCCTGCCTGATGTTTATTCCATAGCAAATAGTACTCACATCTCCTTTCAGGCTGTGTTTTGATAGGATAATAAACTAAATATTTTAATTTATCTTCTTTGAGATAGGCTTTACTTTGTCCCTACTATCCCCATAACTGTGTTCTGAAGCAGTTCCAGCCAGATCACATTGATCTTGCACATCAATGGCCCGTATGGATGTGCTGTATTTCAGATGAGGTCATGCTGGTGCCTCACTCGAGGGCACAAATACTTTCCTGTCACCAGTTGAAGTACTTCACCTGACACATTTACTTTTTTCCCTAACTGCATCTTTCTGGCTCAGAAAGGCAGTTCTTCTTATTCATCCTTTTTTTGTTTCAACGGATGAACTCTAGACTGCAGCAGAAAAGCTAATTAGTCTGGGATTGCATAACCTTACAGTAAAATTAAAAATTAACCCTTTCATCTGTTTATTTTTGACTTCTTGCTTCTTTAGGAAATTACATGATTTTCTTCTTCACAGAGATACCTCTGATACAGTGCTACCTAATATGACAGGCTGCCTACAAAATCATCTTGAGATGACACTGACCCATATACTGCTAAATTTTGGAGAAAAAAATTCTAGACACAGTCCAGTGTCAAAACTTCACATTGTCTCAGCTGCTGCTGATCTGAGCAAGAACAATCAATGTGCAAGATCTCATTACATTTTCTCATCAATTGATTAACCAGATAGTATTTTGTGTATAGAATCTAAGTTAGCATGGGCCAAAATCAAACATTTTGTTATGAGATTTTGCTGTGCTTCACAAGGCAGTACTCTGATCCACTGTTGGGACTTCTGTGAATCACAGAAAATGCCTCATAGAGAAACCCAGATGAGAATGTCAAACTAAATTTTTTTAAGATCATAAAATATACCAATACAGAATTTAATTTTGAACATTCATCAGTAGTAAGTCCTTAGATATCACCAGCTAATTTGAACTTCAAAGCATACTAAATTTAAACACCATTTATGAAGCAGGTATCTGCTCTGGGATGGTATCCAGCAATGAGCATCTTCTGATTTTAAGAAAGTACTTGGACTACTTAGAGATGCTTTCTGCAATGGAGGTGCCTTCCCTGAACTGAGATGTGAATTGCATCTGGAACTGGTCAAAAAATGGGAGTGCCAGTTTCACCAAAAATCCCAAATGCCAATGCCTTTGTTTTGAAGAGGGGAATTCATTAAAAAAAACCCCATAAGTACACATTTTTAAAAGGAATTAGTAGAGCATTATAAAAATGGATTTAATGCCTCCATTTCATTAGAGAAAATAAGTCTGTTTAATTCTTCCTAGTTTTTTTAGTAAGTTCTTAAATTTTCAGTACCTTAAATGTATTTTCTGTGGTCTATGATTCCTGAAGGTGACTGTACGTGTGCTCTGTAAGGCAGCTATTGTGGCAATTTTAAAATATCCTGAGCAATCAAGCAACTCACTGGCACCCTGCTCTGACAAACCTGTTTGAAGTACAGACTTTGTCCCCTGTAAATACAAAGCCAGCCTCAAATTCTCATCTCTGAATACAAAAAACACCAGCAGCAGAGAACTAGACTCTCTGTTTGCAAGGGACTTCTTAAAATAATTCTGATAAAGCAGGGGTTTTATCCTTCAGATTAAGTATATTCCCAGTACATACTTGAATGAAAGATGGAAGACATTAGCTTCATGATCAAAGGTTTTTACTTTTTCTCCAAAAAATTGCTTCCTTCCAAACCCAAAGATATAATTATGTTGTACCTGGGGCTTCTGCCTCTGCCAAGATATGTAGACAATAGCAAAGGTATTTCAACCTTACTTACACGTCTACCAGTGGAGATGAATATTTAACTGAAAGAAAAGAAAGCTATTTTATTACATTACTTAGGCGTAGAAATACAAAGAATTTACTGTACAGTCAACCAGTTGTAGCTACAGAGGCTGACAGAGTGTACAATTGCACTGAAAACACTGTGGCAACCCTTTTAAGTAATGGTTAATGGGTTTGAAGAATATCATAAACACAAGAAGTGAAGCACAGGGTATAAATAAGCCTATGCATAGTCTCTCTAGCATGTGGATTTGGTACCATGCAAGACAAATGCTGAAGGCACCTAGTGGAGAAATCTGTTTAGTTTGTTCAGGAACAATTGCTGTTTAAAAGAAAACCCAACAGTGGCCTCATATAGATGACTGGGAATTGCTCACAGCCCACGGTCAAAGCTGGGAAAGGTTATAGGACAGGAAGATTTACCTCAGCATTTTGCACAGGTACTTTTGCTCTTTGCTAGTGCCAGTCCACCAAGGAACTACACTATTCACTGTTTTTGTTTTCAGCCAGGATGACAGGAACATATTTACAGTTTACAGCAGGTGCTCAGCTAAGTCAACAAAGTGCAAGCTATGCAGTAAAAAATAATATATAAAAAAGGTCACTTTGTCTGGGTATGCCGCTCCAGCAAGTTTCAGTGCCTTACAGGGTGAATGTCTGAATCCAGTGACTGAAGTGATGCTTTGCTCACCACACCATCATTAAAAGTACTGTGTTTTCTCCTGTTTAATGCATGCAGAGACTTTTCAGATGCTTGTCAGCTCTTGTCCTGACAATCATTACTACACCTGTTTCTCTGAAAAAGAAAGAAAATCCAGCTATTCATTCATAACCTCCAGGTGGTCACCTCTATGCTTGTGGCAAAAAGTCGTGCTTCCTGGCAGGCTTTTCCAAATCAGACCCCTAACGTCATGTCAGTTTACTGAAGGGTCTCATGACACATGTCATCCTGGTCCTCTGGCAGTGATAGTGGCCTGACTCCATGCCCCCTCCAGTGACTATGATTTCAGTGTCTCCCTACTGAGGATGAAGGAGGCAGAATTAAATACCCTGTAATTAACCACAGATGTTACTGTACAAGGAAAACAGCAGTGGTTAAACTTGTAATTTAAACAAAAATGTAAAGGCTACTCTCTGGTGCTCAGTGAATTAATAGTTCTTAATTGCCTGTTGCCTTTGCAGCCTTACCTGGGACCTCCCCCACACCCTCTGCCCTGAGCTCTGGATCTCCCCTTGTGTGTGCACTCAGGTATAGGGATCAAGGAGCTTACTCAGTTAAAGACTAACAAGGCTGGAAAAAAGATTACTTCTCCCCTGAATGATTCTCCATCCTCTGCACAGTGAAGCCAGCATAAGCAAAGAGGCTCCACCGTGCAGTCTTAGGAAGGATGAGACTGTCCACTTCTTTGCAGGTACACACGAGAGCCTATCATTTACCTCCTGATCTCATGCAGAACCTGGAAGAGGAATCAGTGGCAGTTTCTAGACACAATGAGAGAACTGTAAAGCCTTTCAGTATTTGAGCTAAAGTGTTCACCCATTGATAGCTGACCACACACACAACAGCAGAAGTGCAAAACAAAGCCTTTCTGTGACCTTTTGTGTGGGTTTTTTCATACACATTTTTGTAAGAAAAAAAGGCTGATAACAATTTTGCTTATCTTATTATGACAGTGCTGGTTAACATATGATGAAACTAGGACAGTGCCCACATTCAAAGGAATCCTATAAAGGTATTTTCTTCCATGTGGTGTCAGAACAGTGTTTGTTACTTCTGTATAGTGTGTGGACATTAAGTCCTAGGAAAAACATAGGAATGTTGACAAGACTGTGGTTCTTAAAAAACACCTCACTGAATCAAATGGGGACATCATAGGATTTGAGGCTCCCACGAAAGATGTCTTAATTACAACATGCAGATTTGTGGAGAAGGGGAAAGATTTTCCTTTCTAGGTCATGTTTTCATCCCAATGGCAGAAGAAAGAAGATACCATGAGATAGAAGGCATTTGCTATCATGCCAGACATTGCTGTTAATCCATTTTCAGATGGATTTCCTAAGAAATGGCACTTATGAAGTCATATTGTGTGCATGTCCATCTTTCTATCTGCTGGCTCCACTGACTCAATTTCAGACAAATTTGATAAATGGCTTGAGGTGACAAGTATAGTAAGAATTGACAAGTTTTGTTAAAACTTTTATATATGTATATAATTCAAATATAAAGTTACATAATAGGTTGAAGAAGAAGGGAATATCAGCACCTCTGCTAAAGGAAAACTGGAGGCTGAACTCACCTGTACTTGGCATCAAAGAATTCACATGTAGATATTATAAAATGGGGGAGAAGCTTAAATTGGTCTTTGTGTCCTAGTAAATACCGGGTCATACCTTTCAATCAAACAGCAGAAAGCAGCTTCACTAGTCTCCTGGTATTCCTTGTTCCTGTTGGAACAGAAATATTTAAGGGCATTGTCCAACCACTGAGAAACAGGATGAGTGAATGTTTCTCTGGTGAGTAATCTCTAAATTATTCTTCTACAGATGCCTCTGGGTGAAATAAGTAACCTGTTGCCTAAATATGGACACTGAATGATAAACAGCTGAGACACTGCTGTGGACTTCAAACTCTCTTAAACAGCCCCTTCAAGGATGAATACCTATGAAGGGAGTGGTCTTACTAGTCATATGTAAAAAGCCAGATAGAGCAAAACTAGAAAAACAGAAGATGCTGATTGACTGGAAAGCAGATCAGATGGAGAATTTCTGCTTTAAGTAGCCGTGGTTGTTCAGCATGGCAAATGAGGTTGAAGTGCAAATGGGAAAACTGCTCTCTTTGCTTGAGAAACGATATGACATACAAGACAATGAGTAGAGTCCCAGGACTTATACAGAAAGCCAGTCAGAGTCCCACTTACCATCTCTGTTCAGTCTCGGCTGCACAGGATCTGTGTTTATAGAGACAGGCAGTATTACTTTCCTGGCCACGTGCCTTTCCCAGACCACATGGCTGGCAATTCAGTCTATGCTTCTTTCCTGCAAGTGACCTGAGCCACGGCATACTGGCATAACCTACCACTGCAAAGCACCTTCTCTCCAGAGTCTGTCTGAGGTTCATCTATTTGCTAAGCTTTGCAATGTGCCCCTAAGGTCAACCGAATCAGATTTCCTTGAAATGGAAATGAGAAAGGGATTTTAGGAGGAACCTTCACTAAGGAGGTAATTGATGCAGCACCCAGGTTTTTTAATTGCTCCTTGAGTAACTCAGGTGGACCAAACAAATGACAAAAGGTAGGAAAAGAGAAGCACTTCGCTCACAACAAGCAGCTAATAGTTAAGCCAGTTTGACATGTAATTTAATTTTTAATTTTTTTTTTCATTTTTCCAGAATTTAAACTGCCTCCTAGAAGGAAGAAGAGTAAAAACAATAGAGACATTAATTTTGTTCATTAATTAACCATCTGGGACTCAACTATGAAACATTCTGGTATGGAAATACATGTTTATACCTCTGGTAAAATGGTTTCCCTTGATGATGGAGGACCAGAGTCCATTTAATGCTAGAGGAGCTTTTGACACTGATTTCACAGGTTCTTGAATTTGTGTCTTAAAACCACATTTTCCAAGGTACTCAGGTATGAGGCAAGTGGTAAGTAGGCAAAATCTAAACTTACTCCATGTTTAGGCTTCTGTCCACATTCAGTAATGTGGTGCTCGGTGAACTTCATCTCTCAAAAGTCTAGCAGTCCCACGGCTTATTGCACTTTTTCATCCCACTGATCTGATGCTTGTGTTTCAGTTCCATGGTCACCCAAAGCAGTGTCAGTGCAGATGTCTGCTAGCAGTGACAGTCCCCAGAAGTGTTCAAAAACCATGTAGATGTGGTGTTTATGGGCACATTAAGTTTAGTGGTTGTCTAAGTTTAGAGAAC